>BSBK01000972.1:0-600000 GCA_027943335.1 Chamaecyparis obtusa | reverse complement strand
GAGGTTCTGGAGCAGGTATATTATTGGTTACCCCTCAAGGGTACACCATTCCAAAGTCCTATAAACTCTTATTTCTGTGCACCAATAACATAGCGGAATAAGAGGCATTAGTCATTGGCATCAAAATGGCTTTGGAATGGAATATTGCAGAATTACAAGTGTATGGGGATTCCCAACTCATAATCAATTAGGTTAATAATGAATACAATACCAAAGATATAACATTGATGAAATATAAAACCTTGATTGATGGATGGAAGAAGTACTTTGCTTTGAACAGATTCTAAGAGAAAAGAATAGAGCAGCAGATGCCATGGCTACCTTGGCTTCCTTATTACAAAAACCAGATCAAAATGAGAATTATGAGTTCTTGGTGGAAGAGTTGGTAAAACCGGCATTCAACCTTCCTGACACCCAAATTGTTGCTCTTTTACATGGACATGACTCTCCTTGGTATGGACCCATCTATACTTACCTTAAAGACCAAGTACTCCCCGTAGACCAAACTCGTGCCCAAAAACGTAACTTCATACGCCAAGCTGCCCGTTACCTAATCCTTTCAGATACATTGTATCGTAAGGGTCTTGATGGGACGTTACTTAGATGTCTAGAGGAAGAAGAGTCTAAGTTAGCTTTACTCGAGGTCCACGAAGGCATTTACGGGTCACACTCAAGCGGTCTTAATCTAGCTAAGAAAATCCTTCGTTTAGGGTACTTTTGGACAACATTAGAAAAGGATGCTTGTCAATTTGTGAAGACATGCAGCAAATGTCAATATCACGATAACGTGATACATGCACCGGCTCAAGAATTACACCCATTCATTACACCATGGCCTTTTTATCAATGGGGTTTTGACTTGATTGGAATCATACATCCTCCATCTTCAAACGGACACAAGTATATCATCACAGCAACATAATTCTTCACCAAATGGGTGGAAGCAGTTCCATTAACAACAGCAACCGGCAAACAAATTTCAATGTTCATATTGAACCACATAATTTGCCGCTATGGTATTCCACATGCCATTATCACGAATAATGGGAAACAATTCAAAAATCAGGATATTGATGAACTTTGCATGACATTCCACATTACACATCATTCGTCATCCATTTATTATCCACAAGGCAATGGACAAGCTGAAGCAACGAACAAAAATATCCTCAAAATATTAAAAAGATTAGTTAACAAATCAGGAAGAGATTGGCACATGCAAATAAATCCCGCACTATGGGCTTACAGAACTAGTATCAGAACACCTACAGGAGCCACCCCATTCTCTTTAGTCTATGGAACCAAAGCAGTTCTACCATTAGAAGTTGAAATTCCATCTCTACGGGTTTCATTAAGAGGATTGATCACTGATGAGGATTATAGGATTGCCAGACTACAACAATTGGAATTGTTAGAGGAACACCAAACTCAAGCTTATGAGCATTTAAGAGTTTATCAAAATAGGATTTCACGCAATTACAACAAACACATCAAACCAAGAACTTTTCAAGTAGGAGACTTGGTATTAAGAGAAAATCCCAAAAATCAAGCTGAAAGGGAAAAGAAAAGAAAGTGGGAAGCTAATTGGATAGGCCCATTTGTGATAGTGTCATCCTTTGGAACTGGAACATATAAGCTATCAGATTGTAATGGTGAAGAGTTACAAGAACCCATAAATAGCATTCATTTGAAGAGGTTCTACACATAAAGCAGAAGAAAGAGTATAAAGAGTATCAGATGAGAGAGCATCATCATTATTGTACATAGTTGAAAAGAGATCTTGAAAATACAAAAAACATTTGAAAATGGAAAATCCAAAAACATTGGAAAGGGAGAAAGATAAAAAACAGTGGGAAATTGAGCATGAAGAAAGCAAAAATATTTGAAAAACTATCTCTTGGTGAAAACCTAGCAATAGGCACCAAGGTGATAAGGAAAAATACAAAAAAATCAAAAAAATGAAAAATACAAAAAAAAATGAAAAAGAAAAAAAGTACCTTGGTGAAAACCTAGCAATAGGCGCCTTGGTAGCAAAAGAAAAAGAAAAAAAGAAAAAGAAAAAAAAAAGCACCCAAAGGTGAAAACTTGGCAACAAGCACTTTTGGTTTCCTTAAGTCATTTCTTTCCTAGTCACATGTGTACATAATGCATCTCATCATCCCATTTGTCCAAACCTTCATTGCATCCGTCATTTGTACATAGTCATAATAACATTTTGTAGCATCATCCTTTGCATTGCCCAAAGTTGTCAAAACTGATACATCAAACACTTGGGGGTAGCATAAAACAGATCGGAAGGTGGATACCTCAAAAAGGATTCAAACGAGCACCATTCAGTCACAAGCAGAAAGAAATCAACATTTTCAGAAGCGAGATCAGATTTTTGTAAACCTTTGATGGATATCATTGTTTACTAACCAAGAAGTTGACTACCACAACAAAATCCTTGAGCCTAAATTGACTTATTATTCAGGATTAAAAATCAAACATCATTCCATGATCAAAACACTTGGAAATATTATTTGAAGATCAGAAAATAATGCAAAACACCTAGATAGATTCTTTTGAAAAGTTGGTTAAAAATCTGTTTACTTACATTAATTCAATTTGTATCAAGTCTTTTTAGCTAATCAATGATGTTTTGACTAGATTGGCAATGATGGAGACATGATATTTTTTCTTGACTATGAAGTGAATGTTTGGAGGAAGATTCATTGCCTTATGAGAATTCATCTAAAGACATGGTCATCAAAGAACCATCGAGGATTATCTTATAAAACAATGAGTTAACCTTTGTTTGTTTATGCAACCGGATATCTTGGATATTTAGATTCTTCATATCTAAATGCCAAAATCCACTTGCAACATAGAATCCGACAAAATTGGTATTCATACTCTCATGATTGTTTGTAATCAGTGATTGTCGTATCGACGAGACCAAGGGGAAAGCAAAACGGAGGTTACCATATGAGCAATAAAAAGCGATATTCATATCATCATGTCAGTGAGTAGTGGTGATTGTATCAACTTTCTGGTCCCAAATGCTCAATGATGAAATATATCCTCAAGGCATTTATTTGCTAAAAGCTAGTGACACTTAGCTGCATTCATAGAAAAGATAATTGCATTCATAGAAAGGTTAATTGCATTATCATGTTAGATTAATTGCACATGCATTTTTTCCCAAGAGCTTCATTTCGCATTAAAAAGGGGGTACATAACATCATCAACAAGGTCAAATCAGTAAGGACAACATCACCTCAATATCATCTTTTCTACAATAAAAACATGAGATTATACTTTTTGCATTCATTCCATATCATTAATCATTACATAGATATATTATCAAGGAAAAGAAGGAAATAATCATTTACATGTGCATACATCTAGACAGAGATACATATTGCATACATGAGAAAATAACACATCAAAAACAAAAAACTTGCACCCATACATGAAGAAAGAAATGCATCCATCTATCTATATCATACATAAGATACATTGCATTCATAGACACATCCATCCAAAACAAATGCATTAGATAAACACATATAGCAGCATCTAAAGGTAATCTCATATATCATCAAGAAAAAATAGGAAAGATCATAAATGTCCTCATATCACATGTCTACTCAAAACTCAACGCATCAAGTATAATAATGATATCATAAATCAACTCTATAATCGCCCATCAACAGGGGCATCAATGTCAAACAAGTATCAAAGTACAGCTGGAAAGGTGACACCAAGGTCACAAGAATATGGTACAGCATCAAGTATCTCAACCTCAATACACAACTGATCAACAAGAGCACTCATAGCTCAACTCTTGTCACCACTGGGAGGAGGCTGTGGAGGAGGCTATGATGGAGGCTGCTGAGGCGACTGAAGAGGCGTCTGACCAACCATAGCAACAAGGAGAGGAACCAATGGAGCCAGACCTGACACTAACTGTTGAATCATAGAAGACATTTGTGATACCTCTGTCCATAACGCTCCCACATCTGCTCGCAACTGGCTAGTACTCGAACTCTCACCAACCTCATAGGTACTCTGAGGATCACCTGTATCTATAGGAGCTTTTCCCCGATCACGGGAAAAAGCTGCTGGCATCTACTGTGCACCTGTATCCTGACCATCCACGGTAGCCTGCAGTAATCTCGCTCCAATATCCTGTCCTGCCACTGAATCCTGCCTAGCAGCCCTCACATGGTCCTGACGATCTATCCTCTGTCTCTATGCTACTGCAGGATGAGAAGGAGGAGGAGGTGGTGCCTGTATCTGTATATCCCTCACTCGTCCTCTGAGTCTAATCACCGCCCTACCTCGTGGTCTACCTCTGCGTCTCCTCCCACCACCGATACCATCACCATCATCATCTCTCCCAGGCACTGGCTCTACAGGGTCTGTAAATCGAGGCATAGGATGCTCCATCAACCAATCTAGATACTCCTGAGTAACCCCGACATCTCTAATATGTAACCTCATATCCCAGTCCATAAAACCAAGCCGCAATATCTGCTCAATAGCATCATCATATGAAGGCATGTGTCCCCAAGTAGCCCTCTCTGCACTAGAACGAGCATAAACTGCAGATCCCTGAGGCATAGGCTGAATCCGTCCAAACTGCCGTAGCACTCTACCTGCCAAAAATCTCTCAAAGACAGAGTCGATCCTGCCGATCATCCATCAAGGAGAAAACATGTACGGTAACTCCAAGCTATCCTCTCTCCAATCCTCAACATCGACATATGGTCTCCAATAGACCTCATCCATATCATCAATCTATCGCCGCCAATACTCCAAATGACCCAAGTGATGCTGTGTCACCATCACAGTGTACTACCATGCAAAAGGATACCCTAAAGGTCGGTCTCGCTTTGATATAGGATGACTAACTGGTAAGTGCTCCCATATCCAAGGCTGCAAAATATGAATCCCAGCAGATAACGCAACTGACCTCCTATAAACCACCTCATGAAGATCATGATAAAGTTGTGCAAGCACACAAGATCCCCAATCAAATCATCGAGGCTGATGCAGCAAGTCCTCGATAATCCTACCCCAACCCACTGAAAACCTGCGACCCCGACGATCAGGTAGTAACACGCCACCAATGATAGCACCTAACATCGCTGGTAAAATAGGAAATGAAGCAAACTGAGGCCGTAGGATGCAATCATCACCAATAGAAGGATCTCCGAATACTCGTCGACAATAAGTCCCATCATATACTGCATTGTAATATGCTATCTCTCCATGTGTCGGGATCCGCAGTAACCTATATACATCCTCAGGAGTAATAGTCATCTCTCCCTATGGCAACCAAAAAGTGTTTATCTCAGAGTGCCAATGCTCTGCGACAATGATAATCAAACCTCGGTTCATCTGGAACCGAGGAAGCTCTAATACACATAATAAACCACATCGCCTAATCACTCGTCTCTTGGCGTCAGTCAACTGCTCTCTCAGCTCCATCACCTAATGTGGTACAGTCCGGAGGTACAGAACAGGGACATCCTGCTGTTTAAATCAAAACAATGGAATCACATGAGTAACCTAATATCAGGAAATCAAACAATCAATCATAGTCATCAATTTACATATACCTATCAGACCTACCAATCCTAACTCTAAGCATTGAGGAAGGATGATCCTAGTTTTATGTCTCTAAGCATTTGAGAATAAAATGAATGGACTATTAGACCCATGAGCTATCATTCATGATGAAGATTGATTTACCTTATCCTTCGATATCATAGTTATCAATGTCCTAATTCGTTGTTGAAATCAAACAAGGAGAATACCCTAACTGAACATTCGATTAAATTCATTGAAGTGATCCATATCAATCAAGTTGACGCAATCGAGCAATCAGACGTCATAGAAAAGTCTCAAGCAACGTAAATTTTTTTTCACTTACGCGACTTTTCTTTCACGCGAAATTTCTTTTACCAGAGGCGACATCAAATTCGACATATGCGTGATTTTAATCATCCACGTGATTTAATTTTACAGACGCGATATCATATTTACCTCAGGCGACATTTTATTATCTAAGGTTTTTCACGCGATAAATAATTAAAATGCTCAAACCCTAAGCGATATTAAATTGTCCATAGGCGATAAAGGATTTTCTAGAGGCATGAATAGAGCTAAGGAAGGCGATATTAAATTTTTAAAAGGTGACATTTAATTTTTTCAGGCGTAACTACAATGCACGGATGTGACATTTCTTTTCAAAAATGCAGAATTAAAATTTTAAAATGCATTAAATGAAGTCATAAATGCAATTTTTGAAACACGAGGAAAATTTGAATGACATACTGGAGGACCATCGTTCGCTCTCCGACCGAACCGGCACACTCTCTCAAACCGATGCTCGCGATGTGGGACCACCATCGTGTAAAAAGGGGCTAAAATCAGAGCTAAAATCTCAAAAGGGAACGGTGAAAATGAATAGTAAAATGAGGGGTTTTACCCTATTTAAGGTGAAATTGGCCCTAAATAAAGACTTAAAAATGCACTTTGGACCTATTATATGACATCTTCATTAGCCAGGGCATGAATAAAACTTGCTTATTTCTTTAAAACGGTATCAGAAATCAAAACATATTCCAACTAATCAAAATCTTTCAAATCAAGGACTCAATATGTTTTATTTCTAAGGGGGCATCAGAGTATCAAATTGGCATCACATCAAAAACATTTATCAGTGGGGCATATCATATCATATCAGATCAAGTTATCATATCATATCAATTTCATATTAGGAGGCAAATTAGTATCATATCAGGAGAAAAATCAATATCAAATCTGCTATCATATCAAACCTATCAACATATCAGCAATCAATCAACCCAGGACCTTTATCAATAAACCCAAGACCTTTATCAGTGAACCTAGGACCTATCATCAAACCAGGACCCATATCATATCAGAGGCATCAGAATCATATCAGCACCATCATCAGAGGCACATCATCGTCATCAGGAAGTACATCAATCAGAACGATCAGAGGCATATCAGAACCAGGACCTATATCAGATCATTCGTACTAAGGGAATCTTTGAATCGGTGTTCTTCTTACATCGACTCAAAGAGGGGCATTTGTAGACACGAAAAATTGGCAAAAGGCTTAAATCAATAAAAAAGGTGCAACAAATCATCAAAACAGCATGAAAAATCAATAAATGGAACAAAGACAATTCAAATCAAAGGAAAATTCAATTAAATGATTAAATGATTAAATAAAGCTTGAAAAGGGGAAAAGTACTACGAAATTGATTAAATTCAATTAATGACATAGTTGTTGAAAGCAAAAATCAAAATGAACCTCTTACCCTTCATGGCTAAATTTAATTACTTTAATTAATTAATAAATACTAATTTCTCTCAACAAAGCAAAAATGAGACAAAATGGACACAAATCACTCACTTTTATTGAAATGGTCTAGCCTTTTGAAACCATTTAAATGATTGTCCCCTCCTTGTCCCCCAATTTATGGACAAAGCAAAGGCAATTGACCTTACCCAAGCATAACCATGGTTATCTCACTCTACCCCCTACCCTTGGGAAAATCCTATAAATTGAAGGCATTCAGAAGCATAATTCATCCACTCCATATCTTTGAATTGCAGCAAAGCTCTGTCAATTTGCATCCACATCACTCACTTATCATTTGTCATTGCTAATTAGCTTAAATTGCATTGATCATAGTAGATTGTTCATCAAATAGAGCTAGAATTTGATAGAATAGATCTAAATTTGCATATCATATAGCTTAATTCTCATCTTTAGAGTGTCACTAGTGAGGATCATAGCTGAGAGCCTCATTTACCACTTTATTTTAGAGATCCATGAGATATTTAGATTAATTGTGCATTATTTAGATTAGTTTGCTTTGAATAGTGTAATTGTCTTTTAAATCTTGTTATTTCATGAAGGTGCAAATCACTCACACACAAAAACATACTTAACCAACTGATTAGATTACTAATAATACAAAAGTTCATATCTTTATGATCTAAAAAAGTATAAAATTCAACTGAAATGAAGCCATTATCTTTAAGGAGAATCTAAACTTTAAATTTAAGTTATAAATCAATCAAAATGTTTCATTTGTGAGATATAAAGCTAACATAAACTAATAGGCTCTTTCCCTTGATAAGTCAAATTGTGATACTATATAGTTTTTGAGTCAAACTTATTGATCCATGTTTCATGAGTTAGTATTAGTTCACAAAAACCTCTCTCATGAGAATGAATAGTATACTTAGCAATGAGTGTTAAGTGTTCCATTCATTCTAATAAAAAATGAGTTCTTATGAATCAATCTTGAAACATAGGTCCATAAATTTGACTAGAACTACACTAAAGTTGAATTCTACCTAATAACTTTGTTTTGGATTAATACAAGGTTTATAAACCCAAATAACCCATAATTTTGCATTTTCACGCGAATTATTAAATGCTAGTATTGAAGGAGCAAAAGACGCTCCTGCCATAGAAACCCTAACCTAATTCTTGAAACCCTAGCCCTAATTACCGAGTGACTTCATATGAAGAAATCTGCGAGTTGAAGGGAACGGAAAGGAAAGGAAGATGACATTCACCAGTTTGGTTCTTCAAAAATTACTGGCTACAAACGCACATCTGGGACGTCGCGTAGCATCTCGCCATTCTGAAGTGTACGTTTATGGCTTCCGCAACGAAGTGGCCATCCTCGACTCAGACAAAACCCTCATCTGCCTGCGTAACGCGCTTCATTTTCTGGGATCTCTCTTTCGCGAAAATGGCCGCGTCTTAATCGTCAACTCAAATTCATTATTCGATGAGATAACGGAACAAACTGCCGCAAAACTCGGCAAAAACTGTCTGAACGACGCGCAAATGATGAATTTATTGTCCTCTTCGACGAAAAGAAGGATTCGCTTGTCGAATACGAGGAAAGCAGGCGGTAGATCCATCATAGGAGGCGTGCCCGCGCTGAGGCCAGATTGCGTGGTGGCGATGAATGCAGAGAGGGAATCTTCTGCTATTATTGAAGCCGCGAGGAACAAGATACCTGTGGTGTCTCTAATCGAGTCCGATATTTCCTTGGGGTTGTATAAAAGAGTTACGTATCCCGTTCCGGCCAACGATTCTGTACAGTTCGTCTACTTATTCTGCAATTTGATCGCCAAAACATGGTATGAAATCTCCGTCCTTTTATCGTTTTCGAGTCTAGTTGGAAAGCATTTTAAAGTATATGTGGTATCATCTATTACATCGAACGGGGGAGTCATGCATAGAGAATCATCACCAAAATTATATTTAAGCCCTACTTATGGCTTTAGAATTAATCTGAACCCTACATTCTCTGTTTCGCATATCCAGAAAAAATAAACTTTATGCTTCGAAATCTATTTGTGAATTAAATTAATTTTCGGCTTACTTCCGTAGTCATTGTATTTGTTTTTTACTTGATATTTATCCTCTTGCCTGGTCTGCCATTGCCCTATCAAGTTACTTGAATGCGTTCTTTTGCGCTTTCTTATATAATCTTCTATTCCTCACCAAGTTAGCTTGATGCCGTAATTTTCTCATACCCATCTGAATTGAATTTGGGTCGTGTTGGCTACAATCTGATACTTTTATTACTTGAACTTGTCCCACTTTATCCACTTCATTGTCATCACTAGTTCTAGATGGCTTGCCTATCTGATTGCTAAAACCTTGTAAGCATTCTCTTTTCTCGTCAGTAAGAATGATAAATATTTTTAATTAACATTTACGTTGCTGTGAATCAACTTCTACCTGGTGCTATACGTAGCCTAACGGTAACTATGCTTGTCTTTTCGAATAATTGACATTGTGCGTGATGCATGATATGTTGTAACATATTTACATTTGTAACTAAATCTTTGAACTTAATATTAATATTCTTTTTCTAGATGGCCTTTTGAAAGCTTCTTAGTGTCAAACATAGCATTTTCTTTTACTATTCATTTTGAATAGATAATATTGGATGGTGAAATATCTGTAATTCAGAATTAACTGTAACCCTCGTTTTCTTACTTTGTTAGAATAAATCATCAGAGTCCATTTTGTATGCCCAATGAAATGCCATAATATTATGTGTATATGTTGTGCAGTACGGGTTACCAAAATCTAGTAATCTCTTTTTTTCTGTTGAATTAAAAGGTAACATGAAAGGTGTTAGGTTACTGTGACACCATATATGTTTCTGGGAGTGGTTTAATTTATTACTGTAGGCAATCCTTATAAAAACTGTAGGATAAATCGTAAAACAAATAACATTCTTTGAAATTCTTCAGAGAGCTAACAAATCCATTGTTAATTCATCGATTATATATATGAAATGTCTTTGGTTTGCTTTTCTTCAAATCAATCATTTAACTCCAAAATGCACCTTTTTTTCCATCAAAATGCACGTGTGTTCATGTTCCTCTTATTTCAGGCTATAAGCTGTTTTATATCAAATTGTACTTTTTTGTTTTGCCTTTGTCGGTTTGAGTTCTCTATTTGTTTCATGCCTGTTTAACCAATGGATTTTAAATATGGTAAACATGCTGTTTGTTTCCTTTTCTAACAATCAGCCCTCATCTGGCTTTGATGTTTAAGTTTTTTTTTTGTTTTTAATTTTAAAAATTTGGTCGTGTGAAGAATTGTTGTACAGTGGTATTCTTGAAGCTGTGTCGGATGCCATAATTCCAGGTTGCTTGCCCATTGTATGCGATGTTCTATTTTGCATTTTTTTTTGCCTGTTGATGTTTGTATCTATTCCTTCGTATTTTTTTAATAATATTATGATAACTGTAACTTTCAGCATGTGTTTAAGTAATGATATTTAGGTTAGCTCAGTTCTATCTAAAATATCTTTATTTCTTGCTTTGAATTGCTGGAAAATTTTGTACTATTAGTTAACTGTAATTCAATTTGATTATATGTGTGTGTGTGTTTTAATCATTTTGGGTAGGTTAAATTCTGTATAATAATTTGTATAAAGCTCGACAACTCTACGTGCTTAATGCAATCGGTGGATGTAATCTATAATTATTTTTCACTGACATGCATCTTATCTTAGACTATAATCTCACTGGGTTGTATGTGCATGAAGCGGATGCTAGGGCAAATGGATTATGATGAATGAAGTTCTTTATCCAACACTTGGACTGACTTGTATATGATGGATCAAGGAAACTTTATGTCTGAATCCTTAGATATGCCAATAAATCTGGGGTACTTAAATAGTGAATCAACTCTAATTTTCAACCCTATTTCTATAATTTAATAAGTGTTGGTATGTTTAGTGTTTGTTTATGATGCACTATTGTCAACAATGGACATGCATGCTAGATTGAAGTTCATTGTTGTTATATTAATGCATTCTTATGTATATACCAGGTCTAGGGCATGTAGATTCTGATGATTGATGGTTTATACTCAACTCTTGGACTGAGTTGTGGGTGATGGATCTAGATTCTGTCTGTAACCATGTGTATGCTAATGATTGAAGGGTATTTTAGATGGTTCATCAATAGAGGAGACAAGACATTATCTTAGGATGACACCTCCTTATACAGGCTCAAAGCTGTGGTTGTGAGATACTTGAATCTGATGATAAATGTTATTTTTGCTACGTTAAGTTTTACTTTTTTGGTTATGATCTAATCTTTATGTCTGAATTCAGCATTCACAGATCCTAGTTGTTAGGGTGCGTATGTTATGTATGGTTCATCAAATGAGGAAATGGAACATTATCTTAGGACACCTTCTTACATAGCCTAAGAGCTGTGGATGAGAGATACTTGAATCTGATGATGAATGTTTTTCTCTGATGAATATTTCTTTCAAGTTATGAGATAACTTTATGTTGGGATTTACAGATATGCAAGTGTTTGTAGAGTGTGCTTATGGTTCATCAAATGAGGAAATGGAACATTATCTTAGGACACCTTCTTACATAGTCTAAGAGCTGTGGATGAGAGATACTTGAATCTGATGATGAATGTTTTTCTCTGATGAATATTTCTTTCAAGTTATGATATAACTTTATGTTGGGATTTACAGATATGCAAGTGTTTGTAGAGTGTGCTTATGGTTCATTCATCAAATGAGGAAACAAAACATGATCTTAGGACACCTTCTTACACAGCCTCAAAGCTGTGGATGAGAGATGCTTGAATCTGATGATGAATGCTTTTTTATGATGAATGTTTCTTTTCAGGTCAGAATCTTGACATTCATGTAGGAATTCACGGGTTATGGTTCTTGTATGGTGCTTACAGATGGTTCATCAAATGAGGAAATGTAACACTATCTTAGGACACCTTCTTACACAGCCCTAAAGCTGTGGATGAGAGATATTTAAGTCTGATGATGAACAATCTATCCGTTATGTCAAATTTTTCTTTTCAGGTATAGATGTTAACAATAGCATCAAGACTGCATACTTCATTTACATATTCTTCAAGTTCCTGTCTCTTTATTTGAATCATAATTAGCATGTTTCAGTAGCCAGAATGTTTCAAATTTGACTTTTCTTTGAAGTGGAAGTCTGATTATTTGAGCCTCAAGGGATCTTTTGTAGAGGTATTCTAGATATAATGTAAAATGTGTATATATTGGTGATGTTATTTGTTTTATTTTATGTGATGAATATAAATCCATTGGGGTATTGGTTTTAACAATTTCAATTGTGTTTTGTCATTTGTCTTTGGGGCATTGCTATCTATATGGTAATTTGGTATTTTCTAAGTTTTTTATCAGAGGATAAATGATGACATTTGAAAAAACCTAGTGTTGGCTAATGGAAACTGCAAATGAATTTAGTAATCACTGCTTCTGATATATACTCTTGTGTCTATGAAGTCCTTAGTATTTGAATCTTTTGGTTTGTTGTTAAGTTAAGGGCTTTGCTGCTGGATATGCTTTCATACAGTGTCTTCAACTTTTTTATTGGCCATTGGCCTTCCAGTTAGTACAAGAAAGGCATTCAGTCATGATAGTTTGTTTGGGTGGAATGACTAATTCTGGCTTACCATTTTCCAATCAAATTAGCCCCTTCAGCCTGAGCTGTAATTGATATTTTGCATTACCATTGTCCACAAATACTGTCTGATGATCCTCAGAAGTGTCCCACAAAGAACTAGTAAATGGTAAATACAATGTGAAACATGTGGGCAAATTTTACTTGTAAAATGAATTGGCAAAATCTAGAAACGAGTAAATTGAACTTATTTGGTATTTGTTGCCGTTCATCAAATGAGGAAATGTAACACTATATCTTAGGACACCTTCTTACACAGCCCTAAAGCTGTGGATGAGAGATTTTTAAATCCGATGATGAACAATATTTTATTTATCTTGATTTTTTCTTTTAGGTGTAGATGTAAACAATAGCATCAAGATTGCACACTTCAAGTTCCCCTGTGACTATCTCTTTATTTGAACCAAAATTAGAGTGTTTCGGTAGCTAGAGTATTTCAAAATTGACAGTTTGGTATTTTGTAAGTGTTTTATTTTAGGGTTTTATGATGACATTTGAAAAAACTTAGTGTTGGGTAATGCAAACTGCAAATGAATTTAGTAAACACTGCTTTTAATATATGCTCTTATGTTTATAAAGTCCTTAGTATTTGAATCTTTTGGTTTTGCTGCTGATATGCTTTCAGACAATGTCATCAAGTTTTTAGTGGCCATTTGTCCTTCCAATTAGTACAAGAAACACATTTGTTCCTGGTAATTTTTGGGGTGGAATAAATAATTTTGGCTACCATTTTCCGATCAAAGTAGCCCAGTCAGTCCAAAATGTAATTGATATTTTGCATTACCATTGTCCACAAATGCTGTCTGATGATGCTCAACAGTGTCCCACAAATAATTAGTTGATACATTGTGAAACATGTGGGCAAATGGTACTTGCAAAATGGATTGGTAAATCTGGGAACGAGTAAATTGAACTTATAAGGTATTTGTTGCCGTTCATCAAATGAGGAAATGTAACACTATCTTAGGACACCTTCTTACACAGCTCTAAAGCTGTGGATGAGAGATATTTAAATCTGATGATGAACAATTTTTTCTTTATGTTATTTTTTCTTTTCAGGTGCATATGTAAACAATAGCATAGTTCAAAATATTGTTATCGGCAACTTATCGCCCAGGGCAAAAAAAAGAGATATCGGCAAATATCGGAGATAAGTCGGGAACTTCTCGGGAAAATATTGGGAACTTAAAAATTGCTTAAAGCTATATACCTCCAGAATTTTTAGTGGAAACACAGATTTGGAAAGAAGAGAAGTTCAAATCTGTTTTTCCACTCAAAAAAATGTCCTCTCCTATAATGGGCCCATGGGTGATAAGTTTGCTAATTATCATGATAAATCAGAGAAATATTGCTGATGTTTTATCAACTTCTCTGTGATAAGTTGAAACTTCTCTGCAATAAGTTATCTGTGATAACTTGACACTACTCTGGAGGCAGAAAATGTCGCGATATTTTGAACTATGAACAATAGCATCAAGATTGCATATTTCCTTAACTTATTCTTCAAGTTCCCGACTGTCTCTTTCTTTGAATCAAAATTAACATGTTTCAGTAGCTAGAGTGTTTCAAAATTGACTTTTCTTTGAAGAGGAAGTCTGTTTATTTTAGCCTCAAGCGATCTTGTGCAGAGTTATTCTAGATAAAATGTAAAATTTGTATATATTGGTGATGCTATAAGTTTTATTTTATGCGATGAGTCTAAATCCGTCAGGGTAATTGATTTTAATGGATTTCACTTGCGTTTGGTCATTTGTCTTTTTGGGGTAATGTTATCTTATGGCAATTTGGTATTTTCTAAGTGTTTCTTTGATAAAAAAGTAGTGTTGGTTGATGCAAACTGCAAATGAATTAAATAAATCACTGCTTCTGATATATGCTCATGTCTATAAAGTCCTTAGTATTTGAATCTTTTGGTTTGTGGTTACTTTAAGAGTTTTGCTGCTGATATGCTTGCAGACAGTGTCATCGAGTTTGCTTTGGCCACTTGGCATTTGGCCTTCCAGTTATTACATGCAAGGCCTCAAATATAATAACATCCACAAATACTTCTATGATCAAGATTCTATGATCAAGATTCCATCCTTGTTGATTCTCAAATATAAATTACTATCTGCACTACCTTTTCTGAAACCAAGATGTAATAAATACTGGTTAAGTCATGCTTACCAAGCTCCAGGAGCTTGCTTCACTCCATACAGAGCCTTCTTTAATTTGCAAACCATGTCTCTGTCATCTATTAAGGGAAAACCATCAGGCTGCTCAATGTAGACCTCTTCTTCTAGACCACCTTTCAAGAATGTAGATTTGATACACTTTGAAGTCCTTGTAGGCAGAAACTGCAAGAAATAATCTTTACTGCCTCCAACCTAGCCACAGGTGCAAAGGTTTCTTCAAATTTTATTCCTTCTTTCTACGAGTAGCCCTTACAGACCAATTTTTCTTTGTTCCTTATGACTATTCCCTCTTTTTTTATTTTATTTATGAATACCCATTTAGTTCTAATGACATTCTTTCCTTTAGGTCTAGTAACCAGTTCCCAAGTTTTGTTCTTTATTATCTGGTCTAGTTCTTCTTTCGTTGCATTAACCCATGATTCATCTTTGCAGGCCTCATCAGTAGTTCTAGGTTATACTTGTGAGATCAGACATAATTCCTCTCTAGCCTTAGACCTAGTAAACATGCCTCTATTCCTATCACCCATGATCTGATCTTCAGGATGATTTCTTGGTACATACCTTGGAGTTTTGGGAGCTTCAGATTGTCCACTTACTCATATTTTCTTGTCATTGTCAAATTCAACCAACTCTTCTGCTTCAATAGTCTTCTCTGAGTTTTGATCACAGATTCTATTTTTGAACTTTGAAACTTCTCATAAATTCTTACATTAATACTCTCAACCATCTTTCTCAATCTCAAATTGAAATAATTCTTGGGGTGGAATATTAATTTTGGCTACCATTTTCCAATGAAATTAGCCCATTCAGTACGAACTGTAATTGATATTTTACATTATCATTGCCCACAATACTGTCTGAAGATGTTTAGAAGTTTCCCACAAAGAATGGCTAATATTAAGTGGAAAATGTGGACAAATGTTACTTGCAAAATGGATTGGTAAAACCTGGAAATGAGTAAATTAAACTTATTTTGGTATTTGTTTATGTTCTTTTTTGATTTGGAACTTTCTTGGGAAGCTTCATTAGACACATGTAAAGTAAGATATTGCAAACCTATATTTGTATCAGATTTGTTGTTACTGTATTGTTGGGCCTTGTTTCATAGCCTGATAAGTATGCTCTGCTTGGAGAGACTACTATTTTTTTTTTTCAATTCTTGCTATTTGGACGGTTCCACTTTGTGATGGTGTATTATTGGATTCAAGCATTGGATAGTTTAGTTTTCAAGTGTAGAGGATTATGCCCCACACATTTTTAATCACATGCTTTGCTTTTATGGTGTGGTATGCTTGACGTTTTGTGGCTTTGTAACTGCTTTAAGTCAAGCTCTTTAATTTGTAATCATGCTTGTGTTTCTGATAGTCTTCTGTTTGGGAAGACAGTTTCTTGGATGAAGTGCATTCTCTCATTTCAGGAACTTATATATAACGTGCTATATATTAATTCTAGTTATGCTCACCTACAGTGACTGTGTGAACTGATTGCCTTTTATGACTGGATACACTTTTCATTGCCGATATTTTTAAATTTTGCTGAATTGGCTGAAGTTAATTTTCTATCATGGTATGCACTTATTAGCATTGGCCTTTTGGGATTGGTTGCAATTTTGTTGCAGATATTTTCTGCCTAGTGATTTAATAGTGTACATTTGTATTCATATTTGGTATGATATTACTGAGGCATCCTTATAGTTATAACTTGCTATATATGTTCCAGTTATGCTCACCTATGACAACCATTAGCTGGCTTTTTATAACTGTTTGTGCCTTTCTCCTTGAAAGTCTACTCACAACACTAGTCAGTTTCTGTGAACAGAGCATCTAGGAAAATTGTGCAATTAATTCAACAAGTCATGCTAGGAAATGCTCTGACTCAATGCTTCCTGGCTATTCTGGAATCACAAAAGCACCCAAAAAAGGTGGTGTTATGATTTTCAAAGACGTGATGGTGGAGGATGACCCACACCTTTTACTGAAAGTCCTGTATGGGATGTAGTTGAGATCCTGGGGGATGCATCTAGGTGGATTTGTTGTATTTTATTGAGTAAATGTGATTGCTAGGATATGCTGAACATGTTTTGGATATTTTTGACATACAAATATATTCAAATTTGATTTTAACTGAAATGCATTGTTGCTGGTTGATTAGGTATTGCTCTTCACAAAGTTTGGAGCTCAGTAGTTCAGTTTGTATGTTAGAAAGTTGAATATTGTGTTCATATCACATATGCGGGACTGCAATCTCAAATTATCACTTTCGAGGCATACTGACCAGTCTCCAGCTCCAGTTGGGTTTATGGAATGCAGTCAACAATGCCTTTTGCAATTATGCTGGATATGTGAGCCTTATCAATTGTTTTAATTCATGTGTGACGGGTTAAAGCTGCTCGGTGATCTGGAGTACGGAGTTGAACATTTCTCTGAGATCTATTTTTAATAGCACATGATTTGAAGTTAACATGAATTACTACTGTAATTGTTGAACTTGTATTTACTGAATGTAGGAGCAAGTCTGGAGTACTCAAATTTGAAGACATCGAAGATGATTTTATATACATCTAATCGTAAATTTTAAGGGAAATGGAACTTTTATTCTTGTGTTGTATCCTTATGTTTGAGACTGGTGGTTCAGAAAAGCACCCAGGCCAATTGCTAGTATGTAGAGGGAAGAATTAGAGGTTTCTTGATGACTAGCTAGAAAGCACTTTCATTTTACATTTTTGCTGAGCTCTATTAATCATGAATGCCAAGTAGAATATTTGGTGATTGGAACTTAGCAATCAGATCTATGATGGATGTGGTGTATTCAGCCTTAGTTTTTTGGTAGAGCAACATATCTAACTGTTCACATGAGTGATTAGTGTAATTTGCAATAGTGTAATTTGCAAAATTAGATTGGTGGAATGAAAAATAAAACCGTGAAGAATTGTATTTTGTCTTAACATGAATCTACAGTGGGCAATATTAGGCCAATCAATCATGTTGATTGACCTCTAACTCTCCTTTTAACGGTGTACTCAGTTATGTCACTAGCTCCAGTTAATTGTGCTGAACCAACCAAAACTTTTGGCCAAAAAAGGCAGATGCTGAGGCCCATTATTTTGTTCATCTCAACTATTAGATTTCACTAATTGCAGGGTTCTAGAGACACATCAAATTTGAGCCTGTGAATGACATCATGATGCAACAGTCATGGACTTGGATTTGGAATTGCTGTGTCCACGATCAATGCAACTGGTGAAATCATGTAAGATACGTGATATTTGTATATAAATCATGTAAAATTGAGAAAATGTAATATGGATAATATGCCCTTCAAATTGTTATGCCAATAGGTGTGTACAGTGGCTTAAAAAATCTATGTACATAAATATTCTTAGATTTAAATTGACGTCCATTCCATTGTCACTGAGATGGAAGTTAGGTGCTCATAGGTCTGGTATCCTTGGAGCAGCATACCATCAGTTGACATATAAACTGCTATATTTTGCTTGAATGAATTATGTGTTTGCTTTGAATATTTAAGCCGATAGGCTTCCCCTACGCAGTGAGCTCGCTACGGCACACAATTTATTTTCTCATGGTGAAAACCATCGACCAGCCAGTATTAAGCTACCGAAGTGGTATTCAGCACTAAAGCTTGTCCATTATTTTTGCCCACTGCTTCACGTTGTGATGATAACATTTGATAAATGGGCCTTGCTTGTAGTGCACACTATAAATCTCTGTAAGTACAAATTTCCAAAACTCCATTACATTGCAGATACATTGGAATGCACAGTTATAGAGCTGGTGGGGAGAATTATTATGCTTTTTTTTATTGAATATGGAGAGGCGACTTTTAGGGTTTGCAGGCTCGTTGGAGTGTTTAGGGTCACTTAACATGGTTACAGAGATCAGAAAGCAACCCAGAGACTTGTATGCTATCATGGCCTTTGTTACATTAGAACTGGTAAGCAAATTGGCTTATGCCAACCTGCCAATAGTTCTGATATCCAAAATGTAAAGCTTCAATAAAGAAACAACCAACAATGGGCGTTCTCTGCCACAAGGTCTTTGGGGGGAGCTTATGGCAATAGATCCTACTAAAGCACCAAGTGTTTGAATCAAGCAGGATGACACTGCTACCGTGCTTTACTCTTCTGGCACCACTGGTCTCAGCAAAGGCGTCATATCCACTGCATAAACCTCATATTTGTGGTTGTTTTATGAAGCCTTCCACTACTAACAATTTTTATTTGTGCACTGTGCCCATGTTTCACATTTATGGGCCTACAGTTTTCGCATGTGGGCTGCTGGCCACTGGGTCAAGTATTGTCGTGTTATCTAAATTTGACTTTGGGGAAATGCTTGGGGCCATTGCAAAGTACAGAGTGACTTATTGACTCTTGCACCAAAACAGAGATTGCTAGCAGTATGATTTGAAGTCTCTGCATTTGGTGATGTGTGTTGTGGTGCCCCTCAGCAAGGAGTTAACTAAGGAGTTTATTTCTAGATTTTGCTCCATCACAATATTGCAGGTAAAGTTAGTCCTCATTGTTTTGGGTTTTTCACTTTTTTCCTTAAACCTCTATTTTCGTAGAAGAAAATATTCTGAAATAATCTGGTAACAAGATGTGAAACCATCCAGATTTCGGCTCACCTTTCATTATTCATGAAATGCACAACATTTTTCTAAATCATGGATGCTTTGGACTACATTTGGCCACTCCAGAAACCTCTGATTTAAGCAATCAATGCAGAGGCAATGACACCTTGTCTATAAACCCTTACCCTTCTACAAACCTCCACGGGGATCTGCCAGTCCTCAACTAGTCATTAACAACACTACACTTATCATTCCGGGTAGTGGGAACAGCAATGCAGTTGGCTTTCAAGGGCTGCGCTAACTGTGGGTGAAATTTTCACCATCACATAATCACATTCTGAATCAAGGTAATGCATTTTTTTTTGGTCTTTGTGGGTATTTGTTTTCACCTCTCACAACTTGGGGCATTTTTTGGGGTCCGGTAGTTTTCCTTAATTCTCTGTATTTACTTCGAAGTCTTATTTAAATTATTTACTTCGATCACCTGTTGAGTCCACTCGTATTTTCATATGCCCATTTTGTAATTTTTCGTTCTCATGGTGCCATTTAGTTTAGATTTGGTTGATATTGCATAGAGGATGTGCTTGGTGGTACCAACTCAAGGCTAGATTGCCCTTCACCTATGTAGTTGATGTTACATAAGGTACATTCTCGCCCCCTAATAACATCATCTAGACTGCTCTGTCCAAGCAAGATTAATGTTGGGTAGGTGGAGATTCTCCGATGTAATTTAGGTGAACTGCGGAATGGACATTGAGCATTTTAGATTCACGGACATTCATGGAGTGCGGCAATATATTGTAGAAAAGATTGAAACCCCCTATACTTAAGGGCAAGAATGGAATGTTATTTTCAGTATGTTTCTGTTGTGTAGTAAATATTAAGTAAATAATTAAAGATATTTTGTAACTAATTGTAGCATGAGTTAGTAAAGGGACACAACTATTTATAACTGACGGATTCAAACTGATTTGCAGAATTATTATTACCATCATTCTTATCATTAATTGCAACATTGAGGTTGTTTTACATTGATTTCATTTGTTTAACATAAATAATAGATTTAAACAGAACTTCAATTTATTTCCAAAAGTGAAAAATAACTAGCTCCTAATTTGAAGTGCTTGGTCTTCAACTGTTTTAGCTAATGAATTAGTTGCAATATCATAGAAAAAATGACATATGACTACGCTATGATATCAAATAGGATCAGAGTTAATTAGTCATTTCCCTTTGACGGTTTTATGATACAGAGAGATAGTTCATCATTTGGATTGTTTATCTTTGGCCTCTGTGTGATCTAAATGTTTAATTTTGCTATTGATTTCATTGTTGTTCTTTTAATTTACTTCACTAAAATCTATATTCACATACTTTTATCTCATTGTTGGTCTAATCAGCATTTATCCTTGTTTATTCTTTCTTATTTTTCTATGTGAAGAGTCCGCCTATGCTACCAATCTGACACCAATGCCTTTAACATCCTTGTTAAAAATGATCATTTTTTCTCTTTAGAATTTATTTTGTTCATCTTTAGATTTTGAAAACAGTGGTCTTTGATTCTTCCACCTTGTTAATATTTCTTGTTTTGTCTCTTCAAGCTATCTATCTCACTGCAAATACTTTAAATTTCTCGATCATTATAGTTCATTATCTTATTGTGTAATTTTTCCTTTTACACTGGTTGTTCCTTGGCAGCCTCTTTATTTTCCACTCGCTGTATTTATGGTTCCTTGGTATCTTTCCCGGTACACCATTTTTCTAAATCATGGATGGTTTGGACTATTTTTAAGATCTAATTATATATTTGTAGTCTCAACTAACAATGTTTTAATTACTACAGCAAGCCAAACCCTCTAAATCTTCCCCAAGAGGAGTACTTGAAACCCACTAATTATTTACTTGAACCTCCCAGCAATGTCTTAAATAGGGGTTAGTGAGTTTTGCGTGTTGTTAGTAAATACGTTTTTGTGATTCCTAGCAGTTAAAAGATAAGTAATTGTCTATCATTGTCCTAGAAATTGTGGTATGGAAAATGTTAGTAAACAGTCTCTATGGCAAAATCTTTTTCTAAGCTGCAATATAATTTGCACAAATGGTTCCGGATTTATCATATTATCATCCAGGATACTTTGAAATCAGAACCTCTAGAAAACAAAACTATGAAGAATGCTTCCATGATTTATGTAACGACTTTCTTCTACTTGCTTTGTGGTTACTTTGGTTATGCACCATTTGGAGAGAATGCAGTTGGAAACCTCATGATAGGGTTTGGTTTTTGGCTTCATACCTCGTAGCATTTTACTGAAAGTTTCTAAAGGATTTTCAAGAAATCCATTTTCTACAAATCTTGCAATCATTACATTCCATGAAATGACATCTCTTAAGAGGCATTCGGGAAAAAAGTTCAAATGCTTTGTGCTTCCACATTTTGCATACATATCTACTAGGAAATTTGTACCTTCCATTATGCTAGAGCATTTCTAACCATGCTATTTGACAAAATCCAACTTCCATTATGCTTTGATGGATGTCCATACCCTGTTCTAAGGCTCTTGTTTGATCACGAACAGATAGGGTTCTGGTAAATGTTGTTGAAATAGGCTTTACACCTACTTGCATTTGCTTGAGAGTTTCTAAAGCCTTTTCAACAAATCCATTCTATTCATATCCTATAATCATTGCAATCCATGAGACCACATTTTTCTTAGGGATATTGTCATTTGTAACATTATGAAAATATCCTAGGTAACATCCTCAAGAATTCAACCAAGATACAATCAAGAAAATCATTAGGTTGACTATCTTTCTTAATATAGATTAGCTCTAAATAGTGTAGAAAAATACAATGAGCTTCTAATGTGTCTTGATCAATAAATTAATGAGCTCTGAGGTAGGATACTTGTAGAATTAAGATATTTACATCACAATCAAAAACTATTACCACCTTTTTATAAGTAACAAAAACATGTTTTTCTTTTAACTTCATTTTTCATAGTGCATCCTCTATAATAGATCTTCAATTAAATTTTACCTTCAATTTCCTATGGTCCAATAGGCTTTATATTGTTTTATCTTCTATAGATTCACACTTGCTGCTTAAAAAGAAATAGAAGATTTATCATTACAAATATAACATTTTTTTGGGTCTTTCCACACATTTGAATGCTACCTTTATTTAGGAGGACCTATAACAAACACATTAGGACACTATTGTAACTTTAATTCATCCAAAATGAATGCTACTTTGTACAAGATTGCCTGCTACAATGATACATGTTTGTAGACGGACACTTTTATACACTTCCTTTTTTAAGGTAAAACTTCATTTATGCTTTCACATCAAACACCTATTGGCTTATTGCTTGTGCTAGTAATATTACATGTTAAGCGGCTCTGCCTTTGCACGAGAGAATGCCTTCTGCACTTGTATATGCTGAAGTCTTTACCCTGCGCTTCATTGTGAGTACAACATTATTTAGCTTCTCTGTTGTAGTGAATTTATGGTCCTCAGGCCCATAGAAGACTGCTTCCCTTGTCTGGTTTAAAATGTTCACTTCTAAAAATGCATTCAATCAAATTAGAAAATATATAAAAGTTCTGATGTGTTATTATAACTAATCCCTCTCGGTTGCATCGGAACTTTTGATACTGATTGGCAATGAAGACAAAGATACACATTTTACACAATACATGAAAAGAGAAACAAGCATGAGGGTTTTGACTGTATTTCTTTCAGCTCAGTGGTTTCACTTCTCTGCAATTGTTGTCCCAATGGTTTTAAACAAGATTGTTGTTATAAAAAGGAATTTTATTGTAACCTGTGTTCAATGCCAATTAGAAATCAGTAATTACTAAATGGAAATTCTATGATGCCCCTTTTTCATTTGTTCTGCAATTGTTTCACGTTTATACGTATGTTAATGTGACCCATGATTTTCAGGCTTTATCGCTTTTAGAAAATCCACAACTTACCTTTGGATCAGTATTATTGTCTTACACACGCAGCTATAAGCACATAGAGCTACAGAATTCTGAAGTGTATCTATGATGTGACTTGTACAAAGAGCTAGAATAGAGCAACTTCATTATAAAAATGCTTCAACATGCAAAGTTTTCTCTTCTTGGTTTTCAAAATCATATGCTAAAAAAATTCATGCTCTGTTCTTGGGCAGAAATTTTCAATTCTAATAATACAAAGCTTGATAGCAGTCCTCTCTCTGCATATTTCTCCAAATTGTATGTTTCCAAATGTAAATAAAAAAAATTACTTATATAACTTTGTTGTTAGGGTTTTTAGGATAAAATAGGTTGCCTAACATTGTGTAATTATCACTACAAATTGAAGGCTTGATGTCTATTGAATTCCAAGTCTCTAATATATGCTATTACTAAACACGAGAAGAAGACAGAAGGTCCACATTTACTTCTATTAGAAGATAGGGCATTTCTCTTCAAAAGGGCAATTTCTCATTGAAAGCAGCTTGAGGCCAGTGACTAAAACGATAAGAGTTCAAGATTTCATGTGGTAAACCAATTTAATTTGATTTAGATAGATATACAAACATCATTTATTTTTCATTTAGCAAACAGATAAGACTTTGGAAGTGTTTTATCTTTCAACAGGGAACTCAAGTTCTTTCCTTTATATTTGATAGATCATAGATGAAAATAATTGCCTTCAACAATACAGTGACTACATCATAGAAGATGTTAAAATAAATGTCTTTTCCCCAACAAAATTTCTTTTCACAACAATAGAATTCTATCTGTTGAAATTAGTCTATCAAGTGAAGAAAAATCCGTGAATGAAGCTATATGCTTAATCTCTTTTGCTGCTCATTTGCCAAATATACATCTATGTAGATTGCCTCAACAAATCACCTAGATAGATTTTTTTATTTCTTTTCTTGTGAACATTATTTGTACTCATTGAAACATATGATGAATGCATGTTGACAAGTATTCTAATCGAGCCTTGCAAGGAGTGACTCAGTGAGCATACTTGTAAGAGATTTTTGACAATGTTTTTAAAATTTTTTATATATATTGAACATTTTTTTTTGGATGTCTGAGTAGAGACATTTTTGTCCATTTTCCCAACTGTCACGGTAAGATATGTAAGTATCATTGTTCTAATGCTGGAGCTGTAAAACGATATATAATAATGAGATTTTTAAACAATATGTCAGCTCATACCATCCCTAACAACTTGGCAATTGTGAAAAGAAAACCCAAATATTTAAGCTCTTAAAGCACTTATGATTCGAGATTTACTTTCGATGATAATCAACCAGTATGATTCGAGATTTACTTTCGATGATAATCAACCAGCAAGTTCATGACCCTAAACAAATCTGTATTTTTATCCCTATCTCAAGAACTCATACTCGGTAACAATAAAGTAAACTGTAAGGTTTAAATGACTACCGATAATCTTATAGACTCTTCATAGATATAGAATATATGAAGAAGCAATGCACCTATTTATGACAGAATCTCAATGTACGAATGATTATATTCAAGAAAACAAAGCTTGTCTTCAAGATCATCACACTTAACTTGTACACAACTTGAACAACTATTGCTACCAAAGAAAACAAAGAATAGTCTAGCCAGTGTAGTATTTACTAATGATTAACTGCTCATATCAATGATATCTAAAGACCGACTAAATTGCTTTCCCCAGGGCAAGCTATAGATCTATATTTCACAGCTATTTATGAGATATAGGGATCCCTCGAGACTCAGGATAGGTGGAAATGGCCAAGAAAAGAAACTATCTTATAACCATTTTGTTGAGGGACAACAACTCACAAGCGTTAAGAAAATAAACTATCTTATAACCGTTTTGTTGAGGGACAACAACTCAC
This sequence comes from Chamaecyparis obtusa, assembly GCA_027943335.1. Lineage (NCBI taxonomy): Eukaryota > Viridiplantae > Streptophyta > Pinopsida > Cupressales > Cupressaceae > Chamaecyparis > Chamaecyparis obtusa. The sequence goes on along the minus strand of BSBK01000972.1, from coordinate 574,308 downwards.
AAGCGTTAGAACTTTTCTTATTAGTTTTTTTCAGTTTAAACAATGATTGGAGCTTGACTTATAAATTGAAAGCAACTGCCACTTCGAACCTTCAGAAACATGCCGGATCTTCTGAGCTAAGCTCTTTACTAGCATTGCCACATGAATATATAACTGGTGAACAAAACAATGCAAACCATTGCTTATGGCACAAGTCTGCACTTATCTTTTTTAATTGTCTAATCTTAAGCTCTTTACTACCATTGCCACATGAACATATACCTGGTGAACAAAACAACGCAAACCATTCTTATGGCACAAGACCGCATTTATCCTTTTTAATTGTCTAACCTTAAGCTCTTTACTAGCATTGCCACATGAACATATAACTGGTGAACAAAACAATGCAAATTAATGCTTATGGCACAAGACTGCATTTATCCTTTTTAATTGTCTAGCCTTAATCTTGCAATAATGTGTTGAAGGAAGTAATGTTGAAATAAAAAATATGGTGCACATTAATAAATACTTGTCAGAACCCTTCGAAACATGCAATCATTAATCTTGAATTTGCTTGGTCAATTTAGGTATGTTTAAAATATCCTTCCTAGCTTGCAGATTGCAAAAATTACAATTATAACAATGATTTTGTCTAAAATATTAAACCACTCAATAATCGAAGAATCAATGAAGTTATTTAAATAGATATAAAAAAGATTTCCCTTAGTTCCAGCCCATTACTTAAATCTCGCGGGTGAGAATCAGTTTCTTTGTATTGTGTTGGTGTACGAAGAATCATTTTCTTTGGTGAGAATCAATTTCTTTTTACTGTGTTGGTGTAGGAAGAATCATTATCTTTGGTTGATTTCTTTGCAACAAAGACAAATTCTATTTGAGAACTTGCAAAATGCATTTATAATTTCATATGATAATCCATTCACCTCTATCTAAGCATATTAAAAAGTACTACAAAATAACTTAAGACCACAATTTAATCAATCTCCTCCTAAGATTTGTCAGTGTGCACTAGCTATAAATCATGATTGATTGGTGATGGGTTTGGGCTGGAATTTAAACCCCAAGTGGTATCCCAGTTTAGTCATAGGTTTAAACCCCTCGTTTGCACTGGGATAGGGGGGTTGTTGCAAGGTGTGCGCCCTTGGTCTCTTTGTGCTGTGCAACAAAATGCTTGGGTTTGTGACACATCTTAACCACCTCATGTGGATTCTATAAGTCTAGTGGTTGTATCAAGGGTATTGATGGGTCGATCTTTTGGTGCAACGACAATCACACTTGTAACATTTCAATGTTATTTACAAATATTTTTCAAAATAAAACTATGCTAATATGTACATACATTTTGGCTCTAGAGATTGCAGACTAATTTGTGATAAAAGAGTACAGTGGACAATGAGAACAATATGTCATATATGAAAATGTGGTTTCAAGGAAGGAGTTTTCTAAAATTAGGATATTTAAAGTGGGTGAATATTATGGGGCTTGGTAATGGCTGCTAACTTAACCCAAAATATATCATAGACAAAACTCAACCAAAACATAAGCTATGAGAATTTACACTAGACCGTATTATCAAACTGAAATAATACTTATTCTTCTGAGATCAAATTTATACATTGATTTGTAAATTCATTCATCTACATGGTCAATAAAATCACTCCTGATTGGCATTTTAGCCATCTCCATTAGCTACGTATAAAATTTTGTGCAACGATAGCATGTAAAATTAATGGAGCTTTAACACCATATAAAATTTTAGCTTAACATGCACATCACGGTTGATCTAGCTAGAAAATAAAGAACAAACTTGTAGATAAAACAAGAAAAATTTAGAACAAGAACAAGATGGAAGAAGAATTTCTCATTGATTACAAATGAATACATTTACAATATATAGACTTTCTCAAAGAAAAAAGCAGAGGAAAAATTGGAAAAAAACCTAGATATTTCTTAGTAAACTTAAAAACTAAGCAATTGCAACTTTATTTGTAAATCAAGGATAAAACAAGATGCAAAAGCAACTACTCTTGAAAGTAGGGATAAAAAAGTTACAAATTTTTTTGCACTATAGTGCTAAATAAAGAATCTCCTTTGAAACCAAGATGAAGATCAGGATCAATCTACACGAGTGTCCCCAATGACACTACTTAAACAATGAGCAAATGACAAGCAAAGAGAAAACATCTGCCAATTGAAGGTATAGAAGACAACAATCTGCATAAACTTTCTCAAACAATGAATAGATGGAAAACAAAGACAAAACATCTATCAGTTAAGGATGTAGATGAGGCATGAAGCTTCATGAGTGACGCTAACGACACTACTAAACCATGCAAGAAGAAATTGCTAGTTGAAAATATAGGTGCCAATAGCCTTGATAACTGATCGTTATGGAACTTGTTAGCATACAGTTTTTCTCTTTTCTCTAAATTAATTCCAGAATCCTTTAAAGAATAAAAAGAAGAGAAAAAACTTAATACTAACAAATGAGTTGCTAAAAGCAAACTCTCTACAAATTATAAGGTGCAGCTACCTTCTAGAAAGATTTCCAATATGATCTTATTGAACATAGAAAAGTATAATCATGTGTGCTTTTCACTAGAAAACACTCAAGGAGAAACATTCAGTCCATCAACATGAAGAGAATGTGTAGATTTAAAGAAAAGATATCTACTTCTATCCCAATCTTAAACTTGAATTTTTTGAATCTAAATTTTGATAATAATTCTCTCTACCACTTCTAAGAATTCAGTCCATCTATATCACAGTTAAGCCTTATTCAACATAACTTATCTCCACAAGAAAATAAATCACATAAGATAAATAGTAGTATTTATCATTTAAAAGCTTAAACATCTATGCAACACCATAGGATATTTCATATATTCTGTAATATAAGTCTTCAGAAAACTTGAAGCAAAGTTTTTAGAAAATAGTTTCTCTCAAACTCAGAGAGCCGAACCCATAAACAGTTAAAAGTTTTTGCATAAATAGCCACGCAGGGCTTCAACAACTAACTTAGTAAAATTGTCTTTCTTGAAAGTAAATCTTCCTAGCTCTAATAACTATCCTAAGCATTAAGCATAAAGAACTAGACTGGGAGCAAAAATGCCTTCCAAAAGTTGCTAAGTGTCTCAGACGGTTAAGGAGCTGAAGTCACTGCAAGTCGCGCTACCTTCCAATCTTCAAATGCGGTTGTAAACGCGGATATTACCGGTTGATGTGGCAAACAGATAAAATCAATCCTCTGTTTCCAGACTTCCATCTCCCTTTTAATCTCAGCTACTTTGTCTGTGTGCATAACCAAATGATTTTGTTGAAGGATCATCATTGATTCCATCCGTGCAATCTTCATGAAATGCTCATCTGTAGGTTTCTTCATCTTTTTGAGCTTGTTGAACCAGGTATTTACCTCTTTGATTACTTGTTTGACCGATTTATCTGACACCTCTTGAGCTTGCTGGCAACGCTCATCAATCCACTTTATATCATTGGAAATGATTTCTTTAATAATTTTTAACCCCTTCATGAGATCCCTTACCTCATAAATTCCTAGGACCACAGCCTCATTCCTTCAATCTATACATTCTTTTATAACATAAAGAACTGTGTCATCCAGTCCTGGGACTGGCCTCTCCATAAGGAACTTCTGCAAGCCATACTCTTCAACTTCCTCAATCCAATGAAGTTCTTTGATCCAGGTAGTTTTTTCTAACTCCCACTCTTCAATGCTGGCTTCTACTTCCTTTACCAGACGTTCTCCTTCATTGTGGGTTTGATCTAGATGACTTAACTGCTTGACAACCTTTGCTTTTACACGCTCCACCCAATCATCCAATGCTTTGCTCACCGCCTTGCTCCTTTGGACTTGATCAAGGAACCGTTGATTATCAAGGGATTTCATGTCAATGGAGGCTGGCATTTTGCTCAGAGGGAAAGGTTCAGGATGTTGAATGACGTTGATATATTGGGCCATACTCTTCATAGCCTCCTTCATTTCTTGTTTGTCCTTGGCGTCCTTCCAAACCCTATTGGCAATTTTCTTATTTGATACCTCGAAAAACCTCATGTCAGCGGCTCTGGTGTCTCTTCCTAAATCCACCTTGGATATTTGAAAATCTTGGATGGACACCTCTCCCTCTGCTTTGTCCTCTTTAGGCTTTGCAATTTTCGCCATCCAGCGACCACTGCTTTCATCAAAACCGATCCTGGATTCCATTTTCATTTTCTTAACCTTAGAAGATTTTCCTAGATATCTACTTACTACATCATCAATAGGTACTGTTAAAGGAACAATATTTCTTTTCTTGGCTAACGGGGTCTCCAACCATGGTGGGGCAGCAGAGGATTTCTTCTGGGTATCATAGCTACTCAAAAGAGCTAGCGAGTCTTTCAGAGTACTTCTTGTTTCCTCTTGCATTTGTTGATCATCCGCCATCTCAGGTACTCTGTGATTTTTGACTGAAACTGCCTTTGGATCAGGGTTTGCCAAATCTAAATCCACGAAGACACTAGGAGTAGCTTTCTACCTCTGAGCCTTTTCTTTTACTCTTAGACTTGATTTGGTCACTCAGACTTCAGGTTCAGCCTGGTGTTGAACTTGAACTTGAACTTGAACTTGTGAAGAAACTAGTTCAAGTTCAGGTGTAGCTTTTCCTGCACAAGATTGATCAATACTTAAGTTAGTTAAAATAGAAGTCCTCTTCGTTGAACTTCTCTTCTTGGTTTTTATTTGTTTCTTTGCTGATTACAAAGGAGCAACAAGGACTCTTTTCTTCAACAACCATGCTTTTGTTCTCTCGATCACCCTTTTCATTATTTTATGCAAATCATCTTCTTCCGATTCCTTCCAATCTAATTCAGGAATAGGGAAGGCTTCGAGCTTCTCTGAGTATTGGGAATCTACAACATCAACCTCACTGTCTTCCCCTATCCCGTCTGTATCTATATCTAGTCTGAAAGTGATGATCTGCTTCAGAGTTAGCTGGGACCACAGTCTTTTCCTTACCTCCAGTTCATCAGAACAATTGGCCCAAAAATCTTCTAACTTAGGGATATGCATGAATGTCTCTGAGACATTGAGATTTGCCCCTATAAAGCCTCTATAGTCAAAATTAACCCTGGGAGTATAAGTTTGTAAACAAAAGGCATCCAATTCTTCTTTGATAGCCATAGCATCTTGGAAACTTTTACACCTGTAGTACCCTAACTCAATAGGGAAAAGAACACCTGAGGACTTCTTTGGGGTCCCAACCTTTTGTTCAACTAGAACAAGCTGCCTGCATAGCTCCATTAAGATTACATCATCTAAAAAAAATCTTGGGAGCCTTAGGGGTTCCTCATCAAATGCTCCAACCCTAAGATAAGTAAATCTTGGAAACTGTATAAAATAGCAGCCATAAATATTAATCACTTGCTTGGCTTCCTCAGAAAGCTTGCAATTTTCTTTCCCTCTCAACTCAAAAACTAATTTTCTTGAAAATCAGTCATTTACAGTTTTGAAAACACTGGAGAACTTTTCCTTTTGTAAACATGTGAAGTAATCATATATCCTCATATCATTTGTCCACAATTCATGAGGTAATCCTTCCCAAGCTCAGCAACATGCTAAGACATAAATAAGGTAGGAAGACATATAAAATGCAGTCAAGTTTGTCACATTTAAAAGTTCTCTATGGAGCTTTTCTGCTATCAAGTCTGCCCAATCAATAAACTTATCCCCTTCTATAATTTTTTGAATGAAACAATACATCCAATTTTCCCAATGAAATGAATGGGTATTTCCTTTCACCCTATTCAGAAGAAGCACCATATCGGCTATGTCCTTACGAAAGTGTTCAATTGTCAAAGGCTTTGGCAGCTTGGACCCTCCTTTCTCTGGTTTTGCAAGCCATATCTAGGCTATCGAGGAGCTGTATTTCTTCTTATCCGCCTCATACACATGATCCACCTCTGCATAAGTCCATGGTTCATACGATTCCTTTTTTGGAATTCGCAGGGCCGCCATTAATGTCTCTCAACTGATTTTGACCAAGATTTCTCCTGACGCATCCTTAATACATCTATTCTTAGAGTCATATTTGTTAGCACAATCCAATACCAATTTAGGGAAAATTAGAGTCGAAGGAAATGCAGCAACTTCTAAAAGACCACTTCGTGCTAGCTTTCTAGAAAAAGAACCCTCAGAAGAATTTTGGGCTCTATCGCAAAGCTCCCCTAGGTTTATATTCAACAAGAAAGTATCCCCTATGTCTGGAAGAGAAACTAACAGGCAGGTTCTGTAATACCCCAAAAATGGGCTATAGGTTCATTAACCTCCTATATTAACATATCGAACGAAATCAACATCAAAGTCCTAACCTAAGGCACATCTGAACATCATCGAATTCTAATTGATTATCTCAAATTCTGCATTGGGGAATATTCCTAGTAATATTCCTAATTAACTTAATTGTCTTTAATTTAATGATTATTTGGCGATAAATCCAATTTATCCTAAAGTTTGATTTATTGAATATTCTCAATATTTAATTAATTAAGTTTAATTTTGCCACTTAATTGTTTAATTGAAGTTAATTATATTTATTCATAAATTGTATTATTTAATTTTGACAATAAATCCAAAATCCTATGAATAATTGATTAAATTCTTATTTAATTAATTAAAGCAAGTTGTCAATTTTTGATGATATTATTTTTGAATAAAAGTTTGAAAAATAATTGATTAACCCATAAATCAATTGTTTTATTTTTCAAAATCAGTTAAGTTGGAAATAAATCACTTTATTATTAAATTAATTCATAAATAAAATATACACAATCAGAAAAGCAGACAACTATCAATTATCAATTAAAGCTAAACTCTATTTTGAGTTAGACTCTACTTTTGCATGTTTTTGTGAGTTAAATATCCTTTATTTAAAAATAACTAAAAAATCAACCTGAGTTATTTGAGTGATTTATGACTTTTATTCATGCACCTCAAAAGCCTTGGATTTTGATAAATTAAGGCCTCAGCTCTTCACATCAACATCTCATATTTTTGCAAACTTATGTTGGCGAATTGCTATTTGGAGAATCAAAGCTTCTTTGCGAATCAATAGCTTTGTGAGATCACCTTTGTTTCCATATCATTGTTAGAATAGTTTCATATCCAGTTTATCATATTATTGCATAGAAAAACTAAAAAAATAGATTAATTGCATTCATTCCATATCTATATTTTGCATTCAAATCCTTCGTTTAGGTGTCGTCAAGGTCACTGATCTCGGTATAATATGAGAATACATACTCGCATCTACTAGAAGGTAGTAAATCACCTGGTTAGTTTAGTTTTTCATTTATTTGCATGATTTCAATTTCAACTAACCTCTAATGTTTTACTGAAGTGTTGTGTCTACAAATCAGGTACAAAATTCACACACACATTTCTGGCACCCACCGTGGGGCCCTGAAATGGGTTTCCCTTCATTTCTATCAATTTTCTATCTTTCGAGGTTAAGGGTTTCAAGGGTTCTGGTATACTCTACAGGACGTTATTTTTTGTTTAATTTTTTTTTTAGCACTTTTTCTATCAAAACTGCGATTTTTAATTTTCTGTCCATACTTCCATAGATCTTTGCATGGATTCTCGTGCAAGATTTTTCATCATTTCGCATGAAGTTTTGCTAGTTTCAGCACTTCCTCGCGCGAGACTTCATCTTTTGTCACGCAAGACCGTACTTCCTCGCGCGAGATTTCATCCTTCGTCGCGCGAGACAATGTTTCCTCGCGTGGGACCACATCCTGACTCGTGTGAGATTTTTCCACAGAGACAGAATTTGCAAATCCATACTTTCAGATTATTGATTTCTAACACTTACAGTTTGCTATTGATTTGTCTTGATTTTGTACTTTTAGATGTGTGGTAAATTCTGGATTGCAGAGCGTTGGACCTAAGGTAATCTTCTCAGCTGATAACATTTCAATTTGGATTAAAATAAACTCTCACGTGTCAAGCTTGTGTGACTTTTATTGCTTTCATATCACAGACTTCATTTTGGGCTATAAAAATGAACATAGATTTGCTTTTCAACATCTTTGTTACATAGTAAATAGGCCCTATGAACACTATTTGTGGCTCTTGAGAGAGTGAGTTTCCAACGAAACTCTTCTCAATGAAGGAACCCTTGTAGGTAGGGAGGATACTGAGGGAGTCTCACGTTCCACTAGATCCGTGTGTCTTCAAATTTTGATCGATGCATTCTCTCTTCGGAGAGGTTGATAGATCATAAAGGGTTGACATCATAGATCTTTGTGAGATAATCTTGGTCTTAGCGTGTCGGATTAATCTGTCTGCTTTGTTTGGGTTAAAAGTGAAAAGGCTAGGGGATTATGTTCTACTTCCTTTTTGGATAGTACCAGAAACCCAAATCCTTGAATTTGGAACTAGTCTCCATGTGGTATATTTTGTGAGTCACCTTTAGAGAGGGTTAACTATAGTGGACATTCCCTTAATTGGGTCAACCACATTGACGGAACCTCAAGTGGTAATAGCCATTTTCACTATGGTAGTGACAACCACTATATAAATGTCATGTTGGAAGAAATCTCCACAGGTGTGGTCTCTTGTTGGGTTGTCAAATCTCCCTAGCAGATCCTGAAGATTAAGTTCTCAGACTATGTCAAAACCCCGGTGCGCCTGGATTGGAGTTCGCCCTCTTGGATCTTAAAAGTTGCAGAGTCAAACCATTACTAAAAACCCTAGTGAGGCCAAATTTTCATTTTCTAGGAATATGTGCATTACTGCAAAACTTTTTGGAACATACACAATTAGCACTTCTAAGGATTAGCACAAATAAGTCACTTGATTGTTCATGTGCAAGGTTGCTTTTGCCCTTGTTCATTGTTTTCAGACATGCTTGAAATCACTTGCTTGCTATTTTGCGTGCTTGCTTATCTATCTGGTTACTGAAAATGAACAAATCTGTTACAATCCTCGAATCTGGACATTGAAATTTGCAAACAATCTGAAATTGAAAACCCAAAAATTTGCAAAAATTGAAGTGAAATTCCTTTCTGGAGTAAAAATCATACGAGTTTTGGTCAAGAGTCGTTTCATTACCCCTTGATTGTCGTATGGTAACATGTATATTGTCGTACGAGTGTTTTTGCCAGTCATTTTCAAAAGTTAATTTTCTTGTTGTCAACTATCATACGAGCTTGTCAATTGTCGTTTCATTCTATACCCACTGTTGTACGAGCCTGCAGAAAGTCATTTGAGAAGTTTTGAAAAATTCCCAGAAAGTTGTCAGAATTGCTAGATATCTAGCTTTTCCAGCCTATTTCTAGAATCTATCAAACAAATCACTGTGTCAGGAACAGAGCAGAAAACTAATGAGAATCCAATCATTTTCCTAAGGTGGCCTTTTGAATCTGATTTAGCCTTTTGTTTCATCGATTTGAGTCTTTATCATCTTGTGTCAAAACCTTGTCATAACTATCAATCTTCAATCAATCATCAAAATGACTAAGTGTTGTGAAATCGTGTCCGCTATCTTTTGGGAATCTACCCATACATCTAGGGCACAGTCTCCTTCATCTATGTCTAATCCAAGCTTCAATCAATCAAACCTTGACAAGGTTGCATCATTTGATCTTCTTGAATCAATTCATTCTTCAGTTGTCTTCATCTTGTTCTTTTGTTTCTCCCAAGGTTAATGGTGGAAACTAGAGCTTCCTCACACAAGAAATTAGGAGAAGCATCTCATACCTTACCTTTGACTCATATCCAGGGTCCAACTCTTGAACAACTCCACAATTCTAGTTTTTACGAAGACGACGGTCTTGGCAACTTTTGATTAAAAACTGGTTACATTCCCCCTCCATCAATTCAAGGAGTCAATCAAAAAACTCTACATCAATCTATTCCAGGGAGTCCTAAAACTCCTAACATGTCTCAAAGAATCAGTACAAATGAGGAAGAAACTCTAATCACCGCTATGATGAAACAGATGCACGCTATGCAAGTCAAGCTTAAAAAACTTGAGAAAGAAAAGGAACCTAAAGAGTTCTCCATGGAAGCTCTATGCCCTTTTCCATTTGATAAAGACTTGTACATGTCACCATGCCCCTAGACATAATATGAGCAACGTGATAATCCTTTTGATACTTCTTCCATGGAGAGTGACACACCCATCTTTGAAGACTATGATGACTATGATGAGGGACAATATAGTGATACCTATGACACCTCTGTTCCTAAGAGTCCTCCTCACTGTGTGCTCATGCTTACTGGAAATGGGATATCACATTGGATAGATCGTGATGGTGATCCATATGATTCTAATTTTGAAAGAGACTTTGATGATTTCTGTGAACAATACCTAGATGATACATCTACTTCTATTGAGGAAGAGAAAGCTTACCGAGCTGATTATAAATGTGCATACTATAAGGATCTCTCCTCTAAGAACTCTCATGCTGAAAATAAAGATTACACTCTCAAGAAAGATCATGTTAATGTTGAACCTTTGTCTTGTGATGGTTCCCTTCCATCCCCTACTTCCTCCAATACCCATACATTTCCTAAAGCTTCCATGTCCTTCAAATCTTTCATAGATCCTTCATCTGACAAAGATCCTAATACTTTTCATGTGGTTTCCTATAGTTATCCTCAAGGGCTACCTCTTAAAAAAACTCAAGCTAACCTTCACTTGGCTGAAAATACTTTCAATGATGCTAAACCCAAAGAGCCTAAGTCTTTATATGCTATAATGCCTACTTCAGCTAGTCCTTCACCATATCTTCCAAAGTCTTCCATACAATCCCAACATGCTTCCTTGTCCTTATAAGTGGCTCCATGTCAAGAGGAATCTAAAAATGATAAAGAAAAGAACATAAAGAAAGATCAAGATCAAGAACCCTCCATGTCATCCAATCCTTTTCATGATGTCTCTTATCCGCTTCAGGATTCTTTTGATCCTGCACATCCTTTTTCATGCATTCCACCATGTCTTAAGTCTTCTCCTAAGCAAGATCAAGCTACTACTTACACTGTTGAGCTTATTGACAATCAAAATAACCTTACCCCACTTCCGCTTTCCAAAGATGATACTTCCATTAAGGTTGGTAAAAATGGTGTTGTTACTTCCAATGTTAAGCCTATTGAAAATCAAGAGAAAAATTATGTGCTTATGCTATCCAAAGATCCTTGTCAAGATCAAAGTCTTCCATTTTCTTATTCTACCACTCCATGTTCATTTCCACTTTCTACTCTTCCTAAGTCTTTGCAAGCTTTGAACAATCCTATCAAAGAAGGTGCTCATATTCAAGATGTCCACAATTCTATTAAAAATTCTAATGCTCACTCTAAAGATGCTGATATCCTTGGTTGTCATATAAATGTTGATGAACTTGTTAATTATCCTTTTGCATTTTCCACATCCATCCTTGGACCTCTTCCACCACTACTAAGGGCTTCACATCTACCTTCCATCTTGGGTCCTTATGTCCCTTCACTTTCCCCTCCTATCTCTCCTAATTCACCATCCATCTTGGGTCCTTACATCCCTCCATCTCCCATCTTTCCTCAAGATCAACATAGATGCATACCCTTGAATCCTTTTCATCCACCCACCCATTTAAACCAGTCATATCCTCCTTCTTCCACAAGTCCCAAGTTCTTTGGAAGTAACTTGAATGTTCAATACAAGAAAAAGAAGCAATACAAGAATCCATAAAAAAGAGAAGATCACCATGTCTCCTCTAATCGACATGGAGACATAAAGTCAAAAGAGATATCTAAGAAAAAAATTACAAGACAAGTATGGGTTCCAAAATCCATCATTAAAGATATTCTCTCTAGATCATCAAAAAGAAATGAAAAGCCTATGACTATATGGATTCCAAAATCTCTCTTGAAAGAGTCTAATGTTGAGAAACAAGCGAAGTTGACATTCAAGCTTCCAAAGGCTTCCACTTCATCTTCTTCCAAAACCATTCTTCCATTCCATGTGCCTAAACCACAACCTCTACTATCCATTCACCATATTCCTTCACGTATTCCTTCATTCACGTTTCCTCCATCCTCTCACCACCGTTCAAGGTGTGTGTTGATGTTGATCTTGCCTTCCTTTCCATCTACCCTTTCACAATCCTTCCATTCATTATCCTTCTACCTTATATCTTTTTTCCTCATTTGCCTATTCCTCCTATCTTCCAACCTCACTCACTTTACATAAAACCTTATCCTCCATTTTTCTCTTCCATCTCCCTTTCCCTATTAACATCTTTGAGCATATCATTTTGAATCCTTGGCATATCATGGTTTATCCTTTCAAGGAGCATTGTCTAAAAAGCTTGCCTTCTTCCAAACAAAAAAAAAAGAAATAAAAAAATAAAAAAATTTGAAAATGTGCCTTGGTGAAAATTTGGAAACAGGCACCTTGGTAGCAAAAGTAAAGAGAAATAAATTCATCCTATGGTTAAAACCACTCCCTTGTGGTGCCTTGGATAAGTACCATGATGAAAACTTGGCAATCAGGCATCATGCGTAGTTCTTCTACATATTTCATCCATTCCATCTTCTCTCTTTGATCTTGACAAGGTTGACCTATACATGAACATTTGGCTATTTTGTGAGTTGGCTTATGATGATCTTGCTTTCATTCCTTCCATGTTTAGCCTTCATATCCATCTTCCTTATTCATTTTCTCCTATCACTATCCTTTTCCCCTTTTGTCTTGATCTAATAAAAAAAGAAAGAAAGAGTAGAACACGATGCTTTGAAACCTCTTGACATGTCTACTCCTTTGGACTACATCCTTTCCTTCTGTTGCATTACGATTTTGTGACTTATCCTATACTGGCCTTTCATTGCTTGTCCAAATGTGCTTTACATGACAATTTTCCCTAGCTTGGGTATTCTTGAGGAGTTTGCCCTTGAGGATTTCTCCCCTTCATTCTCCTTCATTCTCTTGTCTTCCATCTCTTCCACCAGCTTGCCAATCCCTCTTGTTCTCCACCTTGCTAGACATTGGGACTGCATGATATGATCTTTCTTGGGAGTTTGCAATAGAAAAAGATGCTATCAAGTATACCAAGTATCAGAACAAGTATTAGAACAAGTATCAGAACTAGTATCAGAACAAGTATCAAAACTAGTATCAGAACAAGTATTAGAACTAGTATCAGAACAAGTATCAGAACTATTATCAGAATTAGTATCAGAAAAAGTATCAGAACACCTACTAGGGCTATACCTTTCACTTTAGTTTGTGGGTTTGAAGCGGTACTACCTATTGAGGTTGAAATCCCATCACTAAGAATTAGAATGCATGGTCTAGTAACTGATGATGACTACAGAGTGTCTAAGTTGCAAGAACTTGAACTACTCGATGAGCGCAGACAAGTGACGTATGATCATCTCAGAGTATATCAGAAGAGAATGTCTAGAGGTTACAACAAGAAAGTCAGACACAAAGAATTTTAGGTTGGCGATCTAGTCTTGAGAGAGAATCCTAAAAATCAATCACATCGAGAACGCAAGGGGAAGTTTGAACCCAACTGGTTGGGTCCCTTTGTTATCACTGCTACTTTTGGCTCTAGTGCCTATCAACTCTCAATGACTAAAGGAGAAAAACTCTGAGAACCAATCAATGTTCTCCATCTGAAGAAATTCTACACCTAAGGCATTCAGTGTGTGGTAAAATGTCCTAAAAAAATCTTAAAAATTTGAAAAAGTCCTAAAAAAATGAACATCTTGGTGAAAACCTAGCAATGGGCGCCTTGGTGATTCAATTTTTTTTTGAAAATATCAAAAGTACAAAAAAAGTAAAAAAAATCAAAAGTACAAAAAATTTAGAAAAATGAAAAATACAAAAAAATAAGAAAAAAGAAAAAGTGCCTTGGTGAAAACCTAGAAACAGGCACCTTGGTAGCAAAAATAGAATCTCTGCCAAGATGGTGAAAACTCGGAAAATGGGCACCACTTGTTTCAAAATGCTCCATCTATCAGTGCAATCTTGGTCTTTCCCAACTTTCAGTCTTGCTTTAGTTTGTACATATCTCCCGGTTTGTTTCTGCATTCCTATTTTCAATAAGTCAGTCTGTACACCAATCAGCTCAAGCGTTTGTATCTTATCAATGTTCAAAATTGGGTCAATCAAAGTCATATCCTATGGCCTCCAATGTATCTTAGATGTATCATATCCAGTTAGAGTCCTTTGAAGCTTCATTTGAGTTAGTTAGTCAGTCTCGTCTCCAGAAAGGATTTTGCATCAACATCAAACACAAACTGAAAACAATCTATGTTTTACATGCCTTTATCTCCTTGTATGCCTGCTGATTCGCATTGAGATTTTTTCATATTGTGTCCCTTCGAGCTCTTCGATGATGTCTTTTATAGGATTTAGAGAGTGATGAATGGGGGCATAATATTTTCATTGTCTTCTTCTTGTATGTGAAAATCTAACAACTTTAGAAATTCTGGATTGAAATGGTGTTCATCTATAAGAGCCTCTATCTCAAATTGGATGGCCATGCGTACCTCGACCATTGATACCCAAAAAATTCAAGAAAGTTTGATCTAACTATTGTCTTTTTGAGTGAGTTCTTTCTCCTACTGTGAAATGCGATCTTACCTAAGGATGTGAATGATAAAGGGTCACTACGGGTAATTAACATTGGATTTGGAACGATCTCTTGACAATGGCTGAACAAACTTCAATGCTTAAAAAATTCTCCACTTGTCTCTTCAAACCTAACAAGAGCTGAATCTCACAAGAAGGTCCATCCAATGAAATAGCAAGTACAATCCATTTTCAGGATCAAAATCAAAATCTGAGATCATTCATATTATTAACTACTTGCATAATCGACCTTCTAATCATCACATAAATCTAGAATTCAACTTAACTGATTATCTTATGTCAAACTATCAAAATTTCAACTTGGTCAACTATGGTCAACTCATGGTTTAATCTAGTCAAACTTGGTCTTCAGGACCTCCAAACGATACAGAATGCATTCTTGAACATGTTTAATCACTTCTCAAATCAATTAACATGCTTCTAACCTATCAACGCTGACTTTTCTTGTCAGATTTCAATTTTAATCCCCAAGGGGGCATGGTATTGCACATCATTCAAAGTCTATAATCTAAATCTGAAATCATATCTTTCCTTAGTAATCAAGACAACAACCACGTCTAGTTACTGATTCATCAAAAAGACCTCATCGCTTGGGGCAAATCAATCATCACTTGGGGCATATCAGATTCATCGAGATCCATATCAATCTGGTATTCTCTTAATCTTATAAATTGTATTAGTTTTTGCAACTATCGGTTCAATTATGTTATTTCCTTGGTTCTTTAGAAATTGAAGGGTTCAGATGTGATACCAATGTGATTCAATATAAGGACAATCGGGTCTAGAATCGGTCACTCACTTCTTTGCAATCATAAGGTTCAGAATCAGGTGTTTTGACACTTTTTCGCAATCATCGATTCATTGCTGTTATAGTTAACATTATCTTTGGTCATTCAAGACGTATTATCTTCATATCAATTTCAATCAATTTCTGTCTCATATCAATATCGATTTCAAACATCAGTTTCAATATCATACACAGACTATCTTTGAATTATTGCACTTTGCACAGTAATTCAAAGAGGGGCAAATACCCCAAAAATGGGCTATAGGTTCATTAACCTCCTATATCAACATATCAAATGAAATCGACATCAAAGTCCTAACCTACGACACATTTGAACATCATCGAATTCTAAGGAAACTGAAGGGTTCAGATGTGATACCAATGTGATTCAATATAAGGACAATCGGGTTTGGAATCAGTCACTCACTTCTTTGCAATCATAAGGTTCAGAATCAGGTGTTTTGACACTTTTTCACAATCATCGGTTCATTGCTATTATAGTTAACATTATCTTTGGTCATTTAGGACCTATTATCTTCATATCAATTTCAATCAATTTCTGTCTCATATCAATATCGATTTCAAACATCAGTTTCAATATCATACACAAACTATCTTTGAATTACTGCACTTCGCACAGTAATTCAAAGAGGGGCAAAATGTAATACCCCAAAAATGGGCTATAGGTTCACTAACCTCCTATATCAACATATCAAACGAAATTGACATCAAAGTCCTAACCTACGACACATCTGAACATCATCGAATTCTAATTGATTATCTCAAATTTTGCATTGGGGAATATTCCTAGTAATATTCCTAATTATCTTAATTGTCTTTAATTTAATGATTGTTTGGCGATAAATCCAATTTATCCTAAAGTTTGATTAATTGAATATTCTCAATATTTAATTAATTAAGTTTAATTCTGCCACTTAATTGTTTAATTGAAGTTAATTATATTTATTCATAAATTGTATTATTTAATTTTGACAATAAATCCAAAATCCTATGAATAATTGATTAAATTCTTATTTAATTAATTAAAGCAAGTTGTCAATTTTTGATGATATTGTTTTTGAATAAAAGTTTGAAAAATAATTGATTAACCCATAAATCAATTGTTTTATTTTTCAAAATCAATTAAGTTGGAAATAAATCACTTTATTATTAAATTAATTCATAAATAAAACATACACAATCAGAAAAGCATACAACTATCAATTATCAATTAAAGCTAAACTCTATTTTGAGTTAGACTCTACTTTTGCATGTTTTTGTGAGTTAAATATCCTTTATTTAAAAATAACTAAAAAATCAACCTGAGTTATTTGAGTGATTTATGACTTTTATTCATGCACCTCCAAAGCCCTAGATTTCTATAAATTAAGGCCTTAGCTCTTCATATCAACATCTCATATTTTTGCAAACTTATGTTGGCGAATTGCTATCTGAAGAATCGAAGCTTCTTTATGAATCAATAGCTTTGTGAGATCACCTTTGTTTCCATATCATTGTTAGAATAGTTTCATATCTAGTTTATCATATTATTGCATAGAAAAACCAAAAAAATAGATTAATTGCATTCATTCCATATCTATATTTTGCATTCAAATCCTTCGTTTAGGTGTTGTCAAGGTCACTAATCTCGGTATAATTTGAGAATACATACTCACATCTACTAGAAGGCAGTAAATCACCTGGTTAGTTTAGTTTTTCATTTATTTGCATGATTTCAATTTTAACTAACCTCTAATGTTTTACTGAAGTGTTGTGTCTACAGATCAGGTACAAAATTCACACACACAGGATCTACTCTCCTCTTTCGGAATTTTTGGACGAAACAATGACATCTTACCAAATATGAATAAAAAGACTTGCAACATAGAAAGAGCCTCTGTAAACTGAAACTAAAAAGGGGAAAGATAACTCACCAATGTTCTACGCAGCGGCTTTCTGCAAATTTCTCAATCCCAATTCCGTCCCTCCTCCTTCACTAGACAAAATAACTTAACAGAAAAGCCTTAATCATTTTTCATTTATTCACAAATGCCTTGTCGGATCCTTAATAAATCTTCGAAGCATGTCCATAATAAATGTTTTAATGGAAGAATGATTGATTTGACATGTCTAGCCAAACTTAATTAATCCTCCAGCTATTTCGGCATGAATATCTCAATTCTTGAGGAAAATCCCTGATCACCATATCTGTATATTAATGACTCCTCTACGCCACGCCGTCAACTGTCATTTCCAATTTTCTCATGCACGAGCCATCTAGTTGAATGAGAGCATCTATGCATGAAAGTTTCCAAAACTTAATAAATACTCGGAGCAGTACAAACAAAAACCTTCTTTTTGAAAGGAAGACAATCCCGCTGAAATCTCCATGTGTCAGCTATCTTATTACAAACGTGAACTTGAACTTGAACTAATTTAAGGTTCAAGACTAGGTTCAAGTTCAGGTTCATCTTTGAAACCGACAAACCTTTTGAGGGATATACAAGTATGGACATTTTAAGACTTAGAAGTGGTAATGGTTTGAACTTGAACTTGAACCAACTTAACAAAGTTTAAGTTCAACTTCAATTTATAGACTTCTACTGACCAAGACTAAAACCGAGAGCTGAGAAAAATATGAAGGTAATAGAACCAAAGAAGCATCAACATGAATAGTAGAAAAACCCCTCCATAAAGATAACAAAGGAGAGGCATGAAAAGTCCACTGGAATGGTGTGTCACTAAGAAGAAGATGAAGGCAAAACACATGCAAAAAGAGCATGATTTAGGCCTATCTGTGATGCACCAACATATTTTGGATCAACCTTTGTTACCATTACTATTTGATGTGAACCTCTACTTCTAAGCTGAAGCAAAATCTTTGCTTCCATTTCAAATAGTAATATAGCATTAGATTTGTAGAGGCTAGAAACTCCATTCTTTCTAAACTCTAAATTTCCTCAATACCTGCAAAAGAAATTTTATTCTTCTTTCTAACAACTATGAGCTCTGATACCATGTATAATTTTGTGCACCGATAGCATGTAAAATTAATGGAGCTTTAACACCATATAAATTTTTAGCTTAACATGCACATCACAGTTGATCTAGCTAGAAAATAAAGAACAAACTTGCAGATAAAAGAGGAAAAATTTAGAAGAAGAATGAGATGGAAGAAGAATTTCTCATTGATTAAAAATTAATACATTTACAATATATAGACTTCCTCAAAGAAAAAAATGGAGGAAAAACACAAATAAAACTGAGAAAAACCTAGATATTCTTTAGTTAGCTTAAAAACTAAGCAATTGCATCTTTATCCATAAATCAAGGATAAAACAAGATGCAAAAGCAACTACCTTGAAAGTAGGGATTTAAAAAAAAGATGCTAAATTTTTTCCACTAACACTATGCCCCTCTAATTAGTAAATCTTAAGTGCTTTTTCCTGTCACACTAGCACCTTTTATCTTTATGTACTCTTTTGGCCACACATCTTTTATTCTCTATTCTCACATATTTCTACTCTTTGTGAAATCTCTTTCTTGTGCGTGCTTCCTTATTTTCGTTTCTTTGTTTATTTTTTAATCTACTCACTTTCCTCTTATTTATTCCTCATTATATTTTCAAATATTAAAGAAATTTGTATTTTAAATCTCTCAATTTATGATATAAGAAACACTTTTCTTTCTATATTCACCTACACACTTCTACCAAGTCAAATTGTGATATTGCTATTGAGATCAACTATATAGTTTTGGAATAAAATTTATTGACCCATATTTTATGAATGATGGTTCACAAGAACCCATTTCTCATGAGAATGAATGGAGCTTCCTCCAAGGTTAGTTCATTTAGGTTGCTCTCCCATTTACAAAATTGTGATGTCCCAGCCTAAATGCTGCAGTGGTGCGGATTCTCATTGGGCGTGTACGGATCCACCTAGGATCGGGCAACCATGTGCCTATGAGGGGGATGGCTTGCACTAACACTCTGGTGGGACGTAAACCCCACTCTTAACGTTGATGGGTGCCATTCACCATCAGTTTGGACTTTTTGGTGTAGTGGTGGTTTAGCTTGGTATCAGAGCTGAGGTCTCAAGGTTGAGCCATGCAGAGTGTGGTGGGATGTGATGTCCCAGCCTAAATGTTGTGGTGGTGTAGATTCTTGCTGAGCATGTACCTAGGGCTGGGACCCACCCATGTTTGGGCAGCCACGTGCCCATGAAGCGACTGGTTTGCATTGGCACTCTGGTGGGATGGAAACCCCACTCTTAATGCTGATGGATGCCATTCACCATAAGTTTGGGTGGTGAATGACACCCATCGACGTTAAGAGTGGAGTTTCCATCCCACTAGAGTGCTAGTGTAGGCTAGCCCCCTCATGGACATGTGGCTTCCTAATCATGGGTGGGTCCCAACACTAGGTACACACCCAATGAGAATCCACACCACCACACCATTTAGGCTGGGACATCATAACCCACCATTCTCTGCAAGGCTCAACCTCAAGACCTCAGCTCTGATACCAAGCTAAGCCATCACTATGGAAAAATCCCAGACTGATGGTGAATGGCATCCATCGGTGTTAAGTGTGGGGTTTTCATCCCACCAGAGTGCCAATGTAGGCCAACCCTTTTGTGGACACATGGCTTCCTGATCATGGGTGGGTCCCAGCTCTAGGTACACACCCAATGGGAATTTGCACCACTACAACATTTAAGTTGGGACATCACAAAAACATTCAACAAATATTGTGCCATATGAACTATTCACTATAGAGATCCTTTAGATAAGTAAGATATATTTTCCACAACAAATCAAATTATAATATTGCTATCATGATTCAAATATGTAATTTTAGATTCAAACTCAATGACCTATGTTTTATGAATAGTAATTCACAAGAACCCATCTCTCATAAAAATAAATAGAACTCTTAACACTCATTTTATTTTTAATATACCTTATAAAACTCTTATTCTTCTCCCTTTTTGATGTTATCTTTCTTTATTTCTTTTTATAGGCTTCCTTCCTTAGTGCTAAGCATTTTTTTTCTCTTCTCCACAGTGCCCTTTCCACTCCCCTTTTTCTTTTAAATTTGTGCATGCCATGTTTGTTTTGGTGCTAAGGTTTTACACATCATATTTTTTGATCTTTCCACTCCCATGTGGCTCTTGGTTCCAGTCTACACTCACCCTTCCTTGCAGTGTTTGTGCTTTTCCCCTACGCTATAATCTCTTCATTTCCTACATGATTTTTGTTTTTCAAAATTGTACTTGAGTTCTATGCCCCTTAACTACCCAAATAAACTCTTCCACTTCACCATGTTTGGCACCTTCAGAGGTAGATTGTGAAATTTTTAATGTTTGAAAATTTGTCTCATCACAACTTCAGCTTTGTAGTCTTTCTTTCTATGGACTCTGGCTTATGTATAAACTCAGACATCACATAGAACCACATTGATTGAGAATAATTTAAACAATGATTTAACAGACAAAACAAGATGGGAATTATGTCACTAAATTAATAGTAATGCTAATCGATTTCAAAAATTCTGAATTGAAATCAAAACTGAAGTAATCAAATGTTTCTGGCGATGTGGATTGTGCACTTGGCTTGGTTGTCTTATGAAATTTATTATTTTACATATTCAGTTTAAGAGAATACAAAAATACAAAATAATAATAAAATTATTGGTAGAGATTTAAAAACTTAAAATAACTGATAAATGACATGGTAGAATAAATTCTAACTCAATTCTTCAAATTATATTAAGATAATAATTCTGATTAATCATGTAACATACTTTTAAAAGCCCCCCCTTTTTTTGAGCAATGAAATCTCCCGCTCCTGTCATTCTCTCAGATCCTGTCGCGCCTACTAGGGCTTCTCTGGTGGTTGCATCTATTGGGAAGTCTGTGGCTCCTTAGGTTGCCTCCCCTGTGAGTACTATGGTGCCCTTGGGGTAGGGGTGTTTTCCCTCAGCAGCCCAAAAGCCCAAGGTTCAGGTTTCTTCGATGGTTGCTTCTGTTGGGAAGTCTATGGCTCCTTAGGATGCCTCCCCTACAAGTCTTGTGGTGCTCTTGGTGCATGGTTATCTTCCCTCAATGACCCAAAAGCCCAAGGTTCATGGTCAACCAGCTTTAGATGGAAGCTCTTGTAGTTCTTTCCCAGTTTGCAACCACATTGCCATGGAGTTGGATGAGGAGACTCTTTCTGAAATCGATGTTGCAGCCTTTGTTTTTACTTCGCAAGGTTTGATTTGCAAATTTAAGGGACACTAACCATCTCTACCTAATCTTCATTCCTGGATCTCCAAGCATTGGGAGAACCTAATTATTGGTACAGTCCACATATTTCCTATGGCTAAAGGTTTTTTGTGGCTAAATTTGAAAATGTTGTGGATAGAAAAACTATTTTGTGTGAATTTTTTTTTAGCCGCGATGATAGCTTTATGCTGATGTTGAAACCTTGGCATCCTGAGTTCTCACCATCTTCTGAATCATTTGATAAGCAACCCATCTGGTTTAGGCTTCCTCATCTCCCCCTCCATCTTTGGGTTGATTCTCTTCTGGAGACTATGGGGGATGCTATTGGGGATATGTTAATGGTGGATGAGAAATCTTTTGATTTGTTCCACTCTACATATGCTCATATTTTGGGGGATATAGATACTTCTAAGGGCCTTCCATCAGAGATTAAAATTTATTCTCCTCAGGGTAGAAGCTGGATTCAACAATTGGACTACAAAGGCCTCCCCTTTAGATGAAAAAGATGCTTTAAGAATGGTCATGTTGCTTCTCAATGTGATCTTCAGAGACTTAAAAATCCCACCTCATGGTGGTAGGGTGCCTCCTCTCAACACTATACAATGGAGAAGGTGTCTTCCCATCAAAGCTTTTTGCAGGTGGTTGACCAGGATTGCCCTGTGTATTTTGTGGTGGAGGATGGATCGTGCAATTTTGTTTGTATTGAGCCTACTATGGTTTCTGGCCCTGATTATGCTCACCCTCTCCCTAGTTTTTCTCCAACTCCTTCTTTGTTGGCTGGAGCTATTTTCCCTTCTGCTAGTTCTTTTTCAGATCCTTCTTTCTTGGATGGAGCTGGGCCCTCGCTGGCAGTTCGGTGGGTGTTTTTTCTACTGTCCTTGCTGGTGTTTTGGATGGTACTAGTTCTGAAGTTGGTGATACTCCTTTAGTTAATGCTTTGGCTAGGAGTAATGCCAGTCCTTTGCTGGGTGTTTCACTGGCTATTCCTACACCTCTGCTAGGTGTTGGCTCTTTTGTCTTGGAATCATTATGTTGGTAGGGTGAGGCTGCTAGAATTGAAGGGTAGATCAAAGTTAAAGGTAAACAACCTAGGAAATCATCCTCTTCTTTTGACATGACCCTTCAATTCCATAAGAAGGGATCAAAAGTTTAGTCCCCTCTTCTTTTTCTACCATTTTTTAGGTTTATCTAGCGCAACAAACTGGGGTGTTTTTGCTGGACTACCTTCTTTGGCAGTGTTTCTTAGTGAGGAGTTTGGGGTGTCTAGGATTTTTTTTAGTCTGGACTATTGTTTCTTTGGAACTCTTATAGTTTAATCTTAAGTTCTAGTATTGTAAAGGGTTTCAGGGCCCTTCAAATCCCATTGTTACCTTAATAAAAAACACACTTTTAAAAGTTTTATAAGACCCCTTAATCCTTAAAAATTCTTGAAGCCCCTCTTATAAATAACCATCGCTAATGACATGATAGAGATGTTGTGAAATGTTTTCCTGACATATTCATATAATGTGCTATGTAAAACTTGGTCACTTAAATTGTCATAAGTGTTAAAAAGATACAACCAGGAAGGAAACATATAAAACAAAATGATAATATATATACAATCTATGTTGCCTCCTCAATGAAGGGGCAAGCATGGGATTGAAATCAAGATAAGGTCACACCAAATGTAGCATATAATTGCAATACAAGTATCAATATAAAGGATTTTATCATCTAAGAGCAAGAAGATAAATATGTCATGTCCAATGTGTTAATAAAAATATGACATTATTTTAATGATGTAAAGTTTATTCATTAGTATCACACACGTGTCATAAAAGATATTAATACATAGAATGAATAATAAATACATTATATAAGACACAAATTTATATAAGTCAGTGTATATAACATAAAAATGTGAATACATGTTCTTTGAGAGGGAAAATAAATTATCTTGAAAAATATATTTAGTATTTGCTTCATTTTGGGGAAGCCAATCAAATGTAGTGTATTATGACAATTGTTTTTTATAAAGGTAAATATAGGTTTTGAGGGGACCCCGAAACCCCTTAAAAATTAGAGAGCATAAAGATATTCAATGAATTCCCCAAAATAGAATGCTTCCAACAAACACAAGGAAGCAGGCCGAGACAATCCAGAGGAACAACACAATTCAAAACCAAAAGAAACACGAAAAAGAAGAGCCCAATCTACCCAATAGGAATGAAACCAGGATCCCACAACTAGAATAAAACAAGGAAAAATAAGGATTTTATTTTACCTCCCTTCTTCTGGGAGCGCAAAGTCATATCAAGCTGAGGAGGGGAATTTTTATGATGTTTTCCAACAATTGGGGTCCACCCCTCCATCATAGAATCCTTCTCCTACTAGCCTTGAGGAATTGACCCCAAGAAAGAAGTAGAAGAAGAGCTAGCCACAACAAAACTAGCAAGAGAATTTTGGATAGAACCACTAAAGGGGCCTGCATCCTCACGTAAAGGAGAAACACTAGGTCCTACATTATTGACAACAATAGAAGGTCCAATAGAATTAGAGCCAACAACCCACCCAATAGAATCAGAAGACACATTGACCAACACAAGTTTGGAATTAAAGCTAACAGTGGTAGCATAATTATCAGGAAAAATAACACTAGACCCAATAGGAATAGTACCAGTAGAAGAGACACTTTCAAACTATCTAACATCATACCTACCAACATAAATGTTAGTAGACCCAACAGGAACAAATCCAATTGGAGAGACACCAACAGTAGCAAAACTATCAGGAGAATTACCAGTAGATCTGGTAGGAATAGTGCCAGTAGAAGAGACACCTGTAGATTGTCCAACAATAGAACTACCAACAACAATGTTAGTAGATCATACAGGAACACATCCAATAAGAGGGACACCCTCAGGACCAACAATACCAAAAAACTCAAATGATTTCTGAACAACAATATAATGTTCAGAAGAAGTGCCCTTCCACCAAGAAGAAAACCTTTTGTTCTTAGTCCTTTGTAATCTGCAATGAGCTACCAAGTGACCTATTTTAAAGCATTTCCTAAATCTGAAGGGAAGCCCTCTGTAATCCAATAACCCTTTGAGTGCTTTAACTTAATCATTTCTGGTAACCCCTTAAAAATGTCCATCTCTACCAGTATTCCCACATAAGTCAAGTGCATAATGTCCATAGACACTTCATCCACCATCAAGAAGTTTCTGAGAGCCTTTCCCACTGCTTTAGAAAGGGATTCAACCCAAAGATGAAGAGGAAGATAGGGGAGCCTCACCCGAATCAGAATCTTGTTACATATTTCATAAGATGGGGAAAAATAAGGAAACCACAGTTTCACCACCAACATAAAACAATTTTCCCAAGTGAAAGAGTGATTGCACAAAATCAAATTTCTATCTTCAACATTATTGAATTTAGCAATAAATAATCCCCTAGCCATAGGGAAAATGTGAACAGTACCAAAAATAATAGGTTCCCAATGAACAAAGATCCACCAGTGCAAATTAGAAAGGCTCAGCCACAAACCCAATAAATGACAGATCACACATCGAGAAGAAAATTTAGAGGCAAACTCAATATATTCCACCACATCCACATCCAAGGAGACTTAAATAGGGAAGGGACCCTTTGTAGCGAAACCTAAGCCACCACCACTCCTAGCCCTGCTAGGAAGAGTGGGTGAGGCCCTGACCAAAACCAAACCGACATATGAAAAGGTCCCCGCTGACGTAGAAGCACTAGCAAGTGGCATAGATCCAGAAAATGAACCCCCAGTAGGAAACAAAGAACCAGATGATAGTGAAGCTCCAATACATAGAGATAAAGACCCTATAGATGGAAAAACCCCATAAGAAGATGATAAAACCCCATTCAAAGCCTATAACACCCCAATAGTAAGAGAGGCTCCAACAGAAGGAAAAACCCTAGCCAAAGCTCTAACAACCAACAAAGCCTACACTGACCCAATAGAAAACAAAGAACCAACGACCAACGAAACCCTAGAAGATCCAACAACCTTTGAAGCCAACAACTCCCTATTAGCAAATGTCAAAATCCCAAGTGAAGCCTACAATGCCCCAACATACAACGATGATCCAATGGAAGGAAAAACCCTATCTGAAGCACCAACTTTCGGTGAAGCACCATTAGATAGTGAAGCTCCAACGAGTGATGAAAACCTAGAAGCTACAACAACCAAAGAAGCCTGCAACATCCCAATAGTTTACAAAGCTCCAATTGAAGGAAAAACCCTAGTTGAAACTCCAACAATTGATGACACACCAACAGACCGTAAAACACCAGTTGAAGGCAAAAATCTAGCTGAAGCTCCAGTGACCGATGAAACACTAGAAGTTCTAGAAACTAGCGAAGTCTGAAACTTCCCAGTAGACGAAGAAGCTCCATTAGAAAGAAAGACCCTAGCTAAAGCTCCAATAGTTGGCAAAGCACCAAAAGATGACTCCATCTAATCCTAATATAATATTATGACAATTGTTATAACTAAAAAATATATAAAAATAAGTGGAGCTAAAAAGAGAATTCCACCTAACAAGGCATAAGTAAAAGGTGAAAGAAAGTCATGACAGAGAAAAGTCTTATCATAAAGGGGTAGAATAATTGAAAAAATAAAAGAAAATCTTTTTAATGTGATTGAAAGTGTTTAAGGTAATCACATTGTTTTCTGTTAGCTTGAATTCATAAGGAAAAAATGATAATTGAAAACAATTGATGGAAAGAGGTTATGAAACAAGAAAGCAAAGACCAATGACATATGTGGAAGAAAATTGACTTGTGATTGGTAGTGTATATAGTTGATCAATATATATAATGAGTACAACCATCACCATCTATTATATTATCTCTATTCTGATTGTCAATTGCGAGCTACCAAAAGTAATCATTTAAGAGTTATGTAGGGGAATCCTAGGTCAAAATCTTAAAGATTTATTGTAGTTAGAAAATTGGGGCAGGGGATTCTTGATTCGTAGAGTTGAGGCATTGATAAGGGGTTCAAAAGACAAGCTTGATATCAAGGGTAGAAGTTCATTAATGGGCCCATAAAGATGTCATAGTTGTTGCCACACTTTTGTTGCATATATCCTTGAGTATATATTTGAACTTTAGATCATGTGTAAATTCTTGGTATATATGTGTGTTAGTGTTAATCGAGTCTAGGTCTAAGTCTTTCTTAAGATAGGAAGTCCTTGTCAAGTTTCCCCTCCATTGCCTTCTTTTTTGTAAACTGGGTGGGTCATTTAAATCTTCGTTACATTGGGGTAAGTTATAGATCCTAACCCAACAAGGAAGATACTCTACTTGTGTTGACATTCTAATTCAAATGGAATGATTATTAAATATTATATAAGTTCATTTTGAAAATATCTCAGAAATGATGGAGTAGTCGCATGATTGCAAGAGTTAAAAAAGTGCCATGCGATCATGCAACAATGAAGGCCGAGTAGGAGAGAGAAGCCAATAGAAGACAGGAAAGGTTAAATAAAATATGCTTTTCCAAGACCCACGTACACCAACAGTGTAGTCCACATGCGCCAATGATAAAGCGGTCACATGATCACAAGGAATAAAAAAGTGCCATGTGATCATGCGACAATGGAAGCCTAGGTAGGTGAGAGAAGTCAATGAAAAGATAGGAAAGACCAAACAAAATGTGCTCCGCTGGGGTCCACGTATGCCAACGGTGCAGACACTGTAATTGGCCAAGGAAATAAAACCTCTTGGAGGATGTGTAGACTTGACAAAATAGAGTGGTCGCATGATCGCAAGAGGTAGAAAAGTGCCATGCGATCATGCGACAATGAGATGAAGCCATGAGATGCAAATATAAGAAGAGACCTGCAGCAGGAGAGGTGAATTCTAACAACAACTCGGTGGTATCCATAATGCCTTCGCATGATTTAATTCAAACTCATAAAGGAATGAAGATTTGAGTTAGATTTTAGAAATTGACTCACTGATCGAGACTAAGCAAAGCCCTGTAAATTGTAAATGTGTCCAAATGATGTACGTGCTTAATGTGTTCTACTCTACACAGTCCCGATTTGAGCAAAGAACAGAAGAAAAAGGTGTAAATGCAGTGATTTGCATTCAAAAAACCTGAGGAACCAATTGATCTATTTATGGTGGAAATTATGCATATGAGGCATAAGTTTGATGTAGAGAATCGATAGCTCTTATGCCCTTAGAAGACTGGCGGCAGGGGATTTGTATTCAATATTGCAGATTGACACAGTTCGATGATATCTAATGGAAAATCCAATATTGAAGCATGAAGTTCAATATGCCCATTGAAGATAAGCAGAGAAAAGGAAATTCGAATTCATTTTTGCAAAACAGAGGATCGGTTCAAGGGAGAACATTCAACTATCTCCACAGACTTTGATGATGTGATCAAGTCTATAAAAGAAGTGTATGGATCTTTGAATCCAGGAGGAGTCAAGAATGACTTTAACGGGCACGTAATGACACAATTAGTGTTATAAGCCAGGTTTCCAACATAATCTAAGAATGGGACACTAAGAAATGTCGTGGCTGTCCTAGAGCTATAAAGATGTCAAATTGAGCATAGGTGTCTTGGTTATCAAAAATACCCATAAATAAGGGAAATAATTTTATCTAATGCCCTATGTCCAAAATATATAATGGAATACTTTTCTTAACTCGGGGAAGAATGGAATTAAAAAAAAGAGACCAAGATTCAGTTACAAACTGAATGGTTACAGAACCGAATAGACATGGAAAAATTGAAAGGTTGCTGGAAGATCTATTTATGAAAATATTTTTCGGAAGGAAGGGTCTTCTTTTCCTGCATATAGTCAGAGAGCTGGAGTAGAGGGGAGGGCGTGTTAGTTTATGCATTTCATTTCATTGCATATAGGGGTTATTATTTTGATTTCTGTAATAGATTTGACAATAAACTGTGAGCAAATAAATCTGAGTATTGTATTTGTGTGTTCGAAACAAAGAGGAGTTTCATTCTGAATCAGAGCATTCAGCTGTTACTTTTCTGATTATATTCAATTAGAGTGTTGTTATATTTAGTCTTGGAAACTATCTTGCATTTTGTGTCAAATAACGAATGTGATGTGGATCATAGTGTTTGCATGCATTCCTATGATGGAAATTTGAATATTTAACTCGCATTCCATTTTTTTCATCCTGCATTGCATCTGCATTAACAAGTTCTTCATATTGCAATACCAATACTGAGGAGTCATAAGATTGTGAATTCTTGGGATTGGCTAGGTTTAGGATCTCAAATCTGCCTAAGTTAGTCTTGCCTAGGATTAGCTTGGTTCTCCTCTTCTGTTCTCAGGTTAAGAATGCATCTTGTTAGTTTAGGAATAAAAAAAATTCATTGCATATTATTCCATAAGGGAGCTGTACCTTTCAATTCAGAGGAAATCTATCAACCTCATGATAGATTATCCAATTGTTGGCATCTAATTGTTCTTTCAGATTTGGGCGTTTGAGAGTTTATTTAACAAAGAACAATATGTTTACCAACAATAGTATAGAGGATGCAATAGGGCATACAAATGGTCACATGTACTAGGTGCATAAGAGAAGAGAAGAAATAAGAAAGCGAATGAGTAGGGCATGTAAATGTGCAAGACTTTTCACATCTAGAGATTTTTCTTGTTAGACACAAAATAGGTCATAAGCAAAGAGAAATATTGATGTAGAGGTAAATGAGTGCATGTGCTATTGCATAAAAGTGTTATTGGGAGTGCATCTATTATACTTAAGGCATCAACATAGTGTTGCAAGGGGGAACATTAGAAAATAAAGAAGGGGAGACAAACTATCAGTGGCCTTGAGCCATGAGCTACTTAGAGGAGATAGTAATTGGTATAAAATAGATTTCCCATATGATCATAAAATTAGAGATGCATGGTCGGACAAGAAGAAAGATAATGATGATAGGTATTACAAAATTACAGAGTAATTATTGCAAGCCACAAAAGGATGAAGTGACTATGGAGTGGCTTGGGTGCCTAAATGTTAAAAAAATGAGACTTTTCAATCCCTACTGGCTATTTGAGTTGAGAGGCAACAAAGAGAGAAAATTTAAGAAGATTTATCCTTAAGACTTCCTTAAAAGGAGGAAGTCGGAAGGGAGGAGAATGAAATTTCTTTGAGAAACTCAAGAAACACAAAAAAGGGGTAAAGGAAGGCCACTTGGATGTTGCAGTGTGTCTAAATATAGAGTCAAGGTGCTAGTAGTATAGAAGGGAAACACTAACCATTATAATGTAACCTTATTTTGTTAAATAATTGAGGTCTTCTTTTGTTCTTATTCTCTTTTGTTTCCACTAGGTGTGTGTTGTTGGGCTTCCCTTAGCTGGTACATATGACATCTTTAGCAACATATTGTGCCATCTTAAAATGTATGTACTCCTCATTTAAGACCTTTTAGCTCCCATCCTTTATCTAATTTTTGGACTATGGATGGATTTGTGCTCAGTTCCCCTCCCATTCAGCCCTATTTTCCCCACTTTCATCTACGCAGCTTTTGAGACCTCGGGGTTGGCTCCTTGTGGGTCAACCCTAGAATAGGTCAACCTAGTTGACCTATTCCTTGAGAATAGGTCAACCAGGTTGACCTATTCCTCAAGGGTTGTGAGCCTCGAGCCCGGTGTTGTTTCAGGGATTTAATTTGCAAAATTTGGTGACCCCGTTAACCTACTTTATTTTCTCACTCAAAAACTAGTATAAAAGGAAGCCTAGTCACCTCATTTTGGAGAGGATAAGAAAAAGAAAGAAAGGAGGAAAATTCATGATCGAAATCTCACGTTCAAGCATTCAAGTCTTCAAAAGATTCAAGGATCCTTTGTGGACATTTTTCCTCTTCAAGATCTAGCATATTGTTTGCCATCAAGGGAGGATATCTACATTGAGGCATTCATCATCTTATTCATTTGATGTACACTTACATCCATGCCTCCATGAAGTGGTTTTGGTAGATCCATAACATTTGTTGAGATTTCCTACATTGCAAGTTCAAGATCAACATACAAACACAACAAAATCCTCATTGACAAGGGTTTCTTCAAGGAAGGTGAATATTTACATTTTTATTATTTCATTTACACATTTGCAGGTACAGATCTAGAAGTTGCAAACAAAGATCTACTAGAAAAATATGGGCTAACTTGATTAAAGTGCCTCGAGAAAATAGTGACTTGGTAGACCTATTCTGGAACACAGTGACATGGGTGACCTATTCCCGACAACCTAAGATTTTCAACATTTTTTGGGTTTTCAACCGTGATTGTAGATCCGAAGTCAAAAATTCAGTTACAGGTCCAGAATAATAGTTTTTAGAATAGAAAAGCATATTCCTCTTCATAATGCAAGGTGAGTACCTCATTATCTATTTCACATATTAGTTTAGATCTATTTTCACATCTTAATTGGGTTGATTGCTGACATTTAGCACCTAGATCTCTATTGCTTATCTTGCTAAATCAATTAGTTCAATTTTACAAGTGCATTTACACAACCTTAATCAAATATTATATTGCATGAAAGAGGACTTTCTTGCATACTTCCTTAATATAATTTGGGTTTATTGTTGGCATCTCTTTATCTCCTTGGGTTTTGCTAATCTAACTTAGTTTATATTGAGAGTTACACTTGGAAGCCCCTCTTTCTCTTGTATTTCTAATGTTAGTGTGGAAATGGTTAACTAATGAACATATCTCACATAGTTTATATTACTAAATTCATTGACATCATTTTCCCCTTGAACATTTTGGTGAACCCGACATGTTACAAGTACCTTTTGTATTTGGAGTTAGATCCCTTGATCTTCTTTTTTCTTTTTTCCCATTAGTGAATCCTATTTTGGAGTTAGATTTAGCTATATGTGTGTGGTTAGATCTTTCTTTACTCTTTATTACATTGATAATTGTGTGATTAGATCTCATTAGAGTTTCCTTTTGTGATATCCTCTTTTATGAGCTTTTTTTATACTAAGTCCAACCTCTAGCATTCTCATTAGAAGCCGTAGACTCATGGGGTCTTTTGACCATGATTCCTCTTTCCTTCCCAGGACCCATGATGATAGTAATATTTTCCCTCAAGATCTCAATCCCATAATGGAGCATAATTATTCTCATTCCTCCCATGATGAAGATGAAGTCTTACAAATTCCTCCTTCCCAAGTTGATAAGCTCTCTTGTGAGTTTGAAAAATTGGAAAATTGCCTTGTGCAAGAGAACCCAAATCATGATAGTGTTGCCACTATTGAGGCTATTAAGAAGCTTATTACTCATGATGACAATAACATATCCATTTTGCATGGTATCTCACACCTTATTAATATTCATGCTAAGCCTTTGACAAAATGTTCTCAAGAATTAGGATACACTCCTCCCACAACCGTTGAACCTTCTATCCTGATCTCTACTACCATTCCTAGTATTCATACTTATGCACCACCTCTCATGAAAACTTCTACACAAGTCTCCACTCCTTTAAGTGTTGGTTTTCCTAATCCTTCACTTCCTTTGAGTGTTTTTCCTACCTCCATACCTTCTTCATTACCCTCATACAATGCTGTCCCTTTCACATATTCCAATCCTCTTCCCGTTCCTTCTAATCCTCCACCAACATCCTTGCATTTTCCTTTGGCTTCCTACAACTTTCCTAGTACATCCAATATGTCTATGCCTAATATTAGGTCTTCTAATCCAACCATTAGTAGCTTAGTTCAAACTGTCACTTCTTTACAACAACAAGTAGCTCAATTCACTCAATCCAAGTATAATTCCCTAAATGTGATATTTCCAATCCCCCTTCCTTAGACATCCTTCATTCTGTTATCCCACAACATATGGATATACCTCATCTTGAGACTTATAATGATAAGAGTGATCTTGTGATTCATGTTAGGAATTTCCAAACTACATGTAGTGATTTTTCACATGACTTTAGGCTCATGGATAAGTTGTTCACACATACTTTTAGGGATACATATTTGCAATGGTATTTATCTTTACCTCCTTACTCTATTAATTCCTTTCAAATTCTCGCTAATGCCTTCATTCAAAAATTTCAAAATAATATTGGTCCTCAAATTTCTTTGACTGATTTAATGCATTGTAAGCAAAATGTTAAATAAAAAGTTAGTGACTTTATTGGTAGATTTAAACATTTGTATGCTCAAATTTATTATCCTATTCCTGATCATTATATTGAACATATTTTTATTTCTAATTTGAAAAAGGACATTAGAGATAAGATTCTCCTTATTGAGTATACTTCCTTTTCACATCTTTGCACAGTGCTTCACCACTATCAGTTACAAGTGAGCCAGTTTGAGAGCTCTAATCCAATGGATCCTTCACTGTGGATATGAGTGATGCCACCATTAATCAAAATAAGTTCTCTAAGGCTAAAAACTACATAAAGATTCACTAGGGATAACTTTAAGAAACCCCCCCTCCTGAAAAGTATAAAATTGTGGCGAATCACATGTGTTTTGGAGGGGAATTTTTTAATAGTGATGGCGAATTATGTGTCAAAATATGGATATTTGATGGTGAATTTTTTAATAGTGTATACCATTTTTATAAAAAAAAATGGCGACTACAATTTTTTTTATAGGAAAATTATTAATATTGATGGCGAATTATGTTTCAAAATATGGATATTTGGTGGTGGATTTTTTTTTTTTTGATCGGTAAAATGCCGAAGCCCTAGACATTTTTATTAATATAAATAATTATATTACAATGTGACCCCGCTCACTGCAGGCGCTGGTAGGAAAGAGCAGGGCTGAGAAAACCTCCAACCTTGCCTGGGACCATAGGTCCTGACCTTATACAAAAATTTACATGGGCATACCCATGACTTGACAATTGTCAAGATTTGTTAAAATACATATTTTCCGTAGGCATACCCACGGCTCGATACCTATCAAGATTTGTACATAATTTATGTAGGCATACACACGTCCTGAAAAAACTCTAGATTGCTTTTTTTAAAATCATGAATTATACATAGAATGGTGATTAGACAAGGATTACATCATTTGTACAATTGAAGTAGAGTTTCTGATCCTCCTACTATGTCAAGTATATGTGTTGAACATCCGAATGATAATCCTTCCTGAAAAAAAGACAAAATTCCTCTGATACCAAGGTTAACCTGCATCAAGATAAAAAATTTTACATCTCTGCTACATAACCTATCTAAGAATATTTGATATTGAATATGAAGCTTGTAGTTAAATACTTTTATTATTGACAATATAATACTAGAAACAAATACTCTTGTGATTAAAAAATCCTTGCCGCTAAATATTAACAATTCCTGCCACGAAAGTCTTAACATTTTAGGCATATTTACATCAAAACTAAATATACTCCTCAGTACTATACTAGTGCTCTAACTAATTTCAAGTCATACTTGGCTAACTATCAGAAAGAAGATAATAGCAAAGTTCATTATGGGCCTCTAATAATTACATCATTCAGAAAAAGCTGCAAAGATTTCCAAGCTCCTCAAATTGTAAGGCAAAAAATAATTAGTTTGAACATATGGTTATATATATATATAAGTAGATTATATATATATAACCATGTGTTCATACCCTTCCCAGATGTGAGATCTTTCGAGGCTGATCCAATATATAAATATATATTTTCACAGCTCTATATATTAATATATGTATACTGTCGTCAGTATACCTATATTTATGATCCTTATATATAAAAGTAATAGGAAAGAGAAGAATGTCTAGTACCTTAAGCCAAACATACTCTGAAGCCATTTTGAAATACTCATAGGAGGAAGTTAGAATTTATATATAAATATATATATACAAACACCCGTATATATATATATATATATTTATATATACCATAAACTGCTTTGACACTTGGCCAACTTCTTCCAGTAGCTCGAAGATTCCTCTGTTTGCATACTCTTCACTTTGTCTTCATGCTAAGTTGAAGTATATAAAACATGTCATTTGATTTACAATAATCATCCATATGCTCATCATCTTAATAGAAATCAATCCATTTTTTGGCCATTATAACTCATCACTGAGTCATTCATAACTTCACAACAATGTCTCTCAATCCCCTTATAATTTGGTACAGACTCCTTGTCATTCATTATCTTCTCTCATCTGCCCGGTTTATGTCGTCGCATGATCACATGATATTGTTTTAATTCTTGTGATCATGTGACATATGCGGTAATACATTTGAGAGGATGCTATATTTGAGTTTGGCATCCGTTGAAAAATTCTTAGATTTGAACTTATGCCATTGATCTGGTAGCTTTTGAAATGAATGGCCATGATTATATCATCTCTGATAGTTCCTTTAAGACTCAGGTCCCACAGGCTACATGTCAACATCCCGCTTAGTCGCAAAGCATCTTCCTTCCCATAGCGACTAAGCGACTACCATTGATTTGATATTGCATACAAACTCTTTCGGCCCCACTTGGACACATGGAAGGATCCTGCTTAGTCACAAAGAAACTTCCACACCATAGTGACTAAGCAACTACCATTGATTTGATATCGCATACAAACTCTTTCGGCCCCACCTGGACATGTGGAAGGATCCCGCTTAGTCGCAAAGCATCTACCACACCATAGCAACTAAGTGACTACCGTTGATTTAGTATCTACAACTCTTT
This sequence comes from Chamaecyparis obtusa, assembly GCA_027943335.1. Taxonomy (NCBI): domain Eukaryota; kingdom Viridiplantae; phylum Streptophyta; class Pinopsida; order Cupressales; family Cupressaceae; genus Chamaecyparis; species Chamaecyparis obtusa. Next base: position 538,936 of record BSBK01000972.1, on the reverse strand, counting down.
TGGTCCCACGGCTACGTGTCAATATCCCGCTAAGCATCTTTCTTTCCATAACGGCAAAGCAGGAGCCATCGATCAAGAATCTTATGCAACCTCCTACCAGACAACTTTTCTCAGCCCCACCTTTACATGTGGAAAGATCTCACAAGTTCACAAAAGTATTTGATAGGGATCGCGATTATGTGAGGGCTGTTGGATCCTTTTCTTTGTTCCACCATAGGTAAGTCCATTGACTCGGGTCCCACCTGGTCCTCCATTGTCGCATGATCGCAAGAGTGTTATTTTATTCACGTGATCATGCGACTGCTTTATCATTGGCGCATGAAATAATATTTAATACTATCCTCATCGGGCTCAGACTTATAACTTTTTATTATCGCATCTACGCTATTAGCATACGTGGGTCCCAGTAGAGTGCATTCACATGTTCAAACTCCATTGTCACATGATCGTAAGGCATTATTTTATTCCATGTGATCATGCAACCGCTCTATGATTGGTGCACATGGATTCCTAGCCTGGCTCATTTCAACATCAAATTGTACACCATTTTCACTGTTAGGATCATGGAGACTTAAGGAATTGATTAATACATTCATTTCATGGAGAACATCAGTTTCTACTATTACTTGAAAATACATTAGATCGATGAGTGTTCGGCTTTGCAATGTCAGTAGTTTGAACTTATTATTAAGTCCTTCATAACAACATAACACTATTCTTAGATCCCAAGAGATTCCATAAAAACATATGTCCCTGTCTCTTGATACTACATTCTTAATTAAGGAAAAGATTCAATTACAAGTTGCCCATTAAAGCAAGTAATAACTTTATTTGTTGCTCAATACATCCCCAGTTCTTATCATACATGTATCCTGTGCTGAATGTTTCAACTTAATTTTAAATTTCCTAGCTGTTCCTCTTTTAGATTGTTTTCTAGAGGTGATCAAATGTATATAAATATAGATATACTATTATCAACATATCTATATTTATATATATTAAAATATAAAAGGTAACATGATTGAAGACTTCCTGATTTTGATCTTGCAAATCGTTATATCTTAGCTTTAGGCATCAGTATATATATCTATATATACTATTACTAGTATATATATATCTATATACCTAATATAAACTTTGGCTTTAGGATCCTTTAACTTAATATAGGAATACCAATTGTGACTATGTTCCGTACTGTATTCTCAAATGCATTAACTGTGCCTCATCTTCTAAAACACGAAATGCTTCCCTGAGTAAAAACAATGCGTAGAAGACCTTGCTAGCTTAAAGTAAGATAAGATGGTATATACATATGTTTATATATACATATATATAATGTGCATAGATATAAGCATATGTACATACCATTATCCTATCTGAGGACATCATTAATATAGCACTTAGCAAGGTTTGTTAAGAAGAATATGAATATATGTATATACCTATACATATATTCATATACTCTTACCCATGTCTAGCTGTGTAGCAAAATAGTAAAAGTATCCATTGACCCCCTTCCCAGGGGCATCACCTCAAGGATTTTATTAACTCCTTACAGTAACATAATTAACATGACTTAGTCCATATAATGATAAAAAATTAGCTATGAATACCTTCATGTCAAAGGGAATCTGATCATGATTATCAATTCCAAGTATTTGCTCTAAGAGTGTATAATAATGTCAACCATTTATTATGGAGATGCCCTTTAATCTACTATTGTGAAAGTACTCTTGCCCAAAATTTCCTTATCATTCCCTTTTTGGCCGCATCCTGTTTGTTCCAAGAAATGCTTCAGGTGTCAAAGCCCACTGTGTTTTCTGCCTTTTGGTCTGAAAACCCAGTGTGTTTTCGACCTTCTCTCTGAAGGCTCAGGATGTTTTTGAATTTTGGTCCAAAAATTCTCTATGTTTTCGACCTCTAGTTAGATAACCTACTATGTTTTTGACCTTTAAGTGTGCAACTCCAACCAGGTGGGTCCCAGATCCTCATAGCTATGCAAGTGCAGTGGAGATCCGACGGCTGTCACATAATCTCATGGAATCTTTTGAGCCCATGAGATCATGCGACAATGGTCGGATTAGAATCTCAGTGGGTTTGTGCTTTTTGAGTGAGGTGGCATATTTCCTAAGCATGCTATCATGACCAGGTGGGTCCCAGTTGCTAACGTCACCACGGGGCCAGTCAGTAGTCAAGCAAACAGCAAGCCGCCAGTGGTTAGTGGTTAACATCTTACGGTTGGTCGTATGATCGCATGGGCTCTTCCAAGCCCATTCGACCATGCAAAAAACCATCAGTGGTCATAGTAAAGACATTTCACAATGGTTTCAGTGGTGCGGTTACATGCTTGTCGCATGATTGCATGCGGCTTCCCAAGCGTATGCGACCATGCGACAAGCCTTTAGCGATTAGCAGGGACTATGACTCCGACGGTGGGTCCATGGATAGTGATGTATCCATTTGGACTGAGGTAAATGCATAGGATTTAGCATTTGATTCCACCTTTCTAGATAAATGCAACCTTTGAAAGCCATTAGACTGAGGTAAAAGCAGTGGAGATCCGACGACTGTCACATAATCTCATGGAATCTTTCAAGCCCATGAGATCATGTGACAATGGTCAGATTAGAATCTCAGTGGGTCCACATTTTTTGAGTGAGGTGGCATAATTCCTAAGCACGCTATAGCGACTAGGTGGGTCCCAGTTTCTAACTTCACCGTGGGGCCAGTTAGCAGTCAAGCAAACAACAAGCCGCCAGCGATTAGTGGTTAACATCTTACGGTTGGTCACATGATCGCATGGGCTCTTTCGAGCCCATGTGACCATGTGACAAACCGTCAGTGGTCACAGTTAAGGTAGTTCACAATGGTTTCTATGATTTGATTTCATGCTTGTCACATGATCGCATGCGGCTTCCCAAGCACATGCGACCATGCGACAAGCCTCTAGCGGTCAGTAGTGACTTTGACTCTGGTAGTGGGTCTGTGGATGGTGATGTATCCATTTGGCCAGAGGTGTCAAAAGTTCTAGCAGGCTCAGGTGGCTATGTGGCAGTAGGGTGAGATCTCAAAGGCTTGTTGCATGATCGCATGAAGCCTTTCGGGCTCATGTGATCATGCAACCGTTGAATTTTTCAAATGTAGTACGACCTATTTTTTATGACTTTCAGGTAGGGTATTGTAAGGTTATGGTCTACATAGTAAACCATCTTTTCCAGGCCTTCTAAGTGTTATCATTGGTAGAATCCCGCTAATGATGATAATGATAACTTCCCCAAGCAAACATACAAGTAATGCACTAAGCTTCTAGCTTCGACTATTATTCCATAAGTAATCACTAGTTGAAATGATAACAAGGTGAAAAAGGATTAAATTTTGATTCCCTGTCGGTTCGTGATGAGCTCATGAGTATAAGAAATGATGATCCAAATTTATGCCTTGCTGGTAGTTTCACCATGGAATGGGAAAATTGGGTGCATTTAATTATGATTTTATTTGCAAGTGCTCTGCTATTTATTATGCTACCTGTAAGAAAGGCTCTGCAAACACTCAATACTTGATGTACACCTTTGAATAAAAAGGCGTACTATGTACAAAATATAAACCAAGATTGTAGGTACCTACATCCCTTACTCTAATACCCTGGCCCATCCCTATCCTCCTATCTTAGCTGAGTTTATAGGTAATAATTTTTAGTTGCTTGGGGATCTTCAAGCAAGGCCACTAATATTAGTATCTACCTATAGCCAAATTTAATGTCTTTGGGCTAAATGACCTCCTATAATTTGTACTAATCCCCCTATAACTACTACAAACCTATTGTTTAGTAGAAATTCATATTAAGTGGAATGTTACTGCATCTGTGTTAAAACCAAAAAGTTTGTTAGAATATAAACCTATGTAGATTATTAGATATACCGATCCATAATTGTAACTCCGTTGGCTCCTAGATTGTCTAGCTTATCTGCCTTTATATTACCCTCTCTATATGTTTGTCTTATTTCATGCTTCGGGATCCCCTCGATAACTTGGTTAATCTCTTCTATTTTTGAGTTAAGGGACCAATTGGGAGTTTTCTTGTTTCAAATGGCATTGATGATAATTTGTGAATCTCCTTCGATAACTACTTTGGATAAGTTGATCTTCCTACACAATTTTAAACCTTCTAAGGCTGCTACGCATTCTGCCATGTTATTCGTGGAAGGATTTATGGGACTGGAGAACTTAGCGATGGCTTCTGACTTCCAATTGTGAATAATCCCCCCAATACCTGCTACCCCGGGGTTACCTCTAGAAGCTCCGTCAAAGTTAAGTTTATACCATTCCTCTCTGGGAGGGATCCATTTGCAAGAAACTTGGTCAGCCTTCACTTTGGGTCCCCCTTTTCCATATAGGGGAGGAATATCTAATTTTGGCCATTTTTCTCTAATTTTGTTATCCCAATTCTTGAATGCCTCTTCATAGCTTAGCTTGTTTCTGAGATTACTATTGATATTTTCTACTATTGATGCTTCTATTTTATTTGTGATTGAATTCCATGGTAATTTTTGACCTGTGAAAATCCTCCTATTTCTTTCTTTCCATAATTCCCAGGCAACTATTGTTGGGGAGATGGTCCACATATCCTTATATAGATTATGTTTATAAAGTGATGGCCATGCTTTAAGGTTACTTAATAGATTAACGTGGAGAGCAAACTTCTAGCCTAAACATTGATGAAGCCAATTCCAGCAGTTTTGGGCATATGGGCAGTTGAGGAGGATGTGATTAACATCCTCGAATTGACTCTCACACATGGGGCATCTGGACGGCCCTTCAAAACCTAATTTCTTAAATCTATCTGCTGTCAAAATTTTATTTTGCAAGGCAGCCCATAGAAACATACCCGCTTTTGGGAGGCCAGATTTATTCCAACAAAGGTTCAGAGGGATATCTATATCATCCATCTTCTATTCTCAGATAATGGTATTGTAGCCCTCCTTTATAGAATAATTACCAATCTTTGATCCTGCCCAAATTAGTCTGTCTAATCTATTTTTAAGTACAACTTCTCTCTTTTCCATTATTGATGTAAATTTCTGCTTCTCCTGCCATACAGAGTCAATTTCTTCTAAATTGCTCCATTTATTACTCTCTTTCTTACATATATAATCCTTGAGAAAGATGCCTTTGACTCTTTTACATTCTTCCATAAACTCCATGGAAAAACCCAAATTGCTAAGGGGAGTGAGACCTGCCCATGAATCCTCCCAAAAAAGAACTTGATCCCCTATACCTACATCCCATGATAAATAGTTATTAATAACTCCTCTGCATTCTTTGATGAAATTCCATATCCTGGATCCTTTGACATGTGTGGAGGACCTGAAGATGTTGATGGGATCCACATCAAGAATGTATTTCTGTAATAATATCGACACCCATTTACATCTAGGTTCCTTATACATTCTCCATATAAGTTTAGCTCCTAGGGCTTGGTTTTTCCATAGAAGGTTTTTAATGCCGAGGCCTCCCTTAGAAATAGGTTTACATAAGGTATCCCATTTTATTAGGGCAAGTTTTTTGTCTTTTGATGGGCCTTGCCAATAAAATTCTCTAAACATTTTATCTCGGTTCTTTTTAATATTTATTGGTAAAGGGAGAATTGACATCTGGTACGTGGGTATGGCCGAAAGGACCAACTTGATCATAGTTGTCCTTCCTACCTTTGTTAGCCATCTTCCTTTCCATGAGCTCTTCTTATTTTGGACTTTGGTAATCACTTGTTGCCAGAGTTTGGAAGATAGGAGACCTTTATCCAGGTCAATGCCCAAATACTTACACGAAAACTTTCCAATTTTATAACCCATCAACTTACAAATCTCTCTTTCTACTCTCGGTGAGGTATTAATGAAGAAAATTTCTGATTTAGTGGGGTTAACCCATTGCCCTGAGGCTTTCATGTAAATAGTTAGGATATCTTTAAATGCTTTAGCTTCTTGACAGTTGGCTTGACCAGGTAGAATCGTATCATCTACAAACTGTTGGTGTGTGATATTTGAAATGTTTTTAGCGACCTGTAGACCTAAGATCTTTCCTTCCAAATGTCTCTTTGTTATAGATCTTCCCAAAGCTTCTACCATGATTACATATAGAAAGGGGGACATTGGGTCCCCTTGCCTAATGCCTCTCGAGATACTAAAGAAGCCTTCCAGAGTGCCATTAATTAGAACCGATATCTTAGGGGTTGAAATACAATTAAAAATAAGATACCCATTGCTTAGAGAAACCGAAAGCTTCCATGCATTTGCAAAGGAATCTCCATTCTATTTTGTCATATGCTTTTTGAATGTCTATTTTCATAAACATACTTGGTACCTTTGTCATTTGAGCAGTATGGACTAATTCTTGTGTTATAATTATTCCATCCAGGATCGATCTATTTGCTACAAAACCTGTCTGTTCTTCAGAAATTATATTGGGCAACAGTGTTTTAAGTCTAATTGCTAAGCATTTAGAGAGGATCTTGTATATTGTGTTACAGAGGGATATTGGCCTGAAATCCCCAGGATCCACACTTTCATTTTTCTTTGGGATTAAAGCAAAAAAGGTGTTATTGATTTCACTTAGCAGGGACCCCGCATTCCTGGTAGCTTCCACTGCTTGCCATACCTCTTCCCCAATAAAATGCCAACACTTCTGGAAAAAACCTGCTTGAAAACCATCTGGACCCGGTGCTTTATTCAGGTGAAGTTGGAATACTGCCACTCTGACTTCTTCGAGGGATAACTTATTATTTAACATTTTATTATCGAGCTCCGTAATCAGTTTAGGAATGGCTTTAAGCATTTCATTTTGTGCTGAAAGGTCAGATGCTTCTGCACCATTGAGAAGGGTATGATAGAAGTTCGTAATCACACTCAATATTTGCTTAGGGTCCTCATTTATAAGCCCATCACTGGACTTAATTTTAGCTATTTTGTTGATGCTTCTATTGCACTTAGTGGTGTTATGAAATTTTTTTGTATTGCTGTCTCCTTCTTTTAGCCAAGACTCCCTAGATTTTTGTCTCCAAAAAATTTCTTCTTTAAGAAGAATATCATTGTACTTAGCCATTAATTCCTTTTCTCTATGATAGCTTAGTTTGTCCATACCTTGTTCTATAACTAAATTGTTGAGGTCAGCTATTTCTTGCTCCAACTGATCCTTTTCTTCGAAGATATTATTAAAATTATTCTTATTCCATTCTAATGCTTTATGTTTAATAATTTTTAATTTTGCTGTTAAACAATACATTTTAGATCCTTTTATTGAAATTTGTTTCCACCATTCCTCCAAGAGATTTATAAACTCTGGGTTTTGGAACCACATAAACTTGAATTTGAAAGGACTTCTAGCTGGTTTGGAATCCTCTATAATAGTGAGCCTAACCGAAAAATGATCTGATCCTACCTCTGGCAGAATCTCTGCACTATACAATAAGTTACAGATTCCATCATTCATCTTAACAAAGAATCTATCTAATTTTTCTGCTATATGGTTAAAACCTGCTCTTCTATTGTTCTAAGTGTAAATGCCATTGTTTGTGTTTATGCTAATTAGATTATTGTCTGATGCCCATTTACTGAAATCCTTATGAGCTTGTGATATATATTGAGAGCCCCCATATTTCTCTTTTGTATCTAAAATAGCATTGAAATCCCCCCCAATAAAGAAGAGGGAATCTGAATTTACGGATAAAAAGAGGTGGATTTCCTGCCAGACTCTCCTCTTATCCTCATTAGGTATGGGGCCATATACGTTAATTAAGTTGAATTTTAAATTAGACTTTAGACTTTTAATTTCTAGAGCCAATCAGTTACTATTATGGGATAAAGGTGTGGCTGCTAACTTCCTAGGATCCCATAATATTGCTAACCCTCCAAAAGTACCTATTGAGGTCGCGTACTCTGCTTTCCATATGCCTAATGTTTTGCTGAACTTGGAGCTTCCTACTTTATTAAGTTTAGTTTCCTGTAATAAAATAATTTCGGAGTCAAAATTTTTAAGGTATCTTTTAATTAATCTCTTCTTATTAGGGGCATTTAGTCCCCTAATATTCCATGTAGTGACTTTCATTGTTCTTGGGGAAGGCACTTCCCCTTCCCTATGTTCAGAATATCGGCTAATTTCTTTTGATTACCTAAATTTCCATCTATGGTTCTGAGTTCAACAGCTGATTTTCTCCCTCTTTTCTTTTTGATTCTATTAATATTTGGTGTACTAAGGCATCCTCTATTCATTTCTATTCCCAAATGCCTATTTTCATTAGTTATGCCAAAGAGGCCTTCTATGGAATCTTTAACCATTGACATGTTTCCCGCTATACTGATGATCTTGTCCTACTGCCCTGCACTCACTTGTTCTGGTTCCATTTGTATGTTGATCTCATTGTTATCTATAATCTCTTTACCATAGATCTCAATTACCTCATCTGGATTCTTTGGTATTATCACATTAAGGGATTCTATTTCTATTGGGATTGCTGTTTCTGGTTCCTTCCCCTTGTGTAGTGATTCGGTATCATTTATATTGCAACAGGGAACCTCTTTATTGGTTCCCTCATTTCTTGAGCCTTCATTTTGAATAGAAATAGGGTCCTTTTTTGCACTCTGTCTGTCTTCACCTTTATCCTTTGCGTTTATTTCATAGTCTCCTAGGAGCCTATCACCACTTTGATCAGGGGTTTTTAATAGTTGTATTGTTTCATTATTCTCCTTCTTTGCCTGAACTAAAGTTGCATTGCAGATATATCTAATTAATGTTTCTCTCTAGTAATTTAGTTTCGCCAGATCAAAAATTTCATCCATGAACATTTTCATAAGATCCTCTCCAAGAGATTCTCCTAGGCACTTTATAATTTGGTCTACTTCCTCATTACATTTTTCTTTAGGATCCCTATCTGCTATTGTGGATGAGCCCTCTGGGTACACCGATTGATCTGTTAATAAATCTATATCATCTTTGATAGTCTTGCTTTCTATCTCTCTCTTTTCTGTTTGCAAAAATAGAATACCCTCCACATTTGGGTTGGGCATACTGTTATCAGCTAAGTCCCCCATTTCCAAATTAAGAACTGGATTTCTATTGTCCTCCTTCTGTATTTCTTTATGAAGAGAGGGGGAAACTATTGCCTTTTCCTCTCCTTCTAAGGGGCAAATTCTTGTATCCTTAATCTCATGTGGAAGGTTGTTTATCAACTTGCCCAGATCTTCCCCTAAAGTTCTAGGCTCAAATTGAGATGTAGGTTTATTTGCATTATATTCTTTAGGTCCCTTTATATTGAAACCTCCCTTGCCCTTACAGAAGTGGATTTCATAATCATTGCTAAACCGATTTAATGGATTAGTGCTTGCTTGTTCTATATTGGTGGCTTTGTTAATTTCCATATAATCTTCTAAGATAATTGGGTTAACAATAATAGAGTTAGAATTGAAACTTAATTGTATAGGAGAGATATATTTTTGGTGGTAATCCAATTCTACAATGATTATCTGATCTATGTGCATGTTTTTTGTTTCAACCATTCTAATAAAACTACCAGTCTTATTTCCTATATTGCAGAAAATATCCTGACTAGACAATTCCAATGGTACATTTTTAATGGTTACAACTTTTTCAAATTTAAAATTCTTCAAATACATGGGATTGAATAGAGGGATCCAATCAAACAAAGAAAAAGGAATACTTCTAAATTTAAGACACTTTTTTCTTTTAATGCTATTTTTAATATCTATATTCTTGCAATCAATATACATGAAATTTTCCATGAGTCAAGAAATACTTACCTCTCTGGGAAGTAGTGATGTCAGCTCTATGACTAAGACATTGATAGGAACCCCTATACCTTTCCATATGCAGATTAAGCCTGCGTCTGCAAGGTATTTCTGCTTTTGGACAACAAAATCACTATCTAGGATGAGATTATCATAGTGCATACCAACCTTTGAGATGCCTTTATTCAGATCCTTACTGTGCCTATGGGGAGGCGTATATGTGAGATTCTGGTGATTATTATTTTGCAGAATAGAGCATTGCCCGTGTTGCTTACAATCAGACAGAGCGGGCCTTGCTAATCTTTTGTGATGCAGAGGGCTATAGATTTTGGTAGTTGAAATGTTCCTCCAATCCCCGATAGAGAAGGAAGGATTTTTGGCTATAATAGGGTAGGGTTCCCTTTGCTTAGGCTGTGCTAACACATCTTTCTTGCTCTGATGCGCTGGCACCCTATTAATTTCCTTACCTATCATAACTCCTTTCCTTTTATGCAGGGGTGAGTAAATGCCAGGTAAGTTTTCCTTCTTACTTAGTAAATCAAACGCATTCCTTAATGGTAAACTATTATCAATGTGAGCCGAAGTAGAAACCCTAACCTTATTCTTCCTTTTAACTGAATGCCATGCCCAATTTTGATCTATGAAGCGCCCTGAGGTAGCCTGTGCTGTAACTTTTCCTTCCCCCAAACCTGATTGAGGTATATTGGCATTATGATCTGAATTAATTCCAGATTCATGAATACTTGCATACCCATTGCTAAGCTTGGCCCTTAACGCATACTTGGTTTTTGCAAACATATCAAGCTGCCTATCCAGAGATTGAACTGTAAAAATGTTAAATGTAGGTTCATTATTCTGCCCTAATTTCTTAAAGCCAGTCGAAGCCTCTGCTAAGGAACTAAAGTTATTTTCTTCAATCCCTCTTTCTTTTAGAGAAGATTCGGCCATGCTTTTCTCCTTCTGCTTAGCAATGAAACCCTTTAAGTGTTCATAATCTGATCGATACAATCTTTGGTCTGGTTCCCTACATTCTAACATTTTGTGCCCATATAACAAGCAATTGAAACAATAACCAGTAAAAACCTTGGCATCTCTATGTTCTGAGCTAGTGTTCACATGAAAGCCAGCCTCGGGGGAAGAAGATGGAAGCAAGATGCCCTGCTTCCTTGCCTCCTCTTTCTGATGGAAAAGGAGCCCTTTTCTAATCTGTCACTGCTACAGAAAGGACTTTCGCTGAATTCATATTTTCTTCATATCTCATAACAATTTACAATGTTCATTATTAACTGGTGGCGGATTTTTTAATAACGGATACCATTTTTATAAAAATATGGTGAAATTATTTTCCAAATATTTGAATTAATTTATTTGTCATGGTGAATGTTTTTAAAAAATTTATAGTTGGTATGGTGATTGAATAATTGGAAATAATTATTACATTTAACATTCCAGGTGATTTAAGTTTTTAGTTCGGTCCCGAGTTTTCATTCTTGAAGAATGACATGTGTGATGATTCTGGAGAGATTTTTCAATAAAGGAGTTATCTCACCACATTTCGTCCAAAATGCACCTTCCATCATTCATCTCTCTTAATCCAATGGTTCTGATTTGATGTTGAAGTTGCACTTGTTGGTGCAACAGGTCCCATCACTATGATATCACAGACTGACACGTCCATTGGATTAGAACATATCAATGGCCAAAGGTTAATTTAGGGCCTATTGTTGGTCTTCATAATCTTTATGGAAAACTCTTGATAGAATCATGACACATGGTATGATTGATCGTACCAATAAGTCCATGATGAATCATACCATGTGTCATGATTCCACCGAGAGTTTTTCGTAAAGATTTTGAAGACCAACAATAGGCCTGAATTTCACCTTTGGCCGTTGATATGTTCTAATCTAATGGACGTGTGAGTTACTGAGTTTGTGACCTCATTTTATAACACCAAAAAGTAGAATTCTATTGGTAATCTTCGGTAATATTAGATATAAATATTAATTAATGGTGATGAGTAGATGACATCAATTAAAGTAATGTCAATTAATGGCTTCTTAGATGGCACCTTTCAATTTTCAATGACAGATATGTGTGAAATCATAATGACCTTGATAGAATAATGCCTTAAAGTTAAGGCTTAAATGAAAACATCATGTCATCTAAGGACATTGTTTTCTAATCATTCGATGACCTTACATCAATGGTGAAGGTTCATTTCCTACTGCCATTTCATAGCTAATGTACTTTGCGTATTGTTTCTGTGGAGTGGGCATAGGTTTCAAGTTTTTTTTATAATAAAGAATTGTTATGTCCACCTATGTGATGCGATCATTTCGACCTTTGTTATTCCCAAGATAACAAATGTCTTATCATAAGTGTTGTTTCCAATTTCACCCACTGTTGCATTAAAGATTTGGAAATTTTTTAAGGATGGTTATCATTTAACTTACAAATTAATTAGATCTTTAGGGTAGAGAAAGAATTTCAATGAGGATTCACGACTTATAAATAGATGATCTAAGCTCGTTAATTTATGATTGTGAAAGAAATTTGTGAAATTAGTCTACGAGTGCTAGGTTCTCTTTGATTTTTGTCAAATTTCAATTTTCAATGGACACTCCAATTCATTTAAGATGCACTACCTTGGAGGATCAGAAGGCCTTTTTGGGCCTGGTCATAGATCCAATCCTGATGTCTGTTGCTATAGAGTTGGGAGCCTTCACCAAGGAGGCTATAAGGATGGTGCTGGGACATGAATTTATGGAGAATGAAAATAGGTATAGAGTTAACACTGATATTTCCTCTCGGTTCTTGGCATCTCTATTGGAATTGGGGGGGAAAAGCTGGATATTATCATGCTTCTAAGGAAAGTTTTCAGAGAAGAGTACCTCAGAGATGATGTGAATGTTGTATTTGCAGAAATTAGGTTTGGAATTTCTTGGGAAAATGATTTGCCTAGGATTCTACAACCAGGAGTAAATGTGCCCAGGAAACCATTTCTACTGAACCTTGATGTTGAGCAACTCACGCACCATTGAAAATGGGCACAGATTGGGAGGGATTTCCTCTGGAAGTGGCACCTATTAGAGGAAACCAAGGACTATCAATGGCTAGAAGAATTCTCTGAGATTATCCTCTCTTCAAAGTTCCACAAAGAAGGAAGGGAGCCTCAGCCGGATAGCCCCTAACTCTACCTAGTCTCTACTGTGTCTCTCTCTGGTGGTAGTAGCTTACCATGGTTTTTGCAATGATGTAAATTGTAATCATGTATGTTTAAAAAAACTATGAAAATGTTTTAAGAAATTCAAAGTGCTTTTCTTTTTTCTTTTGATTATAAGAATCATTAATAGATATGGCCTATGGGGCTATGGGCATCGTTGACTTGAATTGTAATGAAATTCTACGTAATATAATATGAAAAATTTGTGTTACACTTTTGTTTCATGTAATAATTAACTATTTTGAAACTTAATCATTTAATGGTGACTAGTTCAAATTTCATGGAATGCATGAATTCTAAGTGACTAGTTCAAATTTCATGGAATGCATGTATTCTTGAATGCATGAATTCTAAGTGACTATAGTTAATGATTATATTCATTAGTGTGTATTAAATTAGTAATATTTTAAAATTGTGACAATCATTGGATTACGAGAGATGAACGGTTGAAGTTGTATTTCAAAAGTACTATGGGTTTCAAAAACCTTTTTTGTAAAATCGCTCTGGAAATGTAACACGTGTAATTCATCAAAAAGATTACATACCATTATATCATGTCAAGATAAAACATTAAATGGATTCCAAAATTTTGGTTAAAGTGTTACATTTAACGAAAGGTTTTTAATATTTCCTTTTTAAAAACCTATCGACTCGTAGAAGCAGATCTAAAAAGAACTGTTGAACTGTTGCCAAAGATTTCAACACTGTAATTTGTGAGAGCCTCAGCCGTTCTAACTTCTATCTATCAAGATTTCAAAATTTAATTTCCAGTAAGATATCTTTCCTGATGGCTTCCCGATTTTGTAATGTAAAAAATTTAGTTTAACTTGATTTTGAAATTTTAATTCTTGCATGTACAATTGGGGTTTTCTTAAATTGGGGTTTTCTTAATTAGTTAGTTATTATCTATGATTTTGTTAGTAAATATCTGTGATTATGTGTTTTTTCATTCTTCCAAAGAACAATGGGGAAAGCGAAAACTCAAGGCCAAGGGCAAGCAGATGAGAAAACTTTAATAGATTGGAGAAAACTAGTAGAAATCCTTGGTTTCACTGATGAGTATCATGATTTTTATGATCCTGCTATCGACAATGAAAGGAGAGTTATATCAATTAGAGATTCATTGTACAGTAAGGCAATTGAGCCAAAGAGGTCTAAATTTATAAAATGTAATCCAGTGATAGGTGCAAAAATGAATAAAGTTGCTTCATGGGATGTTGGTTTGGGTCGTATGCTATTACGTGAAGTTTTCCCTTGCCCAAAAATTGTTTTGATTTGTGCAGAAAATTATGATGAAGAAAGAAAAGGAATTGTGAATTAAAAAATTAGGAAGAAATTTTATTGATAACCCAGGAAGAATTTCTCAATTTGCTAGACCTAGGGTTTGACCGACAAAATAGTAATGTCCATATTGACCTGGGATTAATGGCAGAGCAATATGAGGCACTCACGCCAAACACAAAAGATTCATTTGTAAAGGGTCTAATAGTTGTAGAGGCAAAGGCTTCATTGGGTGAGAACCATAAGCCTCCTTATGATTTTAACATTTTTGTGCCATGGGTTTAGGATACTATATCCTCGCTAGCATTTTGCCTTGGACTGGAAAAAAATAGGGAAGTGGGTGCCATCATTCTTCAATTGATTTGGGATATCCATTGTGTCAATGAACAAATAAGATATAATTTTGTTGGATACCTGGTTCAATCGATGCAAGAACAATTAGTACTGATTAAAAGAGGCAATTCTAAGACATTTAGGTTCACAACCTACTTGTGCTATCTTCTGCTAGCCAAGCATGCTGCAATATTAATGAGCAATGACAACAAGCTTGAAATTTAGAGGAGGACAAGTACTCCAATATATAATTGGACACCTCAGATAAGGATGTCTAATAACAGAAGGAATTACAGTAATTTTGTAGACTTCTTTTTGGCACCATTGTACAAAAAAATAATAAGCACTCCAATTCCCAGATTGTTTGCTTCATGTAGGGATTGCATCCAACTTGGAAGTACAATTCAATTGGCTGACTGGTACTTAATGGAAGAATACACTATGCTAAGGTTTTATAGATCAGAACTACAACCCCACAAACTTCCAATGCATGTGACAGACAGGGTGTTTGTGGTAGAATATGTGGTACAACTAGAGAGCACAGATAGACTCTTTGCTAGCCAGTTGAAGAAGAGCATATTCCCTTCCTTACCTTTCTCAATTGGAGGGTTAACATTTGAGAGAAAGGCATTCAATGTTGCAAATTTTTTTATAGAAATTTTTTAATTTGACTTAGAGTGGTACTAGAAGTATGATCCACTCAAGATCATTCAAAAAATGCTTGTTGCTAATAAGAACTCTGCAAACTTATTTCAACATGAAAGTAAACCATTGCTAGAGAAGTTGAAAAACAAGGATAGCTAGGATGATGTTACAAAAGAGATGGAGAATTTTTTTGTTGAGGAAATTTTTTTATTGAACAGTTGTCATCACAAATTATGACAATAATAAACCAGGGCATTGTACAACCTAGGATGTCCTACAATTTCTACAAAAAAATTGCTCATCCATCAAACATAAAAATACCAAAGAAAATATCAGAAGCTTGTAAGGATAGAAAATGGACTAGAACAAAAATGAATGATTTTTGGAGTATGAGAAAGGATCTTGGTGAACCAAAGACTAGTAAAGATCTAGATGAAATAGATGAGGATATAGAGTTTAGAAAATTATGGAATTTGGAGCATCCTAAGATAACATACGACACTAGTGATCTAGAAATTGAGGATGATAATCCACTAATTTCATTTACTCTAGGGAGTCAGCGTGGAGTTAGCGACTACCAAAAAAAATTATATAGCAAAGCGGAAATCATTGTGAAAAAACTAGGTTATAAAGGTGGTGGTTTGGGTCCCAGAGGAGAAGGTGTCTAGAATACAATTGAGACACAAAAAACTAATCATGATAATGGTGCAGGCATTGGGTTTGAATCAGTGGACCCATTACATTCATTAGGAACCACTATGCCCATAAGAACATCTATTTCCACTGGTGGGATTGGGGAATCTACTGCTACTAGGTTTGGTAGTGGCACTGGTGCCAGTGGGAATGGGTAACTTATAAAACAAGTTCCCTCTCTAAAGAGCCCACTATAATCTACACAGAATCCCATAGAAGAAGATAGTGTCAAGAAGCAAAAGGTTTCCAGATCAATGACATTCGATCATAAAGAACTATTTGCAATTTTAGGTTGAGGAAAACCCTATAGAAGTCTAAATCCTCAAACATTATTAGTTAGATCAACAAGCATTGTAAGCTCTGGTTCACCTTTCAAACATTCAAATCCTTTTGCAACACCAGATTTTTGTTTCAAATATTTCTATAATTTAAATTTGCAGAAACAACAACCAAGAATAAGGAAATAAAGAAGAATTTGCATACTGGTGCCCTTGCTGCAACTGTAGAGGAACAACCTATGTCCAACATGGTTTTTCCTACATATGACCCAAATAGAGACATGATGGAGTTCATGGTTGTTATTCCACCAAAAAAAGATGGAAACCCTACAAAGAGTCAGATAGATCCCTCTGAATTTCAAGTTAGCACTCTCCAAATGGATTTTTCCAAAGTTAAAAATGTGTCAAAGTCTACAAACCAAGTGGTCCATAGTGCACTTCTAAAGCTGGAAAGAGAGAAAAGCAAGCTCGAGAAAATTATAGAAAAGTTATAGGAAAACATTGCCAATGAAAAAGCAAAGAGGAAAGCTTCAGAGAATAGTTTGAAAGAATTACAGAAAAAGATTAAAAAATTGACCTCTACATCAGCAGATATAGAGCAGGAACATGTAGAGGCAGTAGTGAAGGAACAAGAATAGGCAGAGCTAAAGGCACTGAGGGGAAAATTGGCAGAAATTAGTAAAAAACTAGAGGAATAAAGAGTCAGTTTAGAAAAGTTATTTAAAACCGTGGAGAGTAATGCTGCCTCCAATCAGGAATTGAAAAAGTAATTGGACTCTTAGATGGATAAAGCCAATCATTAGGAACACAAAGTAGTGGAAGAGAAAAATAATTGTGAAAAAATGGCAGAAGAACTAAAGAAGGCCAATAATACAATTCAAACTTTAACAAATACTAGTAATAATTTAGTGAAGATTACAAAAGAACACATTTGGGGCCAAATAGTGGGGATGTCTCATAGCTTGTGTGAGTGGTTTGAAATGCTTCAAAGTATGAGAGTATGTTATTTGAAGCTCCATAAGAACATTGAATAGAACATGGATGTTATCAAGAAAGAAAAGAAAGAAAAAGACATTATGCAACAACTCTACAGTAAGGGTGATAGTTATCTATCCAACAATGGAATTGGCACCTGCCTTGATGCCTCAATAAAGGTATCAAGTATCATTCGAAAATGTGAGAAGCTATGTGAAGCACAAGAATTGGATGACAAAGCTAAGAAGAAGATCACAAAGATGGAACAAAGGAAAGTGAATTTTGAAAGTCTTGGTTTGCCTAAGGGATTTGACACAAATAAGTTCATTGGAACATAATCTTACAAAAAAAGGTTGCAGGACAAAATAAATACTGATTTACGATTTCTTCCTACAAACATGTCTCCTGATACATTCATGTATTTCATCAAACTAGTGAGAACTTTGAATGGAGTTTTGGAATCAACAATGCTGTCAAGTCACTCTTCCAAATATGAATTGCTAATGAAGTTGCAGGAGTGTGACTATACTATGAACCAAATTTTTCTTCCATCAGAGGATGTTTGGATTGCCCTAGAAAGATTGCTCTGAATTTTGAACTACTATAAATTGTAATATATTAGAAATGAATACAAAACAAATTATGCTCTATCTAATTTTTAATGTATGTTGAGTTACTCTATTTTATTCAGTTATTCTTAGTTTATTTACCCTGTTATATGCTATTGGAATACAAAATTTCATTGAGGAATTTCAAATTCAAATTTGAATGATCATTGATGATATGATACAAACTACAGTAATAATACTCTTTGTTCTCAAATTTTAATGATGAAACATAATACATTCTTGCTTTTCTAAAATGAACATTGAATGATAGGATATAGTAGTTAATAAGTTCAAAAAATACCTATTGATTGCTATTGCTAATTTAGCAAAAATTTCCTAAATTTGCCAATTCATCTCTGCATGGTCATCATCATCTAATTCTGGTATTCCAGTTCCTTCATTGTTCTCTTCATTTTTGTTTGTGTCTTCTTCACTTTGACCTCCACTTCTATGAATCCCATCACCACTTGTAGTTGTCCCACTCGGAGTCAGAGATTGGTTAATGGTGTTTCCCAACCCTCTTCTTTTGTATCTTTTCTTCTAGATTTCCATTACTTTTTGACAAGGAAAAGTATTGACATCATACCTAGATGTGTAGACCCTCAAGCATGATTCCAAATTCTTGTCTATTTTGTTTCTTAGCTTTGATTTTAGGAATCCCAAAGCACTGAAAGCTCTCTCATCCTCCATTGAACCCAATATCATGGTTTGACATAGATCAACAAGCTCGAAGAACTCTGAAATTTCTTCACATAACATTGTGCTTTGTTTTAGTTCTGTCCAAAGCCTTGTTGTCGAGCCCTCTTCATGTGGGTTATGGATTAATTGATATTGATGCTTCATAGTCCTTGAAAAAGTGCTTGATTGTTGTCTAAGAAGATCCTCATCTAAAATTCCATTGATAGTCACTCCATTGAATTCTACAGATTTGCAAAATTCCTTTATCAAAGTCAATAGTCTATTACGATAATCTTCCTTAGAGTTTAAGTGCCAATATTGAGGAAACACAATTGCCATGGCCTCAAGAAGTTGTTCATATGGGAATCAGGATCTTATTTTAGAGGAAAATTTAAAGGTTATGTCCCTTGCATTAGCTGCTATAGACTTGACGATCTTGGTAAACTCTTCCCTTGTAACTCTTGTAGCTCACTTCATTGGGGCACTGTAGTACATTGGTATCTAAAATCCCCTTACACAAACACATAAATCTCCATTTTTGATGATCTTTAAATAATTATCAGGATTGTCCAAATCTATTAGTCTCCACCAGTGATTAAATCTTTCATCGGATAAATTTGGGTCATTTCGATAGAGACTATCGAGGGCTTGGCATGACATTTTACGCAAGTAAGCATATTTTGCAATATACATGGCTCTTTGTTGGGATTTTTTCATAATGAACGTCATTTCTTCTGGCATGGGAAGAAGAGATGCTAAAGTCAAAAGTGTCTCTATATTGCTTAACCTCCGAAGCAGGTCTCCACATCTCTGATTTTCTGCATTGTCATGATTTTTGTACATAAGTCCAATCAAAGATTGATATTCAGAAAAAAACTCGATGCACTGGTCCATCCAAAGAGATCCATCTGGTATCAACATCTTTAAGAAGCTTGTTTCCATTGGTAATTCCATCAACAAAGTGCTGAAATTCCCTAAAATGTTTGGGACTTCAAAAAAAAAATGAGCACAACTCTCTTACTAAATCTTCAATCTTGTTTACTAAAGGAAACTTTTTCACAACTCTAAAAGAAAGATTCATCCTTTGGGCCATACAGTGAATGGCAACAATATATGGTGAACAAGAAGGCTGTATTTTTGTGCAAAGACCATTCCTTTGACCTTGCATTACTAAAGCTCCATCTGCTCCAACACAAATCAACTTCTTCGCTATTATCAATTCATCCATAGCTCCATATTCAATTAAATGGCTTTTTACTAATTGAAATAAAGTTTTCGATGTCACATTGTCACACAATTTTGCAACTGTTAGTAGATGTGGTTGGCGGATATTATTCTGTACAGTATAAACATACATGCATACCCATGATGTATTATCTATTGCCACAACTTCATCTAAGGACAATTCAATAAATTTTGACTCTTTTATTTTTCTCTGTACATCCTCTATTTCAACCTGGGCAATACAACTTGCCCATTCCCATCCATTCCTTATTGACCAATGAGTGATAGGATAGTTAGGAACTTTCAAAAAGTGTAACAAACCACTCATTTCTGGATAGTCCGTCATTGGACGCCCTCTGCTCAAAATATGGAAAACATTACTTAATTGAACAATTTTTTCGTGTTCTACTTCACTTGCTTTTACAAAAATAGCATTAATAGAACCTTGAACTTCACCAGGCTTCGTCTTAAATTTTTGAAACAAATAATATTCCTCAACATTCCTTTTATGTTGATATTTATCTTTTGTTTTATATCTTACCACTTTTATTTCCTTTCCATCTATAGTTGAGGTTTCATAAACCTCACCAACATGTTTCTCTATGGTGTCTAGTTTAAGCTGCAATCACTTTTCCTTTTTATACTTCCAACTACAAATTGTACATCTGCATTCTACTGGTAGCTCACCTACAATTGGATTGTCCATGGGTTCAATGAATGGATACTTTGTTTCCCAATCAAATTTAAATCTCCTGGACATCTCCATTGATGATCAATTTTTTCTTTTGATTTTTCTCTCCCTTTAGTGTTACTATTAATTGAACCATCATCATCATCGAAGTCGATCGATTCATCCTGGTACTAGTTATTTTCTTGAAATTCTTCTTCAAAGTCATCTTCATCAGAGATATTAGGACTTCATCACCAGATTTATTAGGCTCCCCAATTTTTTGAATAGACTCCTGTGTAGGTTGAGAACCTTGAAGCTGTACCAAGTTCATTTGATGATGTACCTTCCTCACTTTGACCGACACTATTGCGTCTGCCCTTGCCAAAGTATGAAGATATATTTTTGCATTTCATTGGCCTCTCTTGGACATCTCCACCTTCAATAGTCCTCTTCCTGTTTAACTTTGACTATGACATCTCCAACAAATTAAGGCTGCAATAAAATTTTACTTGAATAAGATACTACAGACTCAGTCATTTTGGTTCTCTACCGATCACAATTGTGAGGTTAGAATCAACTAAATTTTTGTACTACTAAATCTCTTAAAGTCTCCTTCTCTTCAACATGTTTCAATAATGAAACTCATATCTCTTAAATAGACAAGTAAACCATTTTCATATCAGCCATTAGATTTGTCCTCATAATCTCCATCGTCCATTTTGGTGAAGGGGCCGACAATTGCATACGATAAAAACTAATATTTGGTGAACCCCACGTAATTTCAAGTAATTGACTAGGCAAATAGGGTGGGAATTTGGGACATGATTATGTATGATGCATGGAAAATTGGGTCCTAGTGCAAATAAAACTTTCACTTAGAACAATGGGCCTTTGGTGAATGCTGATCCTCGATAAATACACCCTTCCTTAATCTGTGGTGAATAATAGTAAAATATACAATAGAAAAATGGGAGAACAACCTGACTACTGCAGTGAAATTATGTTCACATAGTGGTGAACAAGCTGAACACTATACATGTCTTTTATAAAATCTAGGCGAATTGGTCTATACACTTGACAAGACAATTTTTGCCAATTTCTATATGCCCCACGGGACATATTCACCAATTGGTGAATAATTGCCACTAAAAAAATCCCTGAGATTCACAAGTCAAAAAACATAGTTGATGATCAAGTGGCTACTACATCCAAAGGTATGATTACTTTTTCTTGTGTATCAGCCTTATCATTAGTATACTACTTTATCTAAACATTTACATGTGGTGTTGATAAAGTTGATTAATGTTAACATTCTTAAACTTCCACCTATCCATCCTATTGACACTAGCAAACCAATGCCTAAGTCCTTTAATCAAAATGATTTTTGTTAATACCATCGTCAACGTGGTCATGATACTCAAAGGTTTTATTCTTTGAAGAATTATATTCAATACCTTATTGATTCCAATGCTATATCTATTGATGCTGAGGTTAATAGTATGAATAAGTCTGTAGCACCTCCTAACCAAAATTTGCAAATTTACACCAACCCTTTGCCTTCACATTCAACAAATGTCATTAATCAACCTTCTTCCCCAGTTATCAATATTAGTTATGATGATAAGGTAGAAGAAGCTAATCATGTGGTTAATCATGTTGATTCTCACCCTCAACCTTCACCTACAATTTCATCTCCTATCACCTTTGATGACTCTGATATGTTTAAATCACCTAATGGTCCTCTTTACATTGCTTCTTGGGTTGCTCATATCCCTTCTTGTGGTATTTTGATTGATTCCTCTTCCATCATGAATGTTATCACTGAAGAAAATATTTTTTGCAAAGGATTGCATAAGGATACCTATGATACATCTAGTGTTTGGATTCAAACTTGTAATGGTTTTCTTTATCACCCTCAAGGCTCTATTAATCTTCATGTGACTATTGTTGGTAAGGTTTTTTACACTACCTTTGTTTTCATTCCTACTTCAGACCAATTTTAGGTTAAGCTTGGCATTCCATGGCTTTCTTCCATGCAAGATATAGCTGCTCCCATTCCTAAGTGAAAAAATTTTCCCCATAAAGGATAATTTATCACCATTAATCATTCCCTTTACAAACCTTCATGTCCTCAAAATTGTGCTCATATAGATTTCTTTTGGCCATCTCTTCCTCAAAAATCGTCCAACTGTCCTGATCATCTCTTTTGATCCTATCAATGTTACAAGGTAGAAAAGATTCTTGAGCTTATCCTTCCTAAGTATGCTACTCCTGTATTTGTCTTACCTACCCCACCTATTCCTTTTCTTGTTATTCCTCAATTTGTAGATATTCCCACCCCAAAACCTATGATTATGGAACCTAATCCTTCAAGTTTATCTTGTAACCAACATGCTCATTAGTGTCACAAGAATCATCAAGATAAGGCTAATTCTTGTGCCCTTTCTTCTCACACTACATCTTCCTCTCAACCTTTTCCTTCCTTTGATCAACCCATGCTTGAGCCTTTAAAGGAAGTTAATCAAAATAACAATATGAAAAAGGATAAACATGATGATTCTGTTCATATTTTAGATTCTATTAATCTTGATATAGAAAATACTCTTGATGGTGATTCTAATTCACATGTTAGTGATGATGAATATGAGAATATTGATATGGATTATGATTTTTCTAACATGCTTTCTACAAAGAATACAATCACTCCTAGTGAAGAGTGCAATAAATCCCACCAGAGTCCTTGCTTGGATCTAGCGGTGGTTCCTACTGTGTTGGATGTTGTTCCTCTTTTAAGTTTCTCACCCTTCCCTTACATTTCAAACCAAGATGGGGGGGAGGGGGGAGCATGTGTCATGATTTATGTGGAATTCTCTAGCATGGTAGTATTTCTATGTTCATGTTGTGTTTCCCCAATGTCATGTTTTTTTATTATATGTTTTGTTTAGATTGATTTCGATGATTCTCGACTACTCTATTGGCACAAGATGATAAAGTAGTCAAACATGTATGATTCTTCTATTTGTATCTCTCTCATTCTATTTTGTTGTTAAATGTTTTTTTTTATATGTGCTATTGTTTGTAAATGTTCCCTTGTGTAATCTACTTGGATGCTTGCGACATAGTAGGATCGATTCTTTTTGGTCTTTGTGTTGCCGACCCAAAAAGACTCTTCTTCATATATCTTACGTGTTTTTCCTCCATTGTGTTGTAGTTCTACTTCCTTTGGGGAATGATGACATTTCATACTTGATATAATCTTACATATTATCATACTAAACTCAAAGCTAGTGGATTCCTTAGTGTTATCTCTTATGTTATGTGTTTATTTCCCTTGGAATGTTCTCTCCTAGGGTCATTTCATAGTGGAAACATTCTTCATGGATGCATGTACACTTCTATTAAATCCATTTCTCCTATTGAGGCATTTGTAGTCACTTTAATGAGGGGTCATACACTCCGTTCACTTTTTGCACACATGAACATTGATAGTTTTGTCTCCTCTATTGAACTATTGACAATTCATGGGGGTTCTTTTCTCTTTTGCATCTCTCTTTGGATTATTGATAGTTTGGGAGGCCCGATTCTTATTTTTGATCCTTCTTGGGACTATTGACAATCTTGGAAGCCTGATCACCTTTTTGATCACTTAAGGACAAACACATCCTTATGCCTAGGTCATCTTTTGATTCTTCTTTTTGGGACATGGAGTTCCCTTGAAGTTGAATCCTTTGATGAGCTGAATATCATGCCACACACACTTGCTAGACCATTCAATTGATCTTTGATGGGTTGAATAGCATGTCACACACTCTTTCTAGACCATTCAATAAATCTTTTACGGGTTGAATAGCATGCCACACACACTTTTTAGGCCATTCAATGCATACTTCATTGCCCCCCCCTTTTTCTTTTTCTTTTATTTCATGTAGTTCACAATAAGGAACACAAACCTTATTGGGCAAGTTGGCTACACTTTCTTGTTAGTGACATCTCTCTTATTTTTTGGCTTTGGATGTGATGAAGACTCAAGTCTCTTGGGGGCTTGATGGTTTCTTCATCTCCTTAGCCATGATAAGATCAACTCTTGCTTTTCATTCTACTTTACTGTGAGTTTGAGGCAACTCATACTCTCGCTAAAGTGGGGGCTAAATGTACCGTCTTAAAATGGACACACTCCTCATTTAAGACATTTTATCTCCCATCCTTTATCAAATTTTTGGACCATGGATGGATTCATTCTTAGTTCCATTTTTCTCCCATTTAGCCCTATTTTTACTGCTTTCATCAATACAATCTCTAAGACCTCAGGGCTAGCTCCTAGTGGGCCAACCCTGAAACAGGTCGACCAAGTTGACTTGTTCTGGAATAGGTCAACCAAGTCAACCTATTCCTCAGGAATAGGTTGACCAGGTCAACTTGTTCCAAAATGGGTCGACTAGGTGGACCTATTCCTTGGGGTTATGAGCCTCGGGTCTTGTGTTATCTCAAGGATTCAATTTGCAAAATTTGGTGACCCCATCGACCTACTTTTCTTTCCCACCTAGGAAATAGTATAAAAGGAGGCCTAGGCACATCATTTTGGAGAGGAGGAGAAAAATAAAGAAAGAAGGGGGACAATTCATGAAAGCAATCTCATGTTCAAGAGTTCAAGCATTCAAGCATTCAAGTATTCAAGTCTTCAAAAGATTCAAGGATCCTTTGTGGGCATATTTCCTCTTCAAGATCTAGCATATTGCTAGCCATCAAGGGAGGAGATCTATATTGAGGAATTCATCATCTTATTAATTTTATGCACACTTACATCCATGCCTCCATGAAGTAGTTTTGGTAGATCCATAACATTTGTGGAGATTTCCTGCATTGCAAGTTCAAGATCAACATACAAACACAATAAAATCCTTATTGACAAGGGTTTCTTCAAGCAAAGTGAATATTTACATTTGTCTTATTTCATTTACACATTTAAATTTTAATTCAAGGTTGATTCCTCAATCTAGGGATTGACCAAGGAAAGATCTTATCCACCCCAACCCAAAAAATCTAGTTTTTTATGTGCAAGAGCACAATGTCGAAATTGTAGGTACAAATTTGGAAGTTGTAGACAAAGATCTACTGGAAACATTTGGGCCGACTTCAGTAAAGTGCCTCAAGAACATGGTGACTTGGTTGACCTATTATGGAACATGGTGACATGGTTGACTTGTTCCCAACATCCTGAGGTTTTTAGCTGTGATCATAGATCCGTAGTAAAAAATTCAGCTATAGGTCTAGAACAACAATTTTTAGTGCAGAAAAGCATATTCCTCTTCATACTTCAAGGTGAGTAATGTTGTCATATTTTTACCCATCTTTGGAGGCCTAATTACTAAGTGAGACTACTGTACCCTAGTTTGAATTATTAGTGATCTTTCTTAAATTTATGTTCATTTAATTGTAAGGTACATGAAAAGAAAAGAAATGATCTACATCTAAGAATTGCATGTATATGTACCAATGTCTTAAGTGTGCTATAAAAAAGGAAAAGAACTGAGAAGACCATTTATCTGAGCTCACATAGGCTATGAGCATAGCCATTATAAGAATTTCATAAATGCGTGTAGACATACATGAAATGAGGAACATAAATACAAGGGTACCAAACATTTCTTGGTAATGAAGTCTTGATCCATGGTGTTTCCAGGTGCTCTTGAGATCCGGAACCTATAGAGAAGAGAGGAGGAGATGGGGTTAGATCCAATGGATCTAAACAATTTATGGTGCTGTAATATTTATAAGCATGCATATATGCACTCAGTCATACACCTTTGGGAAGGGTTGTGCTTAGGGCATGTGCACTAAGGAGGATGGATAAATAAAAGAGATACCATGTTTTCACTAACTTTTTTGTTCCATGTGCAGATACATAAGAAGATGATTTAGTGTCATTTTTCTCATTCAGATAATCGAGGGGCTAAGAGGATGGTATTCCTAATAGAGACCATCTTTGAAGTTCCGCAATTGTCTAAACAACAACAATATCAAGGTGTTGGGATCCAGATGAATGACGTTGACCTATGATGCAAGCCATGCCAGGAAAACCTCAAATTTCCTTGGTAGTGACTAGATCATAGGCCAAGAACACCCATGATAAAAAAAGGAAACAACTAGATGATGCAGTATTAGTGGGACACTCAAGAATCACAAAGATAAATAAAATGGAGCATGGTCAAAGGGAACTGGCAGATTCAAGAGGCATTCATCATCAACATGTTAAAGGTACACAAATCTATACACTACGGAAGGATACACCATAGCATAAATATGCTTCAAATATGCATTCAGTACATTGATGCTATAGCACGAACATGTTAAAATCTGTATGATGAACCACATACAAAGGGGCCACAATTGGTAAATCAGTGACACAGCATGAGTGCATAATATCATTTGGAATAGTGGGTAAATAAAATGCAGTCTAACTATGGAGGTAGCAACCACATGACATTAATTAAGAATGGAGCAAAGATAGAATAGTTACACATAAAGATGAGGAAGAGCATTCAAATGAGGAGCAAAGACACCCAAGAGAGAACCCAAATCATCATAGAAGGGGTGTTACTTCTAGTATATATTTAAGGCAGAGGTCATCAACAACATTTATTTTGCACTGGGGTCATCTTACATACGATAAAAAAATGGTACAGTGCAATCTGCAACAACAGATGATATAGTGCCATCTAATATGGATTTAAAAGGACATGATCAAATGCAAAGAGAACATTGATGCCTTAGTTTTCTATGACCCCTCAATGAATCCAAAACAATGAGTAGTGGCAAAGAGAATACAATGATCAAGCTTATGGGTGTCCATTCTAATAAACACCCCTAATTAACTTCATTACAAAAATGTGCCAGTAAATAAGCATCAAATCAATGCCATTGAATCAAAGAAATAACAATAGGATGGCCTTGAAAATACAACATGGTGATGGAAAACAATAGAGATATTGCAATGTTATGGCTCACAGGCCTTAAGAAATTCAAAGTGGTGAGCTCACTAGAGACAAAAAGCTATAGATCATGGGCTGCAACATCAACCATATGCAAGAGTGAGCATCAATAGGTGAGGGCACAATACCGTTCATAAAGCCTGCAATCTCATAAATGTAGAGAAATGAAGACCAAAAAGTCAAAGCTTATAGTGAATACAATGTGCCAATGAGGCTCGTAGTTTCCAGGCACCAGTAATCAAAATGCTATGCCATCACAGTCAAACCGTGCCATCAATGCAACAAAAAATACAAGGAGGGAACATTTTGATCAAATGCAATGTATTGATGCCCCAACAAGGCTCGTGGGCCTCCATAAAAACACATAGCTCATGGGCCCTAAGTTGTGATCAACTGTGCATTCAAAGCACATACATGAAAATAGTACCCCATAAAATAATACAACATGATGATGGTGACAACAAACTAATAGTTAGCGGTGTACATGAAAACAATGAGATTAAACAAATACGATGCCCTAACCTATGGGTCATTGAGCCTCTTCAAATAAGAATGCCAATCAAATATGCAATGCTTATGGGTCATTCAAAATACAATGCCATTAAAACAACAGTGCCCAGGAAAAGTAGTGAGCAACATGGCATGACAATTAGCCAAGATAGGGAACATTGCAATCCCCAAGCTCCAACTACCATGCCCTCATGAATTCAAACAGTGAAATAATGCAATGAACAGTAAAGTAATATAGTTTACGGGGTGACATTATTGTAAAACATGAATACAACATAATGATGAAGCACAAAAATAACACTCATAGCCCGTGCCCTAGATTACCCACGGCCCCAAGCACAATAACAGTGAACGCAAATGTAATGATTCCTTGGCTCTTACAAAAGTAAATATATGTACACAGAGCCCTCTAAATTTCAAGGGATTGAGCATATAGGGCATCAAATACCATACCCTCAAAATTCAAAGGAGCACGCAATTGATACTATGAGCTAGTGAATCAATTACAAAGATAACAATTTTAAAATGAGAATGTAGAGACTAAATCTACAACAAAATAACAAAGGAATGGAGCCATAATACAGTGCCCCCAAAAATGCAGACCAAGAGGTTGAGTATGCAATCAAATGAAATGATGTGAATGCCAAATCAAAACCTACCTTGATCAATGCATTGAAGGAAGCAAGGGATCATATGTTTCTAAAACCAGATGCTGAACTGCCAGTAAGAACAGGAACTTGCCAAATGCCAAGATGGAAAGTCTAAATGCCAGCTGATTCCTCATCCTCATAGGCGTTTTCACATAAATGATTAATTAGTCTTGTATCTCCCCTTTTTAGGTTGTGTTTTATTGTTTATTTATTTTGGGTGCATTTTTTATATGTGGGTTTTATTAAAAAATGTAAATGTTTTAAGATATGTTTTCCCTATTTTGGGTTGAGAACTATTTTAAACTACAATTAAATCCACATTATTTTGTTCAGGGTAATCTTTAAGAAACCCCCCCTTCAAAAAAGGTGTAAAAACGTGGCAAAAGTTAGAAGGGAATTTTTTTTTTTTGGCAAAATTATTTTCTTTTCAAAGAAAAATAATAATCTCAATTGGCGAATCATTGATGCTCCCTGAAACTAGGTGGAACTATCTTAGTGAATTGTGTTTTTGTTTCATAACTACAAAAATATAAATTGGTGAATATAAAATAGTATTTATATTATAAAAAATATAAATTGGTGAATATTTGTGGTGACTGGTAACAGTGTGCGCAGTTTCGATAGGCTAAAAGGAAGGTCAATGCTGACAGTTATGAAGATACATAATGGTTAGGTTGACATCATGCATGACTTCGGTGGTTATGCTGGTAGGTTGTAGTTGAAGGTCACAAAGATACACAAAGGACAAGTTGACAGTGTATGTGACTTTGAAAGTTATGATCGTAGGTAAGATATGGGGGTTCTGAGGCCATGTTGGTAGTCTGCATAACTTAGCCATGAAGTTGCAGTGACATTGAACATTGAAGTACAATTAATGAGACTTAACGACTACAAGATTTTGATTAGATGTAAAAAAAGGTTAATTTGTACAAAATCTCAGTTATGAATCTTAAACATTCATTATCTTTCTTTTCGGAGACAAGTCACATTACACGAAAGTTTAATGCGGCTGCCAAGTTGTCAGTTCAAAATTTAAAATCATAGCTAGGATATGGTGGTTTTGAGGCAACGCTGGCAGTTTGCGTAACTTGAGTGGTACATAAATCCAGGCTAGGATTTTGATTAGACATTAAAAAGGATAATTTTACGAGATATGAGATGTGATTCATCAATATTTATTATTCATCTTTTCGACTTTGGAGCCAAGTTACGCAAGACATTACAATGTTTGCAAATTTTCTTTACCGATATTCATTAATTTCATTTTCCCAGGCAAGCCACCTGACGTGAAACATTCCTTCAAACTTTATTGTGGCTGGCAAGTTGGTGATTATTTTCTTTATATACTCATCGGTAGTGGAATTGCAGAGCATAGGAGCTTTCTAAATTTCTAAATTTGGATGACAAGTTGGTGATTATTTGTATTTTCTGGGTGCTTTCATAGAATGGGTCTTCTAGTAGTTGAGGGATCATCAAATGAGAACCCAGAACCTGTTATCCAACCAAATTTGTATATGGAGGAGGAGATTCAATAGGATTTCTTCAGTCATCTAATGTTTGCAGCAAGGGATCATCATCATGCTACCAGTTACGCCGGTTACCTGAGTGACATGTTTGAACTTGAAGTAGAACATGACAAGGCGGAGATGCGCACCATTTTTGATGATCATGGCTTTGACCAGGAGGCATTCCAGGAGGAGATGAATCATATGATCCCATTATTTGTTGGTCTGCACATCGACTAATCTTTTTTTCTTTGTGGATCTTACAAAATTTTTTGTTACTTGTAAGTTGTAATTTGTAAATACAAAATAATCGAATGTACTTTTCATTTTGGTTTTGAAAATGGTTGGTCCACAGCCGTTCAGTGAAATTGTGAATCAGTGATTCAGTTTAAGTTACCAGTATTATGTATATAATATATTGTATACTAGTTTTTGAATTAAATAGTAATACTGTAGTCTGTAAATTTGTAATACTCAATACTGTATACAAATGAAACATTGAGAAGTCAGAAGACTCTTTTTCAAATAGTGTTACTATTTTTAGTTTTACGTAATATGCGTTGCCGTTATTTTCTAATACTTTAAATTTCAATAGTTAATACACTAAATTCTAATATAGTAACATGTTATGTGAATCATGAAATTAAACAATAGTTTTATTATTTATAAATTGAAAAATATGTAAATTGTAATTAGTAAATCAGAATGCTAAATCAGAGTACTAAATAAATTGGAACCCACTCCAAGCTCCAAAGTTACGCCTAGTTGTTTTGTAACTTCTCAATGTTTAATTTAATACGATGGTGATCTGTTCTGAAGTTACGCTTGGCTGTTTTGTAACTTCTCAACGGTTAATTTATTATGATGGTGATCAGTTCCGAAGTTACGCCAGGCTATTTCGTAACTTCTCAATGTTTAATTTAATATGATGGTGATCTATTCCAAAGTTACGCCTGCCTGTTTTGTAACTTCTCAATGGTTAATTTATTATGATGGTGATCAGTTTCGAAGTTACACCTGGCTGTTTTGTAACTTCTCAGTGTTTAATTTATTATGATGGTGATTGGTTCTGAAGTTACACCTGGCTATTTCATAACTTCTCAACAGTTAATTTATTATGATGGTGATCAGTTCCGAAGTTACGCCTACCTGTTTCGTAACTTCTCAATGGTTAATTTATTATGATGGTGATCGGTTTCAAAGTTATGCCTAGCTATTTCGTAGCTTCTCAACGTTTAAAACTTTAATTTATTATGATGGTGATCAGTTCTGAAGTTACGCTTGGCTATTTCGTAACTTCTCAATGGTTAATTTATTATGATGGTTAGGGGTTTTGAAGTTAAGCATGGCTATTTCGTAACTTCTCAATGGTTAATTTATTATGATGGTTAAGGGTTCTAAAGTTACACCTAGCTATTTCATAACTTCTCAACGGTTAATTTATTATGATGGTTAGGGGTTCCGAAGTCCTGACTAACTTCGTGTGTAACTTCGTAAGGGGTTGAAAAGTGAGAGACAGAGAGTAAGTTGCATGCCATGTGGAAAGTGGGAAGTACAAGTGTCATGCGGCATGCCAGGCTGTGTCGTAACATCTCAAGGTTTCATTTTTCTGGTCAGTTTAACAGTCCTGAAGTTTCAAAAAGGTGTTGCATGACTTCGCAAGTCTCAAAGTTTTTGGATTTCAAATTCAAATAGCCAAGGGCCAAGGCCCCTGATTTGCAGGTAGCAATTTAGCAAAGTTGAGATAGGGACCTAGGGTTAGAAACTTAGATGTACCGTTAGTGTCACTTTGGCAACGCGCTAATTATTTTCTCTTGGATCACCGCCAAATCTATGCTGGAAGAGTGGAAGTGACAATTGATAGTGACACTTTTATGAAAAAGGTAATTACTAATTTCATGCGTGTGTGCTTGATGAGACATTGAGATTTTAATTTTTAATATAGTAGGTGGCCTAGTGGCTGGTAGCTTGGTTGTGTGTGTGAAAATTGTACCTGATCTGTAGACACAACACTCAGTAAAACATTAGAGGTTAGCAAAAATTAAAATTGTGCAAAATTGAAAGCTATCTAACCAAGCGATTTACTGCCTTCTAGTAGGTGCGCGATTAATGTTCTCAAATTGTAATCGAGATCAGTGACCTAGACGACACCTAAATGAAGGATTTGAATGCAAAAGATGGATATGAAATAAATGCAATTAAACTATTTTTTTGGATTTTTCTATGCAATAAGAATGAATGAAAAACTGATATGAAATTAATCTATATGAAAACTGATATGCTATGCTAATCTAACAATGATATGAAATATGAATGCAAAAATAAGATTGATCTCCCAAAGATGTCGATTTGCAAGAGCTTTGATTCTTCAATTCCAATTCTCCAGCGTGATTGTGCAAAATATGAGATTCTGTGGATGCAAATTTGAGAGATGATTGAGAGATGAATTATGAAGAGCTGAGCATTATTTTTATAGAAATCCAAGGCTTTGGAGGTGCATGGAAAAAAAACCATAAATCACTCAAATAACTCAGGTTGATTTTTGAGTTATTTTTAAATAAAGAATAATTAACTCACAAAAACATGCAAAAGCTAAGCTTTAACTCAAAATAGAGTTTAGCTTGAATTGATAATTGATAGTTGTCTGCTTTTATGATTGTGCATGTTTTATTTATGAATTAATTTAATAATAAAGTGATTTATTTCCAACTTAACTGCTTTTAAAAATAAAACAATTGATTTATGGGTTAATCAATTATTTAATCAAATTTTTATTAAAAACTATATTATTAAATAATGACAACTTGCTTTAATTAATTAAATAAAAATTTAATCAATTATTCATAGGATATTTGGATTTATTGTCAAAATTAAATAATACAATTAATAATAGATAGAATTAAATTTAATTACACAATTAAGTGGCAAGATATTAAATCTAATTAATTAAATATGAAAATATTCAATTAATCAAACTTTAGGATAAATGTGATTTATTGCCAAATAATTATAAAATTAAAGATAATTATGATGATTAGGAATATTCCCCAATGCAAAATTTAAGATAATCAATTATGATTCGATGATGTTTAGATGTGCCTTAGGTTAGGACTTTGATGTCGATTTCGTTCGAATTGAAGATGTAGGAGATTAATGAACTTATAGCCCATTTTTGGGGTATTACATTTTGCCCCTCTTTGAATTACTGTGCGAAGCGCAGTGGTTCAAAGATAGTCTGTGTTTGATAGAGATATGAAATTGATTCAAAAGATAAACCGATCTCAAGATAGAAATCGATTGAGAGATATTGAGATAGGAGGTCCTGAATGACCAGAGATAATGTTTACTATGGCAGCAATGAACCGATGATTGCGAAAAAGTGTCAAAATCCCTGATTCTGAACCTTAGGATTGATAAGAAGTGAGTGACCCGTTCTAGACTCGATTGTCTTAGCAGAACTAGCAAGTATCACATCCGAATCCTTCAGTTGCCGAAGAACCAAGGAAAGAACACTATGATCTGATGGTTGCAAAAACTAATACAGTTTACAAGATTAGGAGAATACCAGATTGATATGGATCGATGAATCTGATATGCCCCAAGTGATGATAGATTTGCCCCGAGCGATGAGGACTTTTGATGAATCAGTAACTAGACGTGATTGTTTGTCTTGATCACTGATGAAAGATATTGATAGATTTGATTGACAGACTTTGAATGATGTGCAATACCATGCCCCCTTCAGGATGAAAATTGAAATCTGACAAGAAAAGTCAGCGTTATAGTTTAGAAGCATGTTAATTGATTTGAGAAGTGTGGTGAAACACATTCAAGAACACATTCTACATCGTTGGAAGGTCCCAAAAGACCAAGTTTGACTAGGTTTGACCATGAGTTGACCATGGTTGACCAAGTTGAAATTTTGATAGTGTGATGTAAGATAATCAGTTAAGTTGAATACTAGATTTTTGTGATGATTGAAGGTTGATTATGCAAGCAATTAATAATATGAATGATCTCAGATTTGAATTTTGATCCCGAAAAAGGATTCTACTTGCTATTTCATTGGAGGAACCTTCGTGTGAGATTCAGCTCTTGTTAGAGTGGAAGAGGTGATTTGAAGAATCATTTAAGCATTGAAGTTCATTTAGCCATTGTGAGATCATGCAAACATGTAAAATGCAAAGAGACATACAAAATGAAATGCAACCTAAGACCGAGGACCTAGTCACTGATCATATGTCGATTTGTTATCATCATTGAACTTTTAGGTAACCAGATAAATCAATACAATGCCCACTAGCTACGAAACCATAGACATATGAATATTGATTTGTAACGCTCAAGAACCAATACAACATCCCCTGGTCAAACAACCATGGACATATGAATATTGATTTTATTTTTGGAATGTCGGATTAGATATAAGCATCAAAGCATAAACGCTAGGATGACCTGAATATCATGTCCATTTTGATATAGCAATTTGTATAAGCATCAAAACATAAATGTCATGATGACCTGAGTACGCCTTGCGTTGCAAACACATCAAACAATCAAAAGATCATTCTAAATCCAGTGTGAATTACCCGTAGTGACCCTTTATCATTCACCTCCTTAGGCAAGAGCGCGTTTCACAGTAGGAGAAATAATTTACTTCAAAAAGATAATAGTTAGATCAAACGTCCTTGAATTTTTTTTGGGTATCAATGGTTGAGGTATGCATGGCCATCCAATTAGAGATAGAGGCTCTTACAGTCGGACACCATTTCAATCCAGAATTTCCAAAGCTGTTAGATTTTCACATACAAGCAGAAGACAAAGAAAAGATTATGCCCCCAGTCATCACTCTCTAAATCCTATAGAAGACATCATCGAAGAGCTCGAAGGGACAAAATATGCAAAAATCTCAATGCGAATCAGTAAGCATACAAGGAGATAAAAGCATGAAAAGCACAGATTGTTTCAGTTTTCAGTTTGATTGCGTTGTTATAGATGCAAAATCCTTTCTAGAGACAAGACTGACTGACTGACTCACATGAAGCTTCAAAGGATTCTGACTAGATATGATATGTCTAAAATACATTGGAGGCCATAGGATATGACATTGATTGCCCCCAAGTGTTAAACATTGATAGATAGGATACAGACGCTTGAGCCGATTGGTGTACAAACTGACTTATTGAAAATTGGAAATGTTGAAACAAACTGGGAGATATGTACAAACTAAAGCAAGACTGAAAGCTGGGAAAGACCAAGATCGTGCTGATAGATGGAGCGTTTAGAACAAGTGGCACCCGTTTGCCAGGTTTTCACCATCTTGGCAGAGATTCTATTTTTGCTACCAAGGCGCCTGTTTCCAGGTTTTCACCAAGGCACTTTTTCTGATTTTTCATTTTTTTTGTATTTTTTTTTCATTTTTCAATTTTTTTGTACTTTTGATATTTTTTTATTTTTTTTAATTTTTGATATTTTTTGATTTTTTTTGTGAATCATCAAGGTGCCTATTGCTAGGTTTTCACCAAGATGTTAATTTTTTCAAGACATTTTCCAATTTTAAAGATTTTTTAGGACATTTTACCATAGATTGAATGCTTTAAGCGTAGAATTTCTTCAGATGGAGAACATTGATTGGTTCTCAGAGCTGTTCTCCTTCAGTTGTTGAGAGTTGATAGGCACCAGAGCCAAAAGTAGTAGTGATTAAAAAGGGACCCAGCCAGTTGGGTTTGAACTTCCCCTTGCGTTCTCGATGTGATTGATTTTTAGGATTTTCTCTCAACACTAGATCGCCAACCTAAAATTCTCTATGTCTGACTTTCTTGTTGTAGCCTATAGACATTCTTTTCTGATATACTCTGAGATGATCATACGCTGCTTGCCTGCGCTCATCTAGTAATTCTAGTTCTTGTAACCTAGACACTCTGTAGTCATCATTAGTTACTAGACCATGCATTCTGATTCTAAGTGATGGGATTTCAACCTCAATAGGTAGTACCACTTCAGACCCATAAACTAAAGTGAAAGGCATAGCCCCAGTAGGTGTTCTGATACTTGATTTGATACTTGTTTTGATACTGATTCTGATACTTGTTCTAATACTGGCTCTGATATTGGTTTTGATACTTGTTTTGATATGTGTTCTGATACTGGTTCTGATACTAGTTCTGATACTTGTTCTGATACTGGTTTTGATACTGATTCTGATACTGATTCTGATACTGATTCTGATAATAATTCTGATAATAATTCTGATAATTGTTCTGATACTAGTTCTGATACTTGGTATACTCGATAGCATCTTTTTTCCATTGCAAAATCCCAAGCAAGATCATATCGTGTGGTACCAATGTCTAGCAAGGTGGAGGATAAGAGGGATTGACAAGTTGGTGGAAGAGATGGAAGACAAGAGAATGAAGGGAAGAAATCCTCAAGGGAAAATTCCTCAAGAATACCCAAGTTAGGGAAAAATAGGTCATGTAAAGCACATTTGGATAAGCAATGAAAGGCTAGCATAAGTTAAGTCACAAAATCATAATGCAAGAGCAGGAAAGGATGCAGTCCAAAGGAGTAGACATGTCAAGAGGCTTCATAGCATCGTGTTTTACTCTTTCTTTCTTTTTTTATTAGATCAAGACCAAAGGGGAAAAGAATAGCGATAGGCGAAAATGAATGGAGGAAGATGGATATGAAGGCTAAACATGGAAGGAATGAAAGATCA
This sequence comes from Chamaecyparis obtusa, assembly GCA_027943335.1. Taxonomy (NCBI): domain Eukaryota; kingdom Viridiplantae; phylum Streptophyta; class Pinopsida; order Cupressales; family Cupressaceae; genus Chamaecyparis; species Chamaecyparis obtusa. The sequence continues at coordinate 502,159 of BSBK01000972.1, read as the reverse complement.
CCGTAAGATAGCTCACAAAATAGTCAAATGTTCGTGTATAGATCAACATTGTCAAGATCAAAGAGAGAAGACAGAATGGATGAAATATGTAGAAGAACTATGTATAATGCCTGATTGCCAGGTTTTCATCATGGTACTTATCCAAGGTGCCACAAGGGAGTGGTTTTCACCATAGGATGAATTTATTTCTCTTTACTTTTGCTACCAAGGCACCTATTTTCAAGTTTTCACCAAGGCACATTTTCAATTTTTTCTTATTTTTCATTTTTTTTTTTTTAGAAGAAGGCAAGCTTTTTAGATAATGCTCCTTGAAAGGATAAACCATGATATGCCAAAGATTCAAAATGATACGCTCAAAGATGCTGATAGGGAAAGGGAGATGGAAGAGAAAAATGGAGGATAAGGTTTTATGTAAAGCGAGTGAGGTTGGAAGATAGGAAGAATAGGCAAGTGAGAAAAAAGGATAGGAGGTAGAAGGATAATGCATGGAAGGATTGTGAAAGGGTAGATGGAAAGGAAGGAAAGATCAACATAAACACACACCTTGAAAGGTGGCGAGAGGGTGGAGGAAACGTGAATGAAGGAATACGTGAAGGAATATGGCAAATGGATAGCAGAGGTTGAGGTTTAGGCGCATGAAATGAAAGAATATTTTTGGAGGGAGATGAAGTGGAAGCCTTTGGAAGCTTGAATTTCAATTTCACTTTTTGTTCAACACCAGACTCTTTCAAGAGAGACTTTGGAATCCATATAGTCATAGGCTTTTTATTTCCTTTTGATGATCTAGAGAGAATATCTTCAATGATGGATTTTGGAACCCATACTTGTCTTGTAGTTTTTTTCTTAGATATCTCTTTTGAATTTATGCCTCCGTGTCGATTAGAGGAGACATGGTGATCTTCTTTTTTTGATGGATTCTTGCATTGCTTCTTTTTCTTGTATTGAACATTCAAGTTACTTCCAAAAGACTTGGGACTTGTGGAAGAAGGAGGAGGATATGACTGGTTTAGATGGGTGGGTGGATGAAAAGGATTCAAGGGTATGCATCTATGTTGATCTTGAGGAAAGATGGGAGATGGAGGGATGTAAGGACCCAATATGGATGGAAAATTAGGAGAGTTAGGAGGGGAAAGTGAAGGGACATAAGGACCCAAGATGGAAGGAAGGCGTGAAGATCTTTGTAGTGGTGGAAGAGGTCCAAGGATGGAAGTGGAAGATGCAAAAGGATAATCAATAAGTTCATCATCATCTATATGACAACCAAGGATATCAGCATCTTTAGAGTGAGCATTAGAATTTTCAATAAAATCATGGACATCTTGAATAAGAGCACCTTCTTTGATAGGATTGTTCAAAGCTTGCAAAGACTTAGGAAGAGTAGAAAGTGAAAGTGAACATGGAGTGGTAGAACAAGAAGATGGAAGACTTTGATCTTGACAAGGATCTTTGGATAGTACAAGTGCATAATTTTTCTTTTGATTTTCAATAGGCTTGACATTGGAAGGAACACCATTTTTACCAACCTTAATGGAAGTATCATCTTTGAAAAGCGCAAGCGTAGTAAGGTTATTTTGATTGTCAATAAGCTCAACAGTGTAAGTAGTAGCTTGATCTTTCTTAGGTGAAGACTTAAGACATGGTGGAATGCATGAAAAAGGGGGTACAGGATCAAAAGAACCCTGAGGTGGATAAGAGACATCAGAAAAAGGAGTGGATGACATGGAGGCTTCTTGATCTTGATCTTTCCTTATGTTCTTTTCTTTATCATTTTTAGAGTCCTCTTGACATGGAGCCACTTCTAAGGACAAGGAAGCATGTTGGGATTGTATGGATGATTTTGGAAGAGATGGTGAAGGACTAGCTGAAGTAGGCATTATAGCATATGAAGGCTTAGGCTCTTTAGATTTATCATTATTGAAAGTCTTTGCAGCCAAGTGAAGGTTAGCTTGAGTTTCTTTAAGAGGTAGCCCTAGGGGATAACTATAGGGAACCACATGAAAAGTATCAGGGCTTGTGTCAGATGAAGGTTCTGTGAAAGATTTGAAAGACTCGGAAGCTTTAGGAAATGTATGGGTATTGGAGGAAGTAGGGGATGGAAGGGAACCATCACAAGACAAAGGTCCAACATTAACATGATCTTTCTTGAGAGTGTAATCTTTATTTTCAGTCTGAGAGTTCTTAGAGGAGAGATCCTTATAGTATGCATGTTTATAATCAGCGTGGTAAACTTTCTCTTCCTCAAGTGAAACAAATGGATCATCTAGGTATATAGAAATCATCAAAGTCTCTTTCATAATCAGAATCATATGGATCACCCTCATGATCTATCCAATGTGACGGCCCATTTGTAGTAAGCATGAATGGACGATGAGGAGGACTCTTAGGAACAGAGGTGTCATAGGTATCATTACATTGTCTGTCGTCATAGTCATCATAGTCTCCAAAGCTAGATGTGTCACTCTCCGTGGAAGAGGTATCATATTGCTCAAATTTTTTTCGGGGGCATGGTGACATGTACAAGTCTTTATCAAATGGAAAAGAGTATAGAGATTCCATGGAGAATTTTTTAGATTCCTTCTCTTTCTTAAGATTGTTAAGTTCAACTTGCATAGCATGCAGCTGTTTCCTCATAGCGGCGATCAAAATTTCTTCCTCATGTGTACTAATTCTTTGAGACATGTGTATGGATTCTCAATAGCTACTGTTCTGTTCTTGACACAATGATATTTTTGACAGATTCTGGAACTAGGCTGGAAACATTGGATATCTTGCAATTTGACAATTTCTGACAACTCTCTCAAATTTTTTCAAACGACACTTTGCATACTCGTACGACACTGGGTAGTCTATGAAATGATAGTTGCTAAACTTGTACAACAGTTGGGTAGCAATGAAATGACAGTTGACAAAACTCATATGATAGTTGCTAATAGGGTTTTGACTTTCTTGAATTTGCTAGTTTGAAAACTCGTACGACACTGGGTTCTCAATCGTACGATAGATGGGCAATACTGAAACGACACTTGACAAAACTCATACAACTTTTGACTTCTTGAAATGACTTTTTGACTCCAGAAAGATTTTACGTCAATTTTTGCAAAATTTAAGGTCTTCAGTTTTGGATTGTTTGCAAATTGTACTGTCCAAATTTTGAAGGTTATACTAGATTTGATCATTTTTAATAGCCAAGTAGATAAACAAGCACGTAGAACAGCAAGCAAGTGATTCCAAGCACGTCTGAAAATAATGAACAAGGGAAAAAGAAACCTTGCGCATGAACAATCAAGTGACCAAATTGTGCTAATCCCTGAGAGTACTAATTGTGTATGTTTTGAAAAGTTTTGCAATAACACACATATACCTGAGAATGAAAAATTGGCCTCTCTAGGGTTTTTAGTAATGGTTTGACTTTGCAACTTTTATGATTCAAAGGGGTGAACTCCAATCCCGACGCACTAGGGTTTTGACACAGTTTGAGAACTTAATCTTCAAGAGTTGCTAGGGAGATCTGACAACCCAACAATGAACCATACCTGTGGAAATTTCTTCCACAAGGACATTTATATAGCGGCTGTCACTACCATGGTGAAAATGGCTATTACCGCTTGAGGTTCCGTCAACGCAGTTTGCCTTGTGAAAGGATTGTCCGCTATGGTTAACCCTCTCTAAAGATGACTTACAATAGTATACCACAAGGGGACTTGGCTCCAGATCCAAGGTTTTGACACCTCTTCACTTTTAACCCAAACAAAGTAAGCAGATTAATCCGACACGCTAAGACAAAGTTTTGTTTCACCAAGGTCTGTGATATCAACTCCACGTGATCTATCAACCTCTCCGGAGAGAGAATGTATCAATCAATAAGAGAAGATGCACTAACCAATTTTGGTTCACCAAAGCTCGTGATATCAACCCCACGTGATCTATCAACCTCTCCGGAGAGAGAATGTGTCGATCAATAAGAGAAGATGCACTAACCAAGCTGAATGTGAAACACACTAAGTATCCTCCCTACCTACAAGGATTCCATCATCAAGGAAGGATTTCGCTAAGAATCCAATCTCTCAAGAATCACGAATAGTGTTCATAGGGCCTAATTACTATGTGAGCACAGATGTATGTTCCGAAAGTAAATCTACCAAAAGCATTCAAAAAGTAGAAAGAGGAACACTTAACGCTTAAAGCAAATATGAGATGAGTCCACAAGGTGGAACACTTAACACCTCACACAAGCTGAAAGTGAGTCCACAACTTAGAAAACAAGTGAGTTCCTAAAAGCACAAAAGGGTTGCCAAGTGGAACATTTAATGCTTCTGTCCTGTTGACCCCTCCCCTTTATGGCGCTGAGATTGCAACCACTGGGCGAAAATGAGGGGCCGGCAGATTAGCGAGTCCAATAACCCAAGATAGCAATCAAGATCAATCACAAGTATTCTAAGACTACTTAATGAATCCTTAAGGGTTCACAACCTAGTATCAATTATGCAAGTGTGTAGAAATAGATCAAAAGCATGAAAAGATGCACACAAGCTTGACACATAAGAGATTTATTTTAAGTCCCAAATCAAAATATTATTAGATGAAGGAGAATACCTGGGATCCTTGCAACGTGCTTAGTACATTTTACTTGATTTTTAACAATTTTTGTTGAGCTTTTCCATGCAAGCAAGTGACGAACTCTCCAACAAGCAAACAAGCAAACAAGATATGCAAAATATATTCAACTTATGAAAACCATAGGGTTAGCTCTAAAAATCAATTATTATCAGTAATAATAACCAGCAATTAACTCAAATGAAAACTCATATCATTCATTGGACCATGTAAAAAAATAAGTGCATACCCATCACAAAATTTTATTTTTTTTGCTGCATTTGACCTAGTCAACAAGATCTAATTTTTTTGATATGATTTTAGCCACAAAAATAGAAATTAAGAATAGAGACCCCTACTAAAAAATAGAGAGCTTTCCAAAAATGCAAAAATTTTAGAAAAATCTCTTCATTTGTGCCCTAGAGACCTATTTTATCAAAATAGACCAGTTTTTAAAAATTGACTCTTTGAGCTATTAAATTGCATCCAAATTTAAAACAAAACTAATAGAATCCCTGTATAATTTGAAGAGCTTTCCGAAAATGTAAAAATTTCAGAAAAATATGCTGATTTGTGTCAGATATTAATTTTTTATGAAAAATTGAAAAAAAATTATTAAAAATTAAAAATAATTCATACAATTCTAAATTTTTTTTTGAAGCTTCCTTGGTATGTCTCCAACCTACAAAAAAAATTTTAGACCAAAAATTCAAGCCTTTTGAGAGATAAAATTAAATCTTTAAAACTTTGGGGTTTTAGCTCCCAAAAAAATCAAAACTAGCATGCAAAGGTGGGTTGCCCCACGGTGGGCACCAGAAATGTGTGTGTGAAAATTGTACCTGATCTGTAGACACAACACTCAGTAAAATATTAGAGGTTAGCAAAAATTGAAATCGTGCAAAATTGAAAGCTATCTAACCAAGCGATTTACTGCCTTCTAGTAGGTGCGAGATTAATGTTCTCAGATTGTAATCGAGATCAGTGACCTAGACGACACCTAAATGAAGGATTTGAATGCAAAAGATGGATATGAAATAAATGCAATTAAGCTATTTTTTTGGATTTTTCTATGCAATAAGAATGAATGAAAAACTGATATGAAATTAATCTATATGAAAACTGATATGCTATGCTAATCTAACAATGATATGAAATATGAATGCAAAAATAAGATTGATCTCCCAAAGATGTCGATTCGCAAGAGCTTTGATTCTTCAATTCCAATTCTCCAGCGTGATTGTGCAAAATATGAGATTCTGTGGATGCAAATTTGAGAGATGATTGAGAGATGAATTATGAAGAGCTGAGCATTGTTTTTATAGAAATCCAAGGCTTTGGAGGTGCATGGAAAAAAAACCATAAATCACTCAAATAACTCAGGTTGATTTTTGAGTTATTTTTAAATAAAGAATAATTAACTCACAAAAATATGCAAAAGCTAAGCTTTAACTCAAAATAGAGTTTAGCTTTAATTGATAATTGATAGTTGTCTGCTTTTATGATTGTGCATGTTTTATTTATGAATTAATTTAATAATAAAGTGATTTATTTCCAACTTAACTGCTTTTAAAAATAAAATAATTGATTTATGGGTTAATCAATTATTTAATCAAATTTTTATTAAAAACTATATTATTAAATAATGACAACTTGCTTTAATTAATTAAATAAAAATTTAATCAATTATTCATAGGATATTTGGATTTATTGTCAAAATTAAATAATACAATTAATAATAGATAGAATTAAATTTAATTACACAATTAAGTGGCAAGATATTAAATCTAATTAATTAAATATGAAAATATTCAATTAATCAAACTTTAGGATAAATGTGATTTATTGCCAAATAATTATAAAATTAAAGATAATTATGATGATTAGGAATATTACTAGGAATATTTCCCGATGCAGAATTTAAGATAATCAATTATGATTCGATGATGTTTAGATGTGCCTTAGGTTAGGACTTTGATGTCGATTTCGTTCGAATTAAAGATGTAGGAGATTAATGAACTTATAGCCCATTTTTGGGGTATTAGAGGTTGTACTTGTGATTTGCTTGTTACTTGTTAGTTATTAAATATAGTTCACACTTCAGAGCATCCATAATTTTCAGAGTCGAATAGCAACCAGAGAGTTTAGTACTTAAAATAATAGCAGAACAAGGATCTCCTAATGTTGTTGCAGTACCAAAAAAGAGTGTCGTTGTACATTCAAGAACAAAGAGGCCAAACATATACACTAAAGAATGGATGAAACTATTGCCTGGATCCTCAAATTTTCAATTAGCTAACACTTATGAATGGAGGGACCCTTATGCATTCTGCAGGGATGTTGAATGCCCAAACACAACTGGGTATGAGCTATTCATGTTTTTCTATAACAATAGAATTAGAGGCCCTCCTGTTTCAAACCCATGGGATAGGAACTTGGGAAAGTTGATAGTACCTAAGGTTTTTTTGGATGTAGATCTCATGAAAGCACTAATTCAAGCATACAATCCAGTGACACAAGCTTTCCACAAGCATGACAAGTCTATACTCTACATGTTAGATATAGCATCTTTTACTCAAGCTTTCAACCTTCAGGGACCTATGAGCATGGATATTGACCTAGCAGGAGAGGAGGCCCTATTTAATATATAGAGAAATTACTACCATGGAAGGGTTATGAGGAAGCATATTCCTAGAGAAAACAAAGAGGTGGGGTTGTTACTGAAGAAGGTTGTAGATTCATTTGATATTGAGCTTTTCTTTCCCTATTTCTAGAATACCATCTACAGTTTACACAAAGTTATTGGACTAGATGGAGGTTTGATAGTGATTCCTGACTTTTTTGTCATGGCTACAGATGTTCAGGAACTATACACCAACAAGGAGTTTGATTATGTGGGGCACATAATCAATGTAATGCACTCTGAGTTGATGAATGAAAAGACTAATTTGAAAAGCTTCAATTTTAATCACTACTCCATGCTGATGCACTTGATCCTCTATTTCAATATTGGCTACATCAACCCAGGGTTCATCGATGAGACTGAGAATGAGGGAGGAACTATTCTGGTTCAGTTGTGGACCAGGTTATGGCATAGATCTTACCATTTCTCTAATTCCATTTCTTTTTATAGTGAATTTGTGGATCTAGTAATGAACATGTTAGGTATTGCAAGGGAAAGATTCCTTTACTTGTTAGAAAATTGCTTAGACCCTTAGCATTTAATATTGACAATGACATCAAGCACAATTGCCCGGTGATATGTTTTTTTTTGAAAATTTTACTATTATAAGAGTGTATGCTTGCCCTCAACCTCCACATACTACCAAAATTTGTGCTAGAAAGACTGGCAATAGTAGAATTCATGTGGCATCTTATCATGATGGATAGAGAGCACTTAGGCCCTAAAAGACATAAGGGAACCTTTCTGGCAAGGACGTTCCAAATAGGGGATTTATCTATAGGTAAAGATGCTGTGGACCAAATCCATGAATTCCTGAGACAATTGAGATTTCCCTCTGGTAAAGCAAGGATGTATGACCCTAAAGACATCATTAGAGGAGCATTGAGAGAAATGAGAAATCACAATTTGGCTCTAAATCAGCCTATGGCAGAGGAGGATGTTGTTATAAATTTTTATAGTAAAGTTACTTGTGAAGAGAGAACCTGTAAATTGAATAATATTGTAAGGGTAGAGGAACAATTGAAAAAGGCAGACCCTACCTTCCCTGGTTTCTTTCCCGATCTCAAATACATTAAGAGAATTGAAATGTGTATAGAGAATTATGAATATATTATGTCTAAATTGCCAGACATCCCTGAGGAGAAGGAGGAGGATAGAATAAACCCTGAAGAAGTTGAACCTGATGTGGAGTTTATGGGAGAAATAGAACAAGCTGAGCCATCCACATTTGAGCAGGGGCCATCAAAGAAACAAAAGTTGATGAATGTACCACAAAAGCCAAGGCAAAAGGCACTACAAATCCTACCTGGTAATAGCCATTACTTTGCTGACTTAAGACAAATTTTTTTGACATCAATGGTAGATGAGGGAGAAAAGGCCGTAGATGAGTTAGAATTGGCTGCAGCTAGATTGGATGATAGGGTCATCCAAGCTAAAGAGTTTATAGATGATGATGAATTCATCAAGTCCAATGAGTTTAAAAGTTTTCTCTTTAGAGTTAAGCAAAATGAATTAACACTGTCTTTGAAACCAAGGGAATCACAGGAAAAAACTATTCAAATGATTGAAAATTTATAGGCCTATGATCCCAATAGTGAAACATTAACTATGGAGGAGGCAAGAGATCTTGTAAAGAGAAGTGGCATGTTGCTAATCCTTGGATGGGACTTGGAGTCCTCATTCCTAATTGACCAAATCAATGGGCAAGATAAAGTTGTAGCTTATGAATCTTTTGGCCCTGATGGAATCATGAGGGGTTCTAGATTTAATATGGACACTAAGAAACTAGCAGTATGGTGTGTGGCCCCAGAATCTAGTAAGCCCAGATTGGTTGACATCCAAGACACCACACAGGGTAGCCAATTAATATGGAGGTTTTAGGACACTATAGGATCAGAGATAGAAAATCTCCTACATCATGCATCCTCCATGAATAAAGCAGTGGTTGAGGACTTGGAGAACAGGCTAGCCAGGACATTCAGAGATTATGTGGCATCTAGAAAAAAGTTTGAAGAGGAACTGAAGAAGAATTATTTGCTGGATAAGACTATGAAGGAGCTAAAGGATGAAATAAATACTCTAAAAAATCAGTCTAGGGCATTTACAGAGGTTTGTGATGCAGGGGTCCAAACTGAGCATGAGGGGGGCTTAGCTCCAGAACTTGCAACAAAAAAGATAATAATGGATGTTGATAAGCCTGAGCCTGATGATACTGGAATTGCTGAAAATGAGACTTTGAAGAAGGCGCTATTGCATAGAGTAAATATTTTAAAAGGGAAGTCTCAAATCCTTCATAGTACTTTCATTTCTTTGCAAGGGATAGAATATCAATGTTCTAATGCCTTGTCTGTAGTAAGCCCATTATTTAATACTTGGGGCCTATACTTGTAATTCTTTGATAGGTTAGTTTTACTAATGGGAAAAAAATGGAGTTACCAGACAAAATAATTGATGTTAAGGAAATGGTGTTATTAGTAAAGGATTTGTATGCATTTTTCACTGGCAAGTTATAAAATGTTCAGGCAAAGCTTAAGGTTTTTGCTGAAGAGTCTAAAGGATATATCCCTGCTATTGTGGACAAAGAGGGACACTTGAAGGAATGCTAGGAGTGGGCTGATTCTTTCAACCAAATTATGGAATGTAGCAAGGTGGCTTCTTATTTTGTTGGTGATGCTGACATTTCAACTTTTTATGAAGTTGTGGATGAATTGTACAAGTAGGAGATTGACATGAATAAGTTTTTTGCTGAATCTCAAGCCATAATAGATGCCAAGTGGAACACATGCCTTGAAGACTTGGAGATAGTTAGAGAGGTAACTTGGCCATCAAAGAGGGAAATTGTGGTGTGGGAAAACATTGGAGAGATTCAAGCCTTGGTCTTGCCACATTGACATGGATGATGGAAGTAGTTGAGACAGTTGTGGTATTAGATGAACATTGAAGAGCTAATAGAGGGAGGTCAATTAATTCAAATAGGGTATCTTATGTTTGCGGTTCACCTGCTATGGATACACCTTTGGTGCAAAATTGCAAATGAAGACTGATTCTGAAGAATCCAGGTTGCTAGCTGTCACTCTAATAACATTATAACTATTTCCAAATTTGTTTAATTTTCCAAATGCCAATGTTAGTTTTTATTTTATGATCATTGATCATATTCATTGATCATTGACATTGATGTATAAATTTCAAGGAAGTTTTAGTTAATACAAATATACAAGTATATTTTGTAATTTTCTGATAGATCATAGAAGTCTGAGATTTCAAGTCTCTGTCCTCTCACCTCTGAGTCTAGTTACTGTTACTATGATCATTGATTCTTGAATTTAAAATTCTGATGTATAAATTTCAAGGAAGTTAAATTTAATACATGGATATTTTGTAATTTTCAATTTTTCTGTCACTGTGCCTATGTAATTTTGTAAAGAGCTCATTGGCTCAAGTCAAGAATCTCAATTCTAATTAAGTAAATGCTTAGTATTAGGAAATTAGGAAATTGACAAATAATAAATTGACCATGTTGGTAGTATTTTCAGTTTTCACAATTGCTTTCAAAATTTCTTGCAATTTTCCTCCCGAAGGCCTAAATTTTGATCAAAATGTTAACAGCCACATAACTTGAGATATGCTCTAAAAATCCAATAAACCCTAGAAAGGCTTAGATCAGTTCTATTTCATCATTACGTTTTCAAGTCACTTAAAAGAACCTTTAAGCATGTGCGTGTTACTAACAGACCACCAGCAATGTTCCGAAGTAACACTGGGTTATTTCGTAACTTGTCAACGGTTAAGTGGTTAGGATGCTAATGGGTTCCAAACTTCCAAGGAACTCCTGACTAATGACGTGCATAACTTTGGAACACTTTTTTAGGAATAGTTGCTTTATGGAGCTTTGCGAGAGTTTGTTGGCCATTAGTGTTGGTGGTTATGAAGCTGCGATGAAGCATTTGGCAGAAAGGTGTAACTTTGAAAAGGTTAATCAGTTACAAGATTAAACAATTGAGAGGTTATGAAAGGTTTTGTGCAGGAATTTGCAAGGTTATATCAAATTACAAATTTCTTGAACATTATACATTACAAAAATCATGAATTCAAAATTTCAAATTACAAATTACAAATATCAAAATTCAAATTACAAAAATTATGAACAATACTTATTACTTGTAGTTGAATATGAGTCAAACTATCAATAATAAATATTCAAAATCAAGTCCAATTCCATTATCAATTTATCCAACAAGTATAGTAATAAGTATACAGTGTATAAAATTATAAATACCTATTAACCAAATGCTAATTCTAAATCACTTCACTCTTCACTCAGTGTCAGTGAGCAATCTACCTCTTCTATATCCCACATGGAATCTAGGTCCTGAAATTGACTACTACTACTAGCAAGAGGTTCTTCTTCATTCTAAGTTGGGTATTCAAAATCAAAAAATTCTTCATCTTCATTCTGAATCTGGGACCAAGATCCATCGTTTGTCTCAGAACCACCATGTTTTGAACTATTGTTCAAAAGCTCTCATCTTTGACGCAGGGAATTCCAAATTGCCAATGCCCTATCATAAGGAGAGTCTCTAACATTGTACTGAGTTACAAATAACCTCAAGAAAGTTTCAAAATTTCTATCTAGTTTGTTTTTGATCTTTGATTTCAAAAACCCCAATGCACTGAAAAATCTTTCATCTTCCACCGACCCCAATATCATTGTTTGACATAAATCAACAAGTTTGAAATATTCTGATATTGAATCACGTAGTACTTCACTCTGCTCTATCCTTTTCCAAATCCTGGTTATTGCACCAGGTTCAAATGGATTCTCCAAGTTTTTTAACTGCAATTTCATACATGATGCAAATTGTCTACATTGTTTTTTAAGATTAGCTGAATCTATAATTCCATCAATTGGTTGTCCATTGCAATTTGCATGTTTTGAAAACTCTCTGATCAATTCATCAATTTTTTTATGAAACATATGAGCATCAAGTTGTCTATCTCTGATGTTTTTCCAAAAATGAGAAAACACACAACCCATGGCCTCAAGAATTTCTTCTCTAGGGAATCTTTCATGAATCTCACTTGAAAGTTGGTAGGAAATTGACTTCAAATTCTCACTAATAGATTTAACAAACTTGTCAAAATCAACCCTTTTAACTAGAAGTAGTCTACCTCGCTTGCCCATCTTAGATTGGTGCATTGGTATTTCATATCCTTTCACAAACACACATAAATCATTTTTTGCATTGAATTGTAAAAAATTCTCAGCATGATTCAAATCTGAAATTATTTGCTACCTAAAAAATTTTGGGCTTTCAAGTGTCATCATATCTAAGTATAAATTATCTAGGGAAATGCATGTCATTCTACATAAATCTGAGTACTCACAGATATACATAGTCCTGTCTTGGGCTTTCTTAACAAGTTTGTTCATTAAATCCAGCATGGGGAGAAGACTAGATAAAGTTAACAGAGTCTCTATATCACTTAACTTATGTAACAAATCAGAAGCTTTGTCTACTGTGAGGCATTGCTCATATATTACTCCGATCAAGGATTGATATTCTATTAGAACTCTTTCTACTGGTCCATGCAAAGAGATCCATCTAGTCTCAACATCCTTGAGAAGCTTATTTCCTGGTGTTACTCCCTCTGAGAAAATCTTAAATTTTGCAAAATGTTTAGGACTTCTGCAGAAGTAAGAGTATATGTCGCGAACTAGATCTTCAACTTTTGACACTGTAGGAAAATCACTTACAATTTTATATGCTAAATTCATTCAATGGGCCATGCAGTGTATGCCAAGCATGTAAGGTGCAATACTAGTTTGTAATCTTGCACATAGACCATTCCTTTGGCCTTGCATTACTGCAGCTCCATCAACTCCAACACACACTAAATTCTTTCCAATTGTCAAATCATCCATACCAGCAACTTCATTCAGAGAATTCTTCACTTCAAAATATATGTTTTCTACTGTTGAATTGCCCCTCATTTTATGAACGTAGAGTAGATGAGGTTGGTGGACATGTTCTTTTACTGTATACACATGCATATAGACCCAAGCAGTGTTATCTACTACAGTAACTTCATCTATGGATAATGAAATGAATCTGGACTATTTTACTTTCTCCTATAAATTTTGCTTTTCCACCTCAGAAAGATAGTTTTCCATTTCCCATCCAACGTTTGCTGACCAATGTGACATAGGATAGTGAGGAACTTTAATAAATTACCATATTTTGAGAAGTCTCTCATAGGACACCCTCTGGACATAATATGAAAAACAACACTCATTTGAATGGTCTTTTCTAGGTTTGCTTCATTGGCCGCATCTTTAAACCCAACCTTGATTGGATTTTCACTACTACCAATTACTACCATTCTCTTGTTATGATCTTCATATTCTATGGCATACTTAACATGAAGACATTCTTCCTTTGATTTCCATCTCACTACTGATATTTCTTGTCTATCTATGGTCTATTTTTCATAAACCTTATCAATATGCTTTTCTATAGTGTCAAGCTTTAGCTGCAACTTCTTGTCTCTTTTAAGTTTCCAGGTACAAATCTTACATGTGCATTCTATTGGTTGTTGATCATTACTTAAGACTGGTTCAATGAACCAGTACTTTGCTACCCAATCAACCTTAAAATTTCTTGCCATTTCCCACTCCCGCCCCATTTTTACTTCCCTTTTTCTTTTCTTCCTACCAACATCATTATTATCTTCATTGCTAGAATTTTCTTCCAACTGGTTCTGTATGCCACCATTGTTATCCTCATTTGATGCATTTTCATTTTCATTTAACTCAATGACAACCCTAGCTTGTGGTACTGGTATTGGTGAGCTACTGTGAATGGCTTTTGCACTCGCAACTATAGATGTTGATGGAGCAGAAACATTGCCAACTCCAAAGAAAGCCTTTATGGTAGTATCTTTAAGTTTTGGACATTTTGATGGCCTCCCAAGCCCTTCACTGCCTTGAGGAGTCTTACCCTTGTTTAGCTTTCCAATCTCTTCACTACCTTGAGCACAGTGAGCAGTCTGAGTCTCAACCTCCCCTAATATATGAATCCCTTCAGCAGTAGTATCCTGAAAATACTCAATCTCAGGATAGTCACCCTTGTTCGACATCTTCACCCAATGACCTCTCACTAGTCACTAGGATTCTAGCCTATAGGAATTAAAATTAATAGCAATACTATGAAATGTGAACAAATAATTGTTTACCTTTGTCCTGCTTCCTTTGAATTCTGACTCTTTGAAATGCTGAATCCTTTGTTTAGTGTTTACCATTGCAAGATTGTTATTTGTAAATCTGGCCCTCCGGCTCCCAAAATTTGTAATGACACATGATAAGACTACTTTTAAGTTGTCTAAATTTGATTTGAATTTATATCAATCCATGATTCCAAATTCCAAATTTCCAATTTTTTTTTTATAAAATTCTTGGGCTTTTGGCAAAAATGAGCCGAGTGCCGACCTGATCAATGCTATTTTTGGCAAAAAAATAAAAAGACATGGTGGACCAATAATTAACGGGTTGGCAAAATATGTCGTGGACTAGTAAAACAATTAATTAACTGGTGGCGAAATAGGTTGTGGTTAAGATAACAATATAAACCATTTGGCTATTTTAAATTTGATATGCAATTCATAATTAATATCGTTGGCGAATAAGAGACCGTTAAAAGAACCACGTTAGATTAGTTATAGGTGAATATGATGGTCAACAACATCAAATGACATATCTGATTGTCGATTCCAATGAATATTTAGCAGTTACCATGTCAAGATTGGGCGAATATGGGCCAGCCTATACTTGCGCGATTCGCCAATTTCATGAAACGTATTCCCCATAATTCACCACTAAAAATTATGCTGATTTTGTCATAGGAGGGGTAAAAATTCAAATGTAAAAGTCATTGTGAATTTCTTATTGTAATTTCTGATGATGGTATTCTATAAACCATTTGTCAGAATACTGTTAGTACATGAATTGGAGGGGTCAGAGTGGTCGCTTTTGACCACCTATTCTAGGAGTCTGTTATCCACTACCCCCTATAAACTTAGGAATTTGGCATCCAAATTTATGAGGTAGCTTCATGGGCCTATTTTGAGGGATTTTCCAATTTTAGGAGGTTGAGGTGGCTTCAATGCTGATTCTCTTTGCCTCATTTTATATACCTCTCACTCATGTGATTAAGGTTAGCTCTTCATTCTCTCTCCCATAGATCGAGGGTGTTGTAGCTCTAAGAGACACATCTTGTACTTAGCTTCTTTTCATTAATACAAATTGATCCTTCTTGTTTCCCTACAATTTCAAATTTCTTCTTGAATCTCGTGCAGGATTATTGTGATGTTATTTTATCCTTAGTCTGCATGTTGATCCAATTGAATGTTCAAAAATTTGTCTTGGCTCTGTGGTGTTAATTCTTGTACAAACTAAAGTCATAATTGTGGAAACATCTTCCCTTCTCTATATTTCAAGTACCTTATTTTTCTAAGGAGTTTAAGGTGGTAGAATCAAGTTGTGAAGTGCAATTTTTTTTTAACTGTTGCAGTAAGCTTAATCCAATTGGGGATCTTCTATTAATTTAGTGGATCACCTAGTTCAAGTTAAATTCAATTATTTATTTCATGCATTCTCTCCCTTTCCTCAAAAAAGTTAGTCAATTTCAAGTGATCCAGGGGGAATCCAGCCCCTAATCTGGAGGTCTACTCTCAAATAGGTTACCCACAGCCTGAGAGTAGTTCCATGTTTCATAGGATTGCTAGGTTTTAACACTTAGCAAATTGGGTGCAATCCTTAGTGACAATAGTTTTTGGCATGCCTAGTGGGACTGAAGACTCAGTGAGTTAGATTTCTAAAGCATTTTACATGTGGGTCATTGTTTGGTATGAGTAGTGATGGTGTTTTGATATCATACCTAGTGACTCTAATCTTGTTTCATGCAAATCAACACTTAAGATTATGAGTGGGATTCCAACCAGGCAGAGCAAGAATCCTTTTATTTATGCAGAGCTACCACCATCCAAGAAAAGGCCTAAAGTAGCCCAATCTAGCACATCCCAATCTAGAAATCCCCCTCCCAATCCTATTCACATTCCTGCAAGCACTGCCCCAATCCAGCCAATACAAGTAATTCAGCCAGTGCAAGCAACACCAACAGTTTAGGTTACCCTTAATCCTCCAATGGCCATAAATCATCCTTTTGTGGCCTTCAATCAAGGTAGCCCTTTGAACTTGTAGCAACACAATGACATACCTATATCAGCCCTTAAGATCCTACCTATTTTTACAGGAGAGGATCAGACCTCCACTATCGAACATATAAGAAATTTTGCATCCCTCCGTTCCCTTCACAATATAACCCAAGATAATGTAGCCTTGAGATTGTTAGCAGCATCCCTTAAGGGAAAAGCCTTGCAATGGTTTAGAGGTTTAGCAGTCAGTTCCATTTCTAGTTGGGATGAGTTGGGTCAAGCCTTAACCAATCAATTTGAGGAGAAGTCAGACCACCTCTCCTTAGTTGAACATCTGACCACCATTAAAAGGGCACTCCAGGAGTATATGATGGATTTCAATTTTAGATTCCAAAGGACATGGAATAGAATACTAGCTACAGTTAGACCCTCAAGCTAGCATAATTTTCTATATTATTTGAGGGCCCTCAATAGTGATATTTCTATTATGATCCAGTCTATGGGAGGGAACAACTTACCAACAACATATGATGTTTCTATAAGGGCTGAAAATAGTCTAATACAATCTGGAAAGATAGCCCCAAGGCCTCCAATGCCTATTTTTCCTAAGCTTCATCTTGTTCTAGAAGCAATTATAGCCTTGGCATCTATTCCACCTCTCCCAACTCCTCCCCAACAGACTGTCATTCCATTATTGAACAGTCCCAAGATTTGAAGGATATCAAGAAAGCCTTGTAGTATGTCTCTAATGAACTGGTCAACCTTAAAAAGAAACAATTCCATCCTTACCAATAGCCTTATCAAGCTCCTTATCAAGCTCAATATTAGTAAAATAGGCCCCAATACCAATCAAGCTAGCAAGGTGAAGTAAGAAATTATAATCAGAAGACTAATCAACCCTATAATCCCAACATCCCTAGCACTTCTAGATAGTTGGTTCCTATAGCTCAAAGTAATATGGCCCAAGAATATCAGTGGAGTTGCCCATGCAATCAGAAAAACATTTAGGGGATATGCCCCAATGGCTATGGCCAAGTCCTCATGGTGTAGAACAAAGTCATGATGCCACAAGAAATGAATCAAGAGCCAAAGATTCAACAAGGTTAAGCTGCTACCCCAAGTGAGCTTCAAACACCAGAGGTAGCACTTGTTAAATTTTAGAAGGAGGAGTTTTGTGGGGTAAATTTTTCCCTAAATAGCAACCAAAACTATGCTTCGGTTGCAACCAACACAAGGTCTAAGAAGAAATATTTGGAGGCTAAACAAGTGGTCTCTACTAGTTAGCAAGCTCTAGTTGCAGCCCCATAGTCCAAGGTGGCTCAAACCTCACTTCATGATTAGTCAAGAGAGGTCAAGGAGCTAGCCAAGGGAGCAACATAGCTAGCATCTGTACAACCAGATATTGTACTAGCGAAGGGACAACCAAAGGTGAACTTAGGATCTTTTAACATTGTTGAATAGATGAAGAAGACCTCTATAAGTGTACCTATGATGGAGACTTTGGAAATTCCTCGACAAAAGGAGTTGATGCTTCGTGCATTGGCTAAAGTTTCATCAAAAGAGGAAGATGTTTTAGAGCAGCCTAGAATCTTGATGGCTGAAACACCTCAGAAAGAATAGCAAATCAGAGAAACCAGCTTGCAGCCTACCATCGCTCCATAGGTTAAACTTCCTTCCTTCTATGTTACTATTGTTTTTGGGAAGTTTTTGGTTCATAATTGCATGATAGACTTAGGGGCAAGTAGTTTAGTAATTTCTAAACAACTAGAAAACCTCCTAGGATTGTCTTACGAGCCAATAGATAGGCCTATTGTTCAGTTAGATGGGTCATCAGTTAGCACCATTGGAGTCATTAAAGACTCGAGTCTCACTTTATATGAGTGTCCTGAATTCTCTATTCCTCAGGATGTCTATGTCATAGATCTTCCTCCTTACTTTTCCATTTGCCTGAGTAGAGATTTCACTACTAGGTTAGGGGGATACCTTTTAGCTGATTGGTCTCATTTGTACTTTAAAACTAGTTATGGGACTAGGGTTAGAATCAAGTCCAAAGCCTTTGCAAAGAATCATGTTGAACCCTATACCCCTAGTCCTATAAAGTCCAATCTGATGTTCCATGAGCAGGATCCTATTGACTCTGAACTTGAGACCACTATCAGAAACATTCCAGATATCATCCTAGATGAATGGGTAGAAAGAGATTTAGAAGATGATCCTTTCAAAAACATGGAAATCTCTGGTATTGGGATGTATATAATTCATGAGGAAAGCACAATGATTCTAGATTTAATGAAGAAAGAAGACAAGCATTCTGAAAATTAGAATGGTGAGCTATGGTAGTTGTTCTTTGATGGTGCTAGAAGTAGAATTGGTTCAGGAGGAGGAGCTATCTTAATTTCTTTGGAAGGACAAAGGTATTACTCTGCTGTTCATTTTTCTTTTAGCTATACTAACAATACAATAGAGTATGTGGCTTTGATTTATGGTTTAGAATGGGCTAGACAAAGAGGAATCAAATGTTTAAAAGTTATGGGTGATAGTGAGCTAGTGGTAATCAGATTTGTGGCACTAATCTCACAAAAAATGATACACTCAATATGTATAAGCACAAGGTTTGGGATTTAGTAGAAAGTTTTTGTGCTTTTAATCTAGTTGCTGTCCCAAGAAATTAGAACAAACATGTAGACAAGCTAGCTGCTATGGGAGCAGAATATGATATTCCCAAGGAGGTCATAAGCCCTAAAATGCAGCATGTGAGAGTCCTTGTGAGACCATCAATACTAGACAATCAAGTGAGATGGCAAGTCTTTGAAAATGATGAACATATTTTCAATTTTTTGATAGAAGAAGCTAAATTCTCTAAAGTTAATCAGAATAAGCTTTCTCACTAGTATAATGACCAGATGTTATAGTTTAACAAGTTACCCAAGGGACTAGTCACCCTTGAGTCCATCTTTAACTCTAATGACCAGCTCTGAGGAGACAAGGCTAGCATGATAGTCAAAGATGAACATTACTAGCCTGTTGAGATTTTCAAGGACAAGTCCCTCAAGTAGGGAAAGGTATGCACTCAGCCAAAAAGGTAGACCTTTACCTCATTATGTCAATAGTTTAATGATGTTTTTGCATGGGAATATTATGATCTGAAAGGATTTGAACCCCACTTAGCCCAGCACACCATTGAGCTAGAACCCCATGCCAGACCAGTGAGATAGAAACATAGACCTATCAATCCTAAAATAGAAGTGTTAATGATAAAAGAGTTAAGGAAAATGATTGAGGCCAATATCATCTTTCCCATCAAACACACCTCTTGGGTCTCCAATCTAGTGCCTGTCAGAAAAAAGAATGGTGAAATCTGGTTATGTGTGGATTTCAGAGACCTCAATAGAGCCTCACTCAAAGACCACCATCCATTGCCATCCATGGAACAGATATTTTAGTTTATCTCAGGGTCTGATAGCTTTTCCTTTCTAGATGGCTTTTTTGGCTATAACCAAGTCCTAGTTAGGGAGGAAGACCAATACAAAATAACCTTCACCACCAAATGGGGAACCATGGCATACAAGAAAATGCCTTTTGGGCTATCTAATGTGGGTGCTACATTTTAGAAAGCCATGGAAATGGCATTTGATGGTTTGATGAACAAGTTTGTTCTAGTCTATTTGGATGATATAAATATCTTTTTAAAGGATACTAATGATCACCTGGCTCATCTAAGATAGATTTTTGAAAGGTGCAGAGAATTTGGAGTTTCGTTGAATCCTAAAAAGTGCATCTTTGTTGTCCATGAAGGCAGGTTTCTAGGGCACATTGTTTCTAAGCAAGGAACAATAATTGATCCTGAAAGAGTAAAGGCCATCATGGCACTACCCTTGCCAGCACACAAGAAGGGACTACAAAGTTTCCTTGGGAGAATCAACTTCTTGAGAAGGTTCATCCCTAATGTTGCATCACTACTGAAGCCTATGACCTAGATGCTAAAGAAGAATTCAAATTTTCACTGGACAAATGAAGGAAAGAGATGTTTAGAAGAGATAAAGGAAGCAATTTCTTCTATTCCTACTCTGGTAAACACTAATTTTTCTAGAGATTTTATTCTATATTCTTTTAGGGACACTAATAGTATCACTACCATGTTAGTCCAGCAGAATACTGAGAAACAGGAGCAACCAATGGCTTTTTACAGCCAAGGTCTGGATGGTTATGAACTAAATTACACTCCTATAGAGAAACATGTCTTAGAAATAGTGAGGAGCTTGAATAAATTTAGGCACTTGCTATCCAACAACATAGTGCACCTAATGGTTGCTCACCCTCGCATAAAAGACTTCCTTCTAAATAAGGATTTGAGCCACAAAAGGGCTAGATGGGTCACCAAAGTCATGGAATATGATATCCAAATCAAGGTGACTAAATTGATAAGGGGAAAAGGGTTGTGTGAGAAAATGAATAAAGGCAGAATAAACAAAATCTAGCAAGAAGGAGAGGTTGTCCTGATGAACCCAAATCTAGAACATAGTGCAAGCTGGACAACAGAGATGAAACACTATCTTTTAACTAGTCAATGCCCTCATGGCCTTAATAGGAGAAAAAGGAGGTAATTTAGGCTCCAAGCCATCCCATTTATCATTTTGGATAATGTCTTGTATAGAAGGGATTATAGTGGTGTCTCGTTGAGATGTGTTGAACCTAGCCAAGTGAGTAGAATATTAGAGGAGTTTCATGATGGAGGTTCTGTAGGACACTTTGTAGCTAGAACCACTGCTCTAAAGGTCATGAGAGTAGGGTACTATTGGCCTAACATGTACAAAGATGCATTTGATTAGGTAAGGAAGTGCAAGAACTATGCCTTGTTTGCTGGAAAACAAAAGTTGGCAGCCCTCCCACTGCATCCCATCAAATTAGAGCAGCCCTTCTCCAAATGGGGATTGGACTTCATTGGACCTATTAATCCTCCATCCAGTGCTAGCCATAGATGGATACTTACTACTATAGATTATTTTACCAAATGGATAGAGGCTGTAGCATTGAAAGAAGCAAATGAAACCTCTGTCCTAAATTTCTTCCAGGACATTGTGTCAAGGTTTGGCACTCTAGACTCTATCATTTCAGACAATGCTATGACATTTCTTGGAATGAGAATCTTAGAATGGGCATCAAGGCACAATATCTTCCTAAGCACCTCATCCAACTATTACCCTCAAGGTAATGGCCAGGCAGAATCAACAAACAAAAACTTGCCGAGGATCATCAAAAGGACTATAGAAGGAAACTAGAGGGACTGACACAACAAGTTGAAGCTAGCCTTATGGGCAGATATAATAAAACTTAAGAGATCTACAAGTAACTCTCCTTATACACTTATTTATGGGAAAGAAGCTAGGATTCCTATTTCTACCGAGTTTCCTACTTTGAGCTTAATTAAGGAAGCTGAACTAATGGAAGAAGATACTATGCAAGTTAGGCTTGCTGAGTTAGTTGAACTTGAAGAAAAAAGGAGACTAGCATTGGAAAATCTAGAAGCTCATCATTCTTAGATGAAGAGGAACTTTGATAAAAGAGCCATACCTAGGGTTTTTAAGGAAGGAGACCTTGTCCTTAAGTAGGATGAGTCAAAACATAAGCCAGGAAGACATACTAAATTTGATGCCATATGGAGTGGACCGTTCATGGTTGTTAAATGCAAGGCCCATAATGCCTTCCAGCTAGCTAATATGGATGGAGAGGAGTTTCCCATTCCAGTAAATGGGATTCACCTCAAGGCTTGTTTTTGAGGTCAAGTTTTTCCCTATATATTAGTAGTGTTAGTTTCAATTCTAGATTTTTGTGTTTCCTAAGTGCCTCAACACAAGTTGGCTTCTAGTTTTTGCTTTCAATTTGCTTCTAGTGCAGTTTTCAGTTTGATTTGGGTTAGCAATAAGCTAGAGCAATCTATCTTCAGTAGTTAGTTGTTTTGTTAGCAAGAAGGAGTTGTTTGATTTTAATGCTAAGTTCAGTCCTGGATTATAAGACTTCATGCCCAATGGATTTAAAGGCAACTGGTCAGTGCTTAGTAGGCAAGCACTCAGTTGAGGTTGCCAAAATGTTGTCATATTTTTACCCATACTGTACCCTAGTTTGAATTATTAGTGATATTTCTTAAATTTGTGTTTATTTCATTGTAAGGTACATGAAAATAAAAGAAATGATCTACATCTAAGCATTGCATGTATATGTACCAATGTCTTAAGTGTGCTATACAAAAGGAAAAGAATTGAGAAGACCATTTATCTAAGCTCACACAGGCCATGATCATAGCCATTATCAGAATTGCATAAAAGAGTGTAGAAATACATGAAATGAGGAACACAAATACAAGGGTACCAGACATTTCCTGGTAATGAAGTCTTGATCCATGGTGTTTCTAGGTGCTCTTGAGATCTAGAACCTATAGAAAAGAGAGGAGGAGATGGGGTTAGATCCAATGGATCTAAACAATGTATGGTGTCATAATATTTACAAGCATGCATATATGCACTCAGTCATACACCTTTGGGAAGGGCTATGCTTAGGGCATGTGCACTAAAGAGGCTTCATAAATAAAAGAGATACCATGTTTTCACTAACTTGTTTATTCCATGTGTAGATACAGAAGAAGCTGATTCAATGTTGTTTTCCTCATTCAGATAATCAAGGGGCTAAGAGGATGGTATTCCTAATAGAGACCATCTTCGAAGCTCCATGATTGTCTGAACAACAACAATAGCAAGGTGTTGGGATCCAGATGAATGACCTTGACCCATGATGCAGGCCATGCCAAGAAAACCCCAAATTTCCTTGGCAGTGACTGCATCACAGGCCAAGAACACCCATGATCAATAAGGAAATAATCAGATGATGCAGTATCAGTGGGACACTCAAGAATCATAAAGATAAATCAAATGGAGCATCATCAAAGGGAACTGGCAGATTCAAGAGGCATTCATCATCAGCATGCTAAAGGTACACAAATATATACACTAAGGAAGGATACACCACAACATAAATATGCTTCAAATCTACATTCAATACATTGATGCTATAGTGCTGAACATGTTAAAATCTATATAATTAACCAAATAAAAAGGGGTCATAATTGGTAAATAAGTGACACAACATGAGGGCATAATATCATTTGGAACAATGGGTAAATAAAATGCAGTCTAACTATGGAGGTAGCAACCACATGACATTAATTCAGAATGGAGCAAAGACAAAATATTTACACATAAAGATGAGGAAGAGCATTAAAATGAGGAGCAAAGACACCCAAGAGAGGACCCAGAGCATCATAGAAGGGGTGTTACTTATAGTATATATTTAAGGCAAAGGTCATCAAAAATATTCATTTTGTATTGGGGTCATCTTGCATACGATAAACAAATGGTACAGTGCAATCTGAAACAATAGATGATATAGTGCCATCTAATATGGATTTAAAAGGGCATGATCAAATGCAAAGAGAACATTAATGCCTTAGTTTTCTATGGGCCCTCAATGAATCCAAAACAATTAGTAGTGGCGAAGGGAATACAATGATCAAGCTCATGGGTGTCCATTCTAATAAACACCAGTAATTAACTTCATTGCAAAAATGTGCCAGTAAATAAGCATCAAATCAATGCCATTGAACCAAAGAAATAACAATAGGATGGCCTTGAAAATACAACATGGTGATGGAAAACAATAGAGATACTGCAATGTTATGGCTCACGGGCCTTAAGCAATTCAAAGTGGTGAGCTCACTAGAGACAACAAGCTATAGATCATGGGTTGCAACAACAACCATATGCAAGAGTGAGCATCAATAGGTGAGGGCACAATACCATTCATAAAGCCCACAATCTCATAAATGTAGAGAAACGAAGAGCAAAAAGTCAAAGCTTACGGTGTTTACAACGTGCCAATGAGGCTCGTGATTGTTAGGTACTAGTAATAAAAATGCTATGCCATTACAGTCAAACTGTGCCATCAATGCAACAACAAATACAAGGAGGCAACAGTTTGATCAAATGCAATGCATTGATGCCCCAAAAAGGCTCGCGAGCCTCCATCAAAACACATAGCTCACAGGCCCTACATTGTGACCAGCCATGCATTCAAAGCACATACATGAAAATAGTACCCCATAAAATAATACAACATGATGATGGTGACAACAAACTAATAGTTAGTGGTGTACATGAAAACAATGAGATTAAACAAATACAAAGCCCTAATATGTGGGTCATCGAGCCTCTTCAAATAAGAATGCCAATCAAATATGCAATGCTCACGGATCATCCAAAATACAATGCCATTAAAATAGTAGTGCCCACAAAAAATAGTGAGAAACATGGCATGACAATTAGCCAAGATAGGGAACATTGCAATCCCCAACCTCCAACTCTCATGCCCTCATGAATTCAAATAGTGAAATAATGCAATGAACAGTAAATTAATATAGTTTACGGGCTAACACTATCACAAAACATGAATACAACATAATGATGAAGCACAACAATAACACTTAGAGCCCGTGCCGTAGATTACCCATGGCCCCAAGCACAATAATAGTGAATGCAAATGTGATGATGCCCTGGCTCTTACAAAAGTAAATATATGTACACAGTGCCCTCTGAATTTTGAGGGATTGAGCATATAAGACATCAAATACCATGCCCTCAAAATTCAAAGGAGCACACAATCGATACTATGAACCAGTGAATCAAATAAGATAGATAGCAATTTCAAAATGAAAATGCAGAGACTAAATCTAAAAAAAAATAACAGAGGATTGGAGCCATAATACAGTGCCCCTAAAAATGAAGATCGAGAGGTTGAGTATGTGATCAAATGAAATGATGTGAATGCCAAATCAAAATCTACCTTGATCAACGCATTGAAGGAAGCAAGGGATCAAATGTTTCTAAAACCAGATGCCGAACTACCAGTAAGAACATGAACTTGCCAAATGCCAAGATGGAATGTCTAAATGCCAGTTGATTCCTCATCCTCATAGGGGTTTTCACATAAATGATTAATTATTCTTGTATCTCCCTCTTTTGGGTGAGTTTTATTGTTTATTTATTTTGGGTACATTTGTTATATGTGGGTTTTATTAAAAAATGTAAATGTTTTAAGATATGTTTTCATCATTTTGGGTTGAGAACTATTTTAAAATACAATTAAATCCACATTATTTTGTCATAGGAGGGGTAAAAATTCAAATGTAAAAGTCATTGCAAATTTCTTATTGTAATTTCTGACAATGGTATTCTATAAACCATTCGTTAGAATATTGTTAGTACATGACTTGGAGGGGTTAGAGTGGTCTCTTTTGACCACCTATTCTAGGAGTTTTTTTTACACTACCCCCTATAAACTCAAGAATCTGGCATTTGAGTTTATGAGGTAGCCTCATGGGCCTATTTTGAGATATTTTCCACTTTTAGGAGGTTGAGGTGGCTTCAATACTGATTCTCTTTGCCTCATTTTATATACCTCTCACTCACGTGATTGAGGTTAGCTCTTCATTCTCTCTCCCATAGATCGAGGGTTTTGTAGCTTTGAGAGACACATCTTGTACTTAGCTTTTTTTCAGTAATACAAATTGATCCTTCTTATTTCCCTACAGTTTTAGAATTCTTCTTATTGAGTCTCGTGAAGGATTATTGTGATGTTATTTTATCCTTAGTCTGCATGTTGATCCAATTGAATGTTCAAAAATTTGTCTTGGCTCTGTGGTATTAATTCATGTAGAAACTGAAGTCAGAATTATGGAAACATCTTCCCTTCTTTATATTTCAAGTACCTTATTTTTCTAAGGAGTTTAAGGCTGTAGAATCAAGTTGTGAAGTATAGTTTTTTTTTAACTGTTGCAGTAAGCTTAATCCAATTGTGGATCTTCTATTAATTTGGTGGATCACCTAGTTCAAGTTAAATTCAGTTATTTATTTCATGCATTCTCTCCCTTTCCTCAAAAAATTTAGTTAGTTTCAAGTGATCTAGGGGGAAGCTAGCCCCTAATCCAGAGGTCTACTCTCGGATAGGTTACCCACAGCCTGAAAGTAGTCCCATGTTTCACATGATTGATGGGTTTTAACACTTAGCAAATTGGGTGCAATCCTTAGTGACAACAAGTACCTCATTATCTATTTCACATCTTAGTCTAGATCTATTTTGACATCTTAATTGAGCAGATTGCTTACATTTAGAACCTAGATCTCTATTGCTTATCTTTCTAAATAAATTAGTTCAATTTTAAAAGTGCATTTACACAACCTTAATCAAATCTTACATTGCATGAAAGAGGACTTGCTTGCATACTTACTTAATATAATTTGGGTTTAGCATTGGAATATCTTTATCTCCTTGGGTTTTGCTAATCTAAATTAGGTTATATTGAGAGTTACACCTAGAAGCCCATCTTTCTCTTGTATTTCTAATGTTAGTGTGGAAATGGTTAATTAATGAACATATCTCACATAGTTTACATTACTAAATTCATTGACACCATTTCCACCCTGAACACATATAATAGAAAAGCTTAGGATATAGCTTTAGGAGTAGATGATTTGAGGAAGGTGGACCACTTAGGGTGGATATGGATCTTGTAGTTGTGGTTTCATAGCTGAGACATTTTCTTGGGAATGTGAAGAAGGTTTACAATAGTGGGTAATTAGGATTGTAGGCAGTCAATAAATTTGAAAGTAACAAGTTGTGGGAGTAGGGTGTTTACAAAGAGGCATATTCAATGAATGCATGGATACATTAATAAGATTGCAATATGGATGAGTGATAGGATTTTTCAATACATAGACAATTAGGTGGTGTTATGAGTTAGTGGGCCTATTAATCCCTCACAATTAGGTGATAGTGTTGTTCGAATGAAGGAACACTGAGAGAGGGGTGGGGCGGGGGGTGAGTCAGTGTTCTTGTACTTTTAAAGCTTTGTCAATAAAATTACAAAAATTATTGAAACAACTTATGAACTCACAAGAACTTGTAGAATATAATATTAATTTACTTGAAATGAAAACATGCAAGACCATAAAGTATTAAGGTATTAATGATCACATAAAACAAGTATTTTTTTCATGGAAAACCTATTAAGGGAAAAACCATGGTGGAGATGACACCCAAAAAGAAAATACTGTACAAAATAAAGTCTTACCAATAAATATGGGGATTGCACATGCAATTAGGCTCACTGCCTAGAGCTTAATGCTCAAAAAACATATTTAGGCTACAACCCAAAAGAAAACTCACTATATTAAAAAATGGTCTTCACTAAGATCTCAGATTTTTGAACTATTAAAATTACATCTACTAAATATTTGATTATAGTTCCATATAAGCTTGAATGCTGTGTAGATTCAGAAAACCAAAACTGATTGTTCTGTCACCCCTATTTTCACAACCAAAACATCAAATCACTATCTGTTGCATCAAGATCTCCTTCTCTCTTTCATTTTTATCTTCTATAAAATCTATGATCTACATAGAACACCTTAACAAACCCTAATTCAATCATAATATAGGTCTACATCCAAAACTATTTAGGCAAAACAAGTCGACTTCCTCTAAAATATTCCAGGAAAGATAAAACATTTTATCAAGTCATGTACCTCCTCAATTCATCAAGTTTCCCTCCAACTAAAATCAAATTAGGTGATTAAAAATGTTGGCTTTATAATTGAATTATCAAAGAGTTCCAATTACGTTTATCAATGTCCACACCAAGATCAAATCACTCTGTCAGCCTGCAATTGTGTTAACTGAATAAACTTGTTTCTAAGATCTTCAAAACCACATTATATCTTGATATTATGCCTTCAAATTCGGTGTGAAATATCCATACACATTCTTCAAAATTTTCTTAGGTGCACACCTCAAAATATTCCCTCTCTAGATCCCACCAGACCTTCTAATGTAGCATGTTAGTTTTCCCTATTCTTCATCTTGAACCGAGTTAAATCTTCAACAAATATCTGGTATGAGCTCCAAAATTTTCGAGGAAATACATAGCATATAGAGACATCACGTAGTTTCCACCAATGACAACATATATTCATAATAAGCACTCTATACAATGTCACTTTCCAACAAGTGTTGGTACTACCTTCTCTCTTGTGAGGTATTTCACAAGTGGGAATATGTTGGAAATTCATCTCAACATTGTGTCCTAATTTTAAGAACTCAACCATCAAGCCCTTTTAGGTTATAGAATATCATAGCTCAATTTATGAGCTATAAAGGTCATTTTTTGGGATAAAATAGCATTAGATATTGAATTTTTTTGACATGAACCTCTTTGAGCTCTATAAATTAAAAAAAATGTGCTCAATTGACTTATCATCTCAAAAATGGCTTTAGAAGTTGAGCTTCTCACATTGGAAATGCATGGACATCTACATGTTATAAGAGGGAGTTACACTTATTGACCAACTTATTACGCATGTTATGACATGCCATGATACAAATTTGAATGTAGGTAGTTGAGTAAAAATAGAGTAGCTAATTGGTGAGTGAATTATGATGAACTTATGGGACATGGAATGAATTTTTTATTTCTAGTCTAGGAACTTATGGGATTTGTTCATGGATTTTTAACTTGGATTTCAGATGCCACATTTTGCACTATTTTTAGATTATTGTTTCCTAATTACCATTTTATGGTTCTACGTATTGTTTCTCCTATTTATTAGTATTGCAAATATGAGATTGTGTTGTCATTGATGTCGATACAGGTTTGGAAGTACATGTTCAATTGTGTCCTTGATGGTTCTAGAGTGTTTGAGTATTAGGGTACTACATATGTGTTGATATAGATGTATGGAGATTGATTGTGATGACTATAGATGATATAGTTGGATGAATCATGTCCATTCTGAATTATTTAAGAATTATTCATGTGTACATAACAAATTTTGGCTATGTACAACTATTCCAATGAATAGTATGTCAGATAGGGTTTAATAATTTGGTCCACATTGATTCACTATAGCTTGTAGTTGTAGTATGATCTTGGGAAATGTAAAATAATGTTATATTTTAGGTTTCATGTTCTTATTCTTTCCACAATTGATTTGGTGATGGTCTAAGAGGTGATTCATATAGTGGTAGTGTACTTGTTTGGTGGATTGATTTGCATTAGTAATTTTTTTAGTGGCTAATATTCACCAATTAGCTAATAGTTAAATTTGGGAATACAAAATTGGCTAATAGTTCAAGATTTAATTTAATCTAAATTTCCACATTTTTACAAAATTTTATACAATTATTATTTAAATTTCCAAAGAATTTATTTTATTAAAAATTTTAACTCAAAGATTAGCCACAATATTTGATACATGGTTAGATTAGATTTGCCTAAATTTTATAAGTTATTATGGAAATCTAAATTAATTCACCAATAACATATCGTGACTATTAGTTACTTTAGGGTCATATGACTAATCTTTAGTTTCCATCATCGATTTAAAATATAATATAATGGTCCTAATTACATTTAATGAGGTAAAATGTACCTACGATTTGTAATATTCATGGGGGCTGAAACTTCTATTGAATTGTTGATCTCAATGGAAATAAATGGTCTAAAAGGGATTCTCCACCCCATGAGAGTTGTAAAATATAGGTGAATTTTATCTTATTAAATGAAATGAGGGTTACAAGGTATACTTTAGTGGTGAATATTCACTAATGTTGAATATTTCACGTCGTTGACTTGGAAAATGACAAACATTTTGTACCTATCGGGGGTGGCCACTTTGCCTAGACTTTAAAAATATTTGGTCCAAGGCATGGACCAATCACCCATCTTTTTATGTAATCATTTGTATCTCTATCATGATTTCACCCATAGAATATAATTTTTCAACATGGTAAATTCAAAATTTTTGCCTACAATTTTTGAAGCTTGTCTTAACCGATGGCCATAATTTGCCTGTAGTGTTATAAAGATATATTTGGAGGACCTAAATTTGCTCGACATTTAGTGAACACGTGTCTCAATTCACCCCAATTTTTGCCAACTCTATTATAATTTCCAATTAATTGGAAGATCCATAATCACCTTGAAAATTATATAAGATGTTTTATAGTTAAGCGTGATTCACCAAATATTTGTATATCATCTACAATTCTTGTCAAATGTTCCAAATAAGGATTGGTACAGATACATTCAATCTCAAAGATCAGATTTTACACAATTTGGTTGGTTCTAAGTAGTGAGCTCTCAATTCAGATTAATAGAGAAGTTTCAGACCAGGAACAACCATTACTGCTGATTGCATTGGACACTGCTAGTGACCTAAAGGTAAGTGATCATATTTTTGAAGTCTTATAATATTTTCTCTATCTGTTTGCATTGTTGAGTTCATTCTTACTCAATGGGGACCCATGACCATCAATGGTCACCTAGGAAACCTCAGACATCTATATTGTAGGTTGTAGGGCCAATGAATCTGTTGGAATTGGATAGATAAAGTATTGAGAGGGGAGGGGTGAATCAGTACCCTCAAAAACTTTCAACACTAAACAATGTGCAATAGTAGTTCTTAACTAATTGACTGAGTCCATTATTTGTAACATACATTCATATAACTGGAAATGTAAAGTGCATGTAAAAAAAACAATAAATCATACATGAAAATAAGTACTCATGACTTAGATATTTTGGTTACGTAGAAACCCTTGCTAGAAGGTAAAAACCATGGTGGGGATGACACCCAAAAATTCTTCACTACTATAGTAAATAAAGTATGCCAATTAAGGCTACAATTGTTGATCACTTCTGATGATCTTATCCTGTTAAGAGTAAAAAAAGATTGACTAGATCTACCTTGTTAAAGGATTTTAGCAACACAAATTATGTGTGCACTTGGTTAAGAGATTTACATAAGATGGTTAAGTCTACTATGTTAAGAGATTAAAATATGCTACAATGATTAAATTGATAACAATAGAATATCTGTAAGTGACAACTTATGCTTGTCTGAATCAAATCTATGAAATATCAAATGAATATCACCTCAAAGTGATGAATACAACTTTTTGTCCTTCTCAGTAGCCTTGTATGTTTCTAATAAAATTGATACTGTCTCTGATTAACTTCTTTGTCATATAACCCTTGTCTGATTTTTGGTGTCCTATGTGCATCTACTACTTCATGATCTCATATATCATGCATAATTAAAATGACATTTTATAATTATTATCAAACTGATTTGACCTAATTAGGGTTACAACATCTTAGAAAACCTAAGATCAACGGTGTACAAAAATAACCTAGATCTAATTGTTACATAGGAATCATCACAAAATAAATGATTACATCCATATTAAATATGTCTCAATCTTGGTAAACCATTTATAGATCCATGTAAACCATTTGCATAGAGATATATGCCATTCTTGATTACTATGTCATTTCCTGAATAACTTGGTAATCACTGCATTTGTTGTTTGATGAATAACTGATGCTCGGTGTGTAGAATGCATGGTGATTACTAACTCGGTACTTAGTAAATCTTGACACTCAGTAAACATGCTTAGTTAAACCTGTATTCTGATATCTTTGAGTTCTGCCTTGTGTTTTCTCGGTGTGAAGGCTTTGTGTGCTTAATTGATTGACTTGTTTTCTCCTTATTCCAACCTTTATCGACTAAGTAACTTATGATTACCGATTGAACTCATTTGATACTAATGACAATACATAATGCTCAAGTAGAGATATCAATCTCCCCCTTTGGCATTAGTATCAAAACCTTATGTATATGTACCAAATAACTCAAAAAATGTGAATAAAAACTATATACATAGACTCTCTTCCTTTAAAAACTCTTCAAAACTCTTCAAGACTCTCCCTTTGTGCATGCTCTCAGTGGTATGAAGTACATAGTGGCATATACATGATTTTTCCCCTTTTCAAAATTAATGCCAATACAAAAACAATATGTACTTACAACTTATAAAAAATGTTCTTGTGGGTTTTGTGCAATGAATCCAAGAGGTTTTCCCATTCCTCTTTCAAGTTGTCAAGAGTAATGTGTTCTAGACCAACTTGTGCATGCATATCAAAAATATTATCCAAAAGTGAAATCTCAGGGGTAGCTACTAAGGCTTTAGCCTTCTCAATATGTCTCTCCATAATTTTTTAGGTGTGGAAGCATCTTGGCTTGTAGCTCGGTGACTTGGTCACTTATGGTGTATTCCTGCTTCCTCAAATCCGATCTCAACTGCCTAAGTTTATGAACTTTTAGTATATGCTTGTGAAGAGCATTAGGCTCGGTTAGATATGCATTTTCACTGACTAAGATCTCTTCATCTAACTTCTTAATCTTTTCACTAACCTCAGCAGTGAATTGGTCTACAGTGCATAATTTAAACAAAATTTGTACAATTCTATGAGTAATGGATTCAAGTTCGATTATTATCTTAGATAATTTCACTTTATTGATAGCCACTTCTTGGCTGATTTTCTCTGCTAGCTTCATCTGTATTTTTTCTTCAGCCCTTTCTTCAATTCTCTTTTCTGCATCAATATCTTTGGCATTGATGTGACTAGTTAGAGATGCAAGTTGATCAAGAATGGGAGAATTCTCATTCATTGTGATCTCAGGAACAAATTGATGAAGGATGTCTCTAACCTCCTCTAGAATCTGCTTTCTTTTTCTTTCCTTCCTTGCTTTTGCTTAGGAGTAACAAAAGACTGACTAGATCTACCTTGTTAAAGGATTTTAGGAACACAAATTATGTGTGCACTTGGTTAAGAGATTTACATAAGATGGTTAAGTCTACTTTGTTAAGAGATTTAAATTTTCTACAATGATTAAATTGATAACAATAGAATATTTGTAAGTGACAACTTATGCTTGTCTTAATTAGATCTATGAAATATCAAATGAATATCACCTCAAAGTGATGAATACAACCTTCTATCATGCTCAGTAGCCTTTTATGTTTCTGATAAACTGATACTGTCTCTGATTAACTTCTTTGTCATATAACCCTTGTCTGATTTCTGATGTCTTGTGTGTGACTACTGCTTCATGATCTCATATATCATGCATAATTAAAATGACATATTTTACAATTATATATCAAACTGATTTGACCTAATTAGAGTTACAACATCTTAGAAAACCTAAGATCAACGGTGTACAAAAATAACCTAGATCTAATTGTTACATAGGAATCATCACAAAATAAATGATTACATCCATATTAAATATGTCTCGATCTTGGTAAACTATTTATATATTTGTGTAAACCATTTGCATAGAGATATGTGCTATTCCTGATTACTATGCCATTTCCTGAATAACTTGGTAATCACTACATTCACTGTTCGATGAATAACTGATGCTCGATGTGTAGAATGCACAGTGATTACTGACTCAGTGCTCCTTAAATCCTAACGCTTAGTAGACATGCTTGGTTAAACATGTATTCTGATATCGTTGAGTTCTGCCTTGTGTTTTCTCAGTGTGGAGGCTTTGTATGCTTAACTGAATGACTTGTTTTCTCCTTATTCCAACCTTTACCAACTAAGTAACTTATGATTACCGATTGGACTCATTTGATACTAATGATAATCCATAATGCTCAAGTAGAGATATCAATCTCCCCCTTTAGCATTAATATCAAAACCTTATGTATATGTATCGAATAACTCAAAAAATGTGAATACAAACTATATACATAGACTCTCTTCCTTTACAAACTCTTCAAAAGTCTTCAAGACTCCCCCTTTGTACATGCTCTTGGTGGTATGAAGTACATAGTAGCATATACATGATTTTCCCCCTTTTCAAAACTAATGCCAATACAAAAGAAATATATACTTACAACTTATAAAAAATGTGCTTGTGGGTTATCTGCAATGAATCTAAGAGGTTTTCTCATTCCTCTTTCAGGTTGTCAAGAGCAATGTGCTCTAGACCGACTTGTGCATGCATATCAAAAATATTCTCCAAAAGTGAAATCTCAGGGGTAGTTGCTAAGGCTTTAGCCTTCTTAATATGTCTCTCCATAATTTTTCAAGTGTGGAAGCAACTCAACTTGTAGCTCGGTGACTTGGTCACTTATGGTGTCTTCCTAGTTCCCCAAATCTGATCTCAACTGCCTAAGCTCATGAAATTTTAGTATATACTTGTGAAAAGCATTAGGCTCAGTTATAGATGCATTTACATTGACCAAGATCTCTTCATCTAACTTCTTAATCTTTTCACTGACCTCGACAGTGAATTGGTCTACAAAACATAATTTAAACAAAATTTGTACAATTCTATGAGTAATGGATTCAAGTTCAGTTATTATCTTAGATAATTTCACTTTATTGATAGCCACTTCTTGGCTGATTTTCTCTGCTAGCTTCATCTATATTTTTTCTTCAGCCCTTTCTTCAATTCTCTTTTCTGCATCAATATTCGGGTGTTGATGTGAGTAGTTAGAGATGCAAGTTGATCAAGAATGGGAGAATCCTCATTCACTGTGATCTTGGGAACAACTTGCTGAAAGATGTCTCTAACCTCCTCTAGAATCTATTTTCTTTTTCTTTCCTTCCTTGATTTTTTTAGGAGTAACAAAAGATCGACTAGATCTACCTTGTTAAAGGATTTTAGTATCACAAACTATGTGTGCAATCAGTTAAGAGATTTACATAAGATGGTTAAGTCTACTATGTTAAGAGATTTAAATCTACTACAATGATTAAATTGATAACAATAGAATATCTGTAAGTGACAACTTATGCTTATCTGAATCAGATCTATGAAATATCAAATGAATATCACCTCAAAGTGATGAATACAACCTTTTGTCCTACTCGGTAGCCTTGTATGTTTTTGATAAAACTGATACTGTCTCTGATTAACTTCTCTATCATATAACCCTTGTCTGATTTTTGATGTCCTGTGTGCGGCTACTGCTTCATGATCTCATATATCATGCATAATTAAAATGACATCTTTTATAATTATATATCAAACTGATTTGACCTAATTAGGGTTACAACATCTTAGAAAACCTAAGATCAACGGTGTACAAAAATAACCTAGATCTAACTGTTACATAGGAATCATCACAAAATAAATGATTACATCCATATTAAATATGTCTCAATCTTGGTAAACCATTTATAGATCCATATAAATTGTTTACATAGAGATATGTGCCATTCCTGATTACTATACCATTTCCTAAATAACTTGGTAATCACTACATTTTCTATTTGACGAATATTTGATACTCGGTGTGTAGAATGCATGGTGATTATTGACTCGGTACTCGGTAAATCCCGACCCGTAGTAAACATGATTGGTTAAACTTGTATTCTGATATCTTTGAGTTCTACCTTGTATTTTCTCAGTGTGAAGGCTTTGTATGCTTAACTAACTGACATGTTTTCTCCTTATTCCAACCTTTACCGACTAAGTAACTTATGATTACCAAATGAATCCAAGAGGTTTTCCCATTCCTCTTTCAAGTTGTCAAGAGCAATGTGCTCTAGAATGACTTGTGCATGCATCCTCTTTATCCATAACCAGTTCATTCCTCTTTGCATTGATCCTCTCCTTTGGGTTAATCAATTGGAATCTCCTTGTCTTGGATTAGGAGGTAATATATGTCCAAATTTTTTTTTTCAACATGCCACACACATCATAGATATAAATATATATATACACTTTATATATTTTTTAATATCTTACAATTGGCAATGCCCACATTATCAGTTCCCAAGATAGAAGACCTCATGAAGCAATATTCAAAAAGATTTTTGGTGAAGAGTCGAGCATTGAACATTTTGGCTGGAAAAATTGTGGAGGTAGATGAAAATAGTCAACTATTATGGACTTCAATCCTCCAAGCCCAAGCAGAAACAAATAATCTAGCACTAGTGGTGATACCCGAGAGGAAGAGAAAAAGAAAAGGTAAAGGTCTACACTCAAATGATGTTGATTTGGCTACCAAGGAACCATTAGAACTATCTAACACCAAGGTACCAGACACCACCATAGTTATAGATTTTTATCTAGCAGGTTATCAAGAAGTATACCAGGATCCTCCCAAGAAGGTTATAATAATAGAGACTAATGATGTTATGATTCAAGACATCACAAATGGAGATCCTGATGATGTTAAAGATTATGAAGATATTACTATTGTTGTAGAACAAAATGAAGAGAATGCACCTACTAAGGAAGGAACTAGTATAATACCGTGTGACCTTCTGATCTTAGTGCAGGCTGTTGAGATAATCTCACAGAAGGAACCTAAAGGCTCAAGCCCCAAGAAAAAGAAAGACACTACAAGGGAGCAAGGAACAAGTGAACATGGCATAGCAGAGATAAATGCACCTAAGGAAAAAGAGGTAGAGACACAAGCACCAAAAGACCCCAAGCTAGCAAAGACTACAAACACAGACACTACAATCGAAGCCCCAACACAATCAACCGAGATATAGGTCACTGAGTAGTAGAAAGAAGAAAGTGTTTCAACCAAGCCAGAGCAAAAAAATATAGAGACTAAAGCTCTAGTTCAATTTGTCAAATCATCACCATAGGAGAAAAATAATAAAAAGAAGCATGGAAAAGGACCAGTAACACTGGATGAAATTATTGAGATACCAGAATGTGACCCAAGAACATTAGACCTTGACAAACTTAGAAAATATGGGGAATTGTGCATGAGGAAGGCTACACAAGATAAATTAAGGAAGGAAAGAAAAATAAAACAAATTCTAGAGGAGGTTAGAGACATCCTTCAGCAAGTTGTTCCTGAAATCATAGTGAATGAGGATTCTCCCATTCTTGATCAACTTGCATCTCTAACTAGTCACATCAACACCTCAGATATTGATGTAGAAAAGAGAATTGAAGAAAGGGCTAAAGCAAAATATAGATGAAGCTAGCAGAGAAAATCTACCAAGAAGTGGCTATTTATAAAGTGAAATTATCTGAGGTAATAACTGAACTTGAATCCATTACTCATAGAATTGTAAAATTTTTGTTTAAATTATGCACTGTAGACCAATTCACTGTTGAGGTCAGTGAAAAGATTAAGTTAGATGAAGAGATCTTGGTTAGTGCAAATGCATCTCTAACCAAGCCTAATGCTTTTCACAAGAATATGCTAAAAGTTTATGAACTTAGGTGGTTGAGATCAGATTTAAGGAAGCAAGAAGACACCATAAGTGATCAAGTCACCGAGCTACAAGTCAAGCTACTTCCACACGTAAAGCTAAAGCCTTAGAAGCTACCCTCATGCACAATTCCCCATATTTTCTAAGTTTTTTAGGGTCTAATGTTCTTGGATCATATTCTGGTATCTCAATAATTTCATCCAGTGTTATTGGTCCTTTTCCATGCTTCTTTTTATTCTTTTTCTCCTATGGTGATGATTTGAAAAATTGAACTAGAGCTTTAGTCTCTATATTTTTTTTCTCTGGCTTAGTTGAAACACTTTCTTCTTTCTACTGCTTGGTGACCTGTATCTCGGTTGATTGTGTTGGGGCTTCGATTGTAGTGTCTGTGTTTGTAGTCTTTGCTAGCTTGGGGTCTTTTGGTGCTTGTGTCTCTACCTCTTTTTCCTTAGGTGCATTTATCTCTGCTATGCCATGTTCACTTGTTCCTTTCTCCCTTGTAGTGTCTTTCTTTTTCTTGGGGCTTGAGCCTTCAGGTTCCTTCTGTGAGATTATCTCAACAGCTTGCACTAAGATCAGAAGGTCACATGGTATTATACTAGTTCCTTCATTAGTAGGTGCATTCTCTCCATTTTTTTATGCAACAATAGTAATATCTTCATAATATTTAACATCATCAGGATCTCTATTTGTGATGTCTTGAATCATAACATCATTAGTCCCTATTATTATAACCTACTCGGGAGGATCCTGGTATACTTCTTGATAACCTGCTGGATAAAAATCTATAACTATGGTGGTGTCTGGTACCTTAGTGTTAGATAGCTCTAATGGTTCCTTGGTAGCCAGATCAACATCATCCAAGTGTAAACCTTTACCTTTTCTTTTTCTCTTCTTCTTGGGTATCACCACCAGTGCTAGATTATTTGTTTCTGCTTGAGCTTGGAGGATTGAAGTCCATAATAGTTGACTATTTTCATCTACCTCCGTAAGTTTTCCAGCCAAAATGTTCAATGCTTGACTCTTCACCAAAAATCTTTTTGAATATTGCTTCATGAGGTCTTCTATCTTGGGAACTGATAATGTGGGCATTGCCAATTGTAAGATATTAAAAAATACATAAAGTGTATATATATTTTATATCTATGATGTGTGTGGCATGTTGAAAATTTTTTTGTGGACATATATTACCTCCTAATCCAAAACAAGGAGATTCCAATTGATTAACCCAAAGGAGAGGATCAATGCAAAGAGGAATCAACTGGTTATGGATAAAGAGGGAAATGGAATCTAATTTCTTAATTATAAATTAAGACAATAAATCAAAAAGATTAGGATAAAAATGAAGCCCTTACCTTGAAATGTAACAGATCTGGAAATTGCTATTTTTTGGTGTTTGTACTAAGTTTCTAGAAATTCTACAACCGAAACACAAAGATGGAGAAAACCTAGAAATATTTTTATTTTCTAAACCATGTCAACCTTGGCCCAAATGAAGGTCAACCTTGACCCCTTTATGTCAACCTTGACCTGCGCTGCTCCGACAAAAATTCTATTCGTGGATCCTAAAAGTTTGCTGAAAAGGGTATCCGAATCTGCTCTGTAATTCATTGTTTTGCACCTATTCCTGCAAGAAAAAGTGGTTTTGTATTTTGGATGAGGGGTTTGCCTTGGTCAAACCCTAGTTTTGGTTAACCTTGAAGTAGAATTGAAATGGAGAATGCTAGCAAGGAGTAGAAGTAGATCTAACAATGAAGGTATGATATTCAATAGATATGAAATTGTATTTAAAATGTAAACAAGTATGTTAATATGAAAGCTTGGAATCAACACTAAAAACCATAAATGTAAATCAAAACCTCCATGATTGTATGCTTGGAATCCACCTTGAAGGAAGAATGAATGAATCTTGAGGATGCACAAAGGATCTTGATGGAAGATCACACCACCATGATGGATAGATCTAGGGTTTGATTGATGAATCTTGAATGCTTGAACCAAATACATTCAAAGGCTTGAATTATTGAATCCTTTATCTTCAATGGAAAACTTTAATGCTTGAATATAGATGCTTTCTTGAATGCTTATTTCTCTTGGATCTTGATGATTATTACTTTTTTTTTCATTCCTTGCTTGAATTGAAATGAGAGGAGAAGGCTTCTTTATATACTAGTCTAGGGCACAAAATTCTAGAGAGACCTACATATGATAAATAAATCTCCATTAGGCCTATACCCTTAGAAGTGGACTTAAATTAAATATATTTTAAGAGTCACCACTTCGAAACCCAAAATAATTGACCTGAAAGTGGAAAAATAAACTTTTGAGTTTCCCCGCATATCCGACAAAGTTTTAGATGAAAAAGGGGGAAGACAGTGCCCGGAGAGGCCCAATAAGAGCCCTAAATAGGCACAAAAGATGGAAAAGGGGCAAAAAATAGAGGACAACATGATGATGGAACAAAACACCCCCCTAAGGAGGGCTAAATGCTCTTAACATGAAAGTGCTTCCATTTTAAGATGATACATTAAGCCCCCACTTTAGCGGGAGTATGGAAATTGAACATACTCACAGTAAAGTTAGAAGAAAGACTCTAGTGGATCGCAACAAGCTAGAACATCACTTAGTTGAGGACATGAGCCCCCAGGCCAAGGATTATAACTCAACATACATGCACGAGGGTATGAAAATAAAGAGAAAATAAAGACAAAGCTAAAAGACACAAAAAAGAAGGGTTAGTACAAAAACAAACCCAAACAACTAGCAAAGGAAACCTTGCTAAGAAATGCTTCCTATACTAATATCATATTTGTAAAGCTATCATAAAAGAATAAATGACAACATAAGAAAGACATGAGAAATAATATAAATAACATAGCTTCATGATCTAATCCTAGTAGCATGAAAGCAAAAAGAGAGAGAAGAGAGAATGATTACCTCACCCAGTAAGATGCCCACCTTACTGTGAATCACCAAGGAGG
Organism: Chamaecyparis obtusa; assembly: GCA_027943335.1. NCBI lineage: Eukaryota > Viridiplantae > Streptophyta > Pinopsida > Cupressales > Cupressaceae > Chamaecyparis > Chamaecyparis obtusa. The sequence continues at coordinate 461,541 of BSBK01000972.1, read as the reverse complement.
GAGAGAAAAATAGGTAGCCAAACCTAATACTGCACCCATAAACTATGCTTTGTAGTTGTAATGCATCTTTTGATAGGCTTTTGAAATAACCATAGATCCACATTCTTGTATCACTATGGAATATAAAATGTGTGTCTCTTCAGGATTTAGAAATTTATGTGCATTACCTTCCGAGGATTTAGCATATTTGAAATTGAAAATGTGTGTCTCTTTAGGATTTAGCAACTTATGTGCATTACCTTCTGAGGATTTATCATATTTGAAAATGCATTTCTCTTTAGGATTTAGCAACTTATGTGTATTACCTTCTGAGGATTTAGCATATTTGAAATTGAAAATGAGTGTCTCTTCAAGATTTAGCAACTTATGTGCATTAGCTTCCGAGGATTTAGCATATTGAAAAATGAAAACTATAGCATAAGGAAGACCCTATATATGCCCCCCTCCTTATCATGGCTACCTCATAAATAGGATAAGGAAGAGAAGGAGGATACCTACTTCATAAAGTAAGGAGATATCATGTTAACGACAATGTACACTATATTCTTAGCGAAGGGTATTGACCCTTACATCAAAGAGCATAGATAATCATGAAAAGGATATGTCACTTATGGAAAAAGGATCCTCAAAGAGAAAGAGATCTTATCAACAAGACCCCCACCATAGAGGAGTTCTTTAGATAAAATATCATCTTTCAAAGAAAATAAAAGAGGGACCAAAGATTCAATCATCAAGCTCCCTATAATCAAGAGGAAGAGGAATCTTGGAATGAAGGAATCAAACTCTAACCCTACAACAAGGGAAAGAGTTTATAAAAAAAAAAATTTGAAAAATAAAGAAGAGGTGATGACCTAGGACAACAACTTCTCACATAAAAGGATATCCATAGCCAAAACATTAGTCAGTATAATGAAATAATGTTGCAGAATAAACAAATGCCACTAAGCTAAGGAAAGTAGATCCCTAGATAGAGAGAAAGAAGGAAAAAATTATCCCCCAGGGATGAAATAAAGGGATACCTTTGCAAAACAAATGTCTTTAGAAAAGATATCATGAATACTAGAAGAGAACTATGGATGATTATGAGAAAAAGAAAGATACCATAATACCAAACCATAGGGGTAAAATATAGAAAGAATAACCAATTATGCTCAAAATAGAATACATGCTAAGAGCATAATGGATCCTAGAGAAATGGAAGAAATACCTCTTGCCCCCCAGTCAAGAGATAAGAGGAGAAAAGATCTACATTATAGAAAAATGAGGGGTATTCCCTATATTGAAATTATGAACGAATTGTAAAATCGCACGAGAGTGAGATATAATTCCTAAAGCAAATCTTTCTCTAACATACATCTTGAAATGCACACAATCAACAAGTAAATGTGTATTACTATAGTGAAAAGGACATTTGTACTTGGAGAGAGCATATTTTGGCATAGGTTTAAATATTTCTTTCTTAGAATTCATTAACTGAACATACACCTTCTTAGTCACATTTTGAGGAGTATCAGGGTAATCTAAGGAAGATGTTGGAAGAAGAACATGAAGAGGAGGGTGATGATTAGAATCAACCTCCTTAAATTGAGATAGCAGAAAGCCAAGACCATGAATATCATGTTTAGGGGATAGATGAACCATATATTTAATACCTTGTTCATTAACACCAAGTCCTAAACCCTTATAACCTTGTTTAGCCATCATATTGTATCATGTAGTGTACATATCTTGTAAAGCTTCTACATGAGGTGATTGTTTATGGTGATCATAAGAAAATTTTGTATAAGGTGGAATGATAGGTTTAGAAGAAGTTTCTTTTATCTTCCCTTTAATATCATCATGGATCAAATAAGAAGGGGAAGGTAAATCCAAGAATTCTTGCACATTTGCATCATGAACCATAGTTTGAGCCTCATCATAAGTGTGGGAACAACTAGGAATAGCAGATGGAGAAATGGGAATAGGAATATTAAGAATTGGATTAGGATTAGGAATATTAGGAATTGGATTAGGAAGGATAGGATTAGGATTAGGAAGATTAGGAAATGGTGTATCATCTACCAAATTCTTCACATAATCCAAAAGAGTGATAAGTCCACCACGCAAATCCTTAATGAAAATTTTAAAAGTAGGAAGGCTAGTATTAGTCAATCTCATAATAACATAAGCAAGTGAAACATGAAGAGTGACAAAAATAATGAAATGAATGATACTCTCATAAACATCATAAGTACCATCAAGAGATGCTAAGAGGAGAATAATGAAGAAAATATCCATACACCAAAGCATCTTAAGGATCTTCATAGTAAATGAAATGCAAGAAATATTTTTGTATTTTGTAGAGTAAATAGGTTTTTTTGTTTTTGAATTTTAAAATGCAAGAGAATAAAAGAAAATTAATCTAATCTAATCTTAAGGAAAGGAGACAAAGCATCCAACACCAAAAAGAAAGAGTTGTCTATCGCGGGTTCACCAAAATGTAAGATGTAAGATATAAAAACATATATAAAGTGTATATATATTTTTATATCTATGATGTGTGTGGCATGTTGCAAAAAACTTTGTGGACATATATTACCTCCTAATCCAAGATAAGGAGATTCCAATTGACACTACTACATTTGGGGCCAAATTTTGATAGAAACTTTCGACGGGTAATTTTTTTTATGAATTTGGTGTTTTTTTTTGTAATAGGCCCCGATGGTGTTGGTATTCTGATGGGTTTTAAATGGACCATCAAAATTCTGACAGTTTCGGGGTATAGATGAAAAAAAAAAGTGAAACATCCAAATCATTTTTATTTTGATTGCATAGAAAAGGAGCAGGAGAAAACAAGCGAAAGATGAGCGTGAGAGAAGGTATGCGATTTCTTCATCTTTCAAGCCTCTGGCATCATATTCGACCACAAATTTTAAATGCATTGCATTTTATTTGATCATGAATTCTCTATGAAATGTCTGCATTCTACTGGTATCATGCCCTAGCCAGTGCTTTATCTCTATTATTTTGATCTCATTGGTGCTTGTGCTCAAGGATATTGATTCACTATTTTGAAATGTTTGGATTCACGTTTGTTGATATTATTGGAATGTTTAATGAAACCATTTTATATTGCTAAGATGCTCATTGAAATCACCACATTCTACTGGTGTCGTGCCCTAGCCTGTGCTTTAACTCCATTATTTGATGTTATTGGTGCTTGTGCTCAAGGATATCATTTTTTTTGAAATGTTGATTGTGGTTATCAAATGGATAGCCCATGAGATTCTAGCTAGGTGCCATTTGCATTGATATCTTAGGGCATCGAATGTATTATATCATTGATAGTTGAGACTTTTTAAAAAGGAAATAGGACAAAGAATGATTTTGATTTATTTTCTCTATTTTGATCCCTAAGTGGCTTACAACCCTAGAGAAGTATATGCAGATTTACTGATGCAGTTGTAGGATACATAGAAACTGATAATTCACAAGAAATCCATGCATCCAATTTGAATAGCAATTAATACAAAGAAATAGGGTCCTCCAATGGCCCAATCATCTGAACCTTGACTGTCCGTGCAACTAGTGACCCTTCAAAACTAGGTTATCATGCAATCAGTGAGTGATCCTTCATTCTCCTGGTCTGCCCTGCATCCAAACATATTGGAAATAAATAATACAATGATAAAAAGTCTTTCACAATCCCCCTTCACTCAAGGAACACTATCAACCATCCCTTCCACATAGAATTTCACTGTTGTACGAGTGGATTATGTAGGAATAGTTAACATTAAACAAGGAGAAAACTCCTCAACACATCTTGGAAATAATGTAGTTTTAGACATCAAAGTTTCTCAACGCAAAGCCAGTCACTAAGACCCTTTAAGTTACCAAAATCCTCGTGTTGAAGATTTTTTTGGATTATATGAGGTATAGGCATACATAATAAACACTTAATGTTCAAAGACAAATTTCAAGTTAGCAACATTCATCTAGGTTTTATGCAAGGAAAACCAAGAACCATTATCTTCAAAGATTAAAACATTTTTTCTCACAAACACAGGTGCCATTGAATGGGAATAAAAAAGTTAAACTCTCACACAAAAGTAACATAAAATGAAACTATAAGAATGACCCTAATGCCTGCATTTTTGTTCATAAATATTAGGATTTTTTAACATTGGAAAACTCTTTAGGAAGATTCAAAGTTCATTATTTACATAATAGAGGTTTAGAACCCTTAATCCACTGACTGTACCCCTTTACCAGTCATAGTCACCAACACTAGTCAATTTCTTGACTTTATTAACAACAAAAATAGTATAATGATTTCATGAATGTGTAAATATAACAAAAGGAAATGTTCCTATATCATCACCCAACCAAGATCATGTTCAAACACACATATGGATTCACTCTTCCATAGGATAGTGGATTACTAGAGTTACATAGAATTTAATCTTTTATTGACATTCCTCTTCTTCTTTGTTTCATACATCTTGATGCAGAGCCCTCTACTATCACCTTAAGGAGACCAACTCAACTCGAGGATTCAATAATTAACTTGGAATCCACTCAAGGAATTAGCCTCAACTCAAGGATTAAGTAGACTTCCTTGAATTTGTTAATCACTTCCACAACCCTACTACACAAGTTCACTTCCTCATTTCTTGGAAATTCCTCCTAGCACCATCTCCATCCTAGGCCACCTAGTGCACTTAGTGCCTCCACCATGTCAAAACCTCAACTAGGTTTTTCACCCTGATCCTAACATCAAGTATCATCTCATCATGGTCTATTCACCATGTTTTAACACCCCATTCACTTTGATCTATTCAACTTACACCATTCTTCTTCTATAGCCCTTCTAGGCCTATCTAGTAGCACCACACACACAAAATTCAGAAAATTACACCCAAAGTATCCAAACAACCTAGAAAAGTACTTACCTTTTCAAATACCCTTTTCAGAGTGACTAACCCCATCTCAATCTCAGTCTTCCATCCTTTGACTAGTGAATACTTCCATCCCCAAATGGTATTCTCCTAGGCCTAATTAGCCCTCACTCAACAAAGCAACTCCTATTTCCACTTGTCTCCAGGACTCAAAGGCTTGAAATAGTATATGTGGTAAAAATTCATGAAATACTAAAGAAGACTTGCTATTTTTTAGGCAAATCTTTATTGTCCCCCACAAAAAACTTAGTAATAACTACTCTACCCTTAATTTGTTTAACAATGCACCATATTAGATAAAGTAGGCTCTATCACACATGGAGCAAAATCTCTTCAAACTCACAATATGTTGCATGCATAGTACAAAACTCATGAGATTCTAAAGAAGGCCTCACTCTTAATCAGTTATAAACATGCCATTGTTTCAGTTTTGCTTTCAAGTTATGATAATTGTTGTAAACATGCCATTTATTCAGTTTAGTGTATTCATTTTTGTGTTTAATGCATTTAAAATAAAGGTCTATTTCTGTAGACTGCTACCATGAAGGAAGACTTGACCTAGCCAAATAAAGGTCTAATTCTATAGACTATTGCTTAGACAAATCTTCATTGTCTTCTTTATATACTAGCATGTATTAATTGGCTGACAAATAAAGAATCGTTTAGACAATTAGAAGACAATGAAGATAAATTTAAATGCATTTAACACAAAAATAATTTACAAAACTGAACCAATGGCATGTTTACAACAAAAAATAGAGTGATAATAAAATGTTGAAAATTGTATTCTATTTAATACATGCCAAAGGACTAGTCCCAACAATTCTTAAACATACTTTATCTGATATGATGAATTCTTATACAATTAAGGTTGGAGTAGACATAGTTACCACATAGTTTTTTGTGTGGTACAAGGAAGATTTGGCTGATTAAGAGTGATGCCTTCTTTAGAGTATCATGAGTTTTGTAATACACATGCAACACATTGTGAGTTTGAAGAGAGTCCATGCCATGTGTGATTAGTAAGTAATGGAAAAGTTATGATGATTTAATTGTAGGACTACTGGTCCCTTGAAACGTTCAAAAAAATTCTCAAAAGATGCACTCTCATGGAATACGATGACTTCAGGTTATGCACAAAATTGATCTATCTTCTATCACTATGCTCTTATCCTATGTCAAAATGGGATATTTATGACATGGTATAGATATCCATCAAGGCATAAATAAAATTCAACTTTTCTCTAATGTTATAGTTGCAAGTAATGAATTTTAAATTTTATTTTCTTATTGATAGAAGCTTGCAGTATAGTTGCTTTTAATGTAGAAAATTTAGACAATGTATTTTCCTATAGTGTTCCTTAGTCTTGATTGAGGATGATAGGCACATGGTCGCTAAATTGGACTTGCATAGTGCAGTTTGATTAAAGGGGTGATTATTTTGGTAGTGAAGATGAGAAGAAAAACACAATTCATTAGTTAAATGTTTTGTATATAAATTGGGTACTACTTTTGTAGGTAATTTTAGCTCATTGTTTTGTAATGTAATTTTTCAATTTCATGTATTTTATCTCCTATTTATTAGGTGCATGAGATGAAGGTTGAATGTAAGAGTCTTATAATGTTGAGTTACCTTTGGATCTTGAGTTTTTGATACTCCTTTGATGATCTTTCTCAACAAGTATTTTATTCTATTATTGTTTTTTGAATAACATATTGGGGAAATACAAAACTGTGTACTTTTACAAGACAATCAACACAAAATTGAAGCATCAAATAAGACTTGATCAAGTTGCAAGTGGAACATGCATTCAAATAGTAAGTAATGTTGAATAACAAAATAAGTAATCTATCATGTCTACATGTTGTTATTTCTGAGATTACATCCATGTTCTATATTCATAGAATGGTTCAAAATTGAAATTTATAATTCGATAAAAGTATTGACGGGTGTTGTTCCTTACATCCTCAATCAACAACTTGCCTCCATTTGTGGTCTCAAGTTGCCTCCATTTGTTGTTCCCTGCACCCTCAAAAAGTGTTAGATAGGCATATTTTTCATTTTAAGATCAAAGATAAAGGCCCCCTTTTTTATGCGTGCACACACACACAACATATACAACATATACAACCTTCACCATGCAGATATGCCTAAGCACTACTGGGACCTTATACCCTACAACAAATGTATTATTGTGAAAATCATCACAAGTCCATTTGTTGCCGAGTCTAGCTTCCAGTAGTGCTTGGTCAAATTTGATGCACTTTTGATATATTTTGTGTATAATATAAATGATATTTTATTTTGATTTACAAACTACTATATTATTTGAATATCTTTCTTTCTTGCCACAATAGGAAAGAATTTGAGATGGAAGATTACAATAACAAAAATGTTTCAATTTGGTATACTATACTAAAACATCATTTCATAACTAACTTTTCAATTTCTATATATAATTAGGTTATAGATAATCTAAGTGAAGAAAGATCATGTCAGGAAATCCAAGTGAAGAAGGTAATGGGGATACAATCAATAGATTGTGGTCTAACTTGAAAAGAAAAGGTGATCGAAAATTTTATTGTCCTTGCAATATTTGTAATGGCTTAAACACTAGAAGATTTCTAATCAAAAAAACTAAGAGACATTGTAGGGATAATGGTCACATTGAAGGAGGGTTTGATTATCATGAATTGGTAATTTTTTCATTATATTTATTTAACAATTAATATATATATGAAATACACTTGATGATGAGATCATTATCATGGTTTATTTGTGTTCATCATTTTTATATAGGTCGACCTCCCCAGGGGAGTACATGATATGGACAATGGAGGTGTGCATATGGAGAATATGGCTTTGGAAGTGGAGGATCATGAAGGTGTGAATATTGAAGTTGAAGATTATGATCCCATGGAAGATGATGATCATGCACCATATAACACATTTGAAGATGATGGTACTAATACATTGATCCATGACACATTTGGTACTGGCACAACTGACGAAGATGATCAGGAGGATTTTGATGTCATCCATGATATACCTCTACTTGAGAAGGAAGCCACAACCCTTTACGAAGGCTCCCAAACAACTCTTCTCTCTACTATATTGTTGTTGTTGAACTTGAAGGTTATGAATGGTTTATCCAACATAACAATGTCATGTATGCTAAGGTATGTCATATATGTCATTATAGTAATTAAAGGGTGAAACATGTACCATAAATATTTTTAATATTAACAACTTATATTTTTTTCTATAGATTGATAGGTGAGTTTTTATTACCACCATCAAATATTCTCCCTTGCTCATACCGAGAATTATGTGCTACTATGAAAGATATTGGAATAGAGTATCAAGAAATAGATGCTTATCCCAATGATCATATTATTTATCATAAAAAACATGAATTTGCAACAAAATGCCCTGAATGTCATACGAGTAGATATTGAAGAGATCAAATAACAAAAAAGGTGCCTCACAAGGTTCTTTGTTATATCCCCATTATACCACGTTTGCAAAGATTGTTCTTCATTATATCCCCATTATACCACGTTTACAAAGATTATTTAGGTGTAGTAGCTTGACACAATTTATGGATTACCATGCATGCAATAGGAGTCGAGATGACATTATTTGAATTCCTACAAATGGTTCTCTATTTAAGGACATAGAGGAAAAGTGGCCGCACTTTATCGAAGAACCTCAAAATCTCAAGCTTTCAATGGCAACAGATGGTGTCAATCCATTTGGAGAGCTAAGATCTGTTTACTCTATTTGGCCTATTTTTGTCATCAACAATAATATTCCTCCATGGATGTCAATAAAGAGGGAGCACATTATGTTAGAAATGATTGTTCTAGGTATTTGATCATTTAATAGTTATCTGCATATAACTATAAATCTTGTAGTAAAATGGTCACACAATTATGTAATATTGTTACTCATTCAACTAAGTAAATACCAAGTTAAAGATATGAATGTATATATTGAGCCTCTTATCGACGAGTTGGTGGAGTTATGGAATGATGTCACTATGTATGACATCTTTAGACAAATAAGAGATAGACAATTTCAATTCCATGCAATGCTTGTATGGACAATACATGATGCCCCAGGGATAACACCTTTTTCTAGTATGTTATGGTGAATTCAAGTTGCACATGATAATTCTAAATATAAAAATTAACATATTTAATCCAATTGTATCATTATCTTGTAGGTCTTCAAACAAAGGGAAAATTTGCATGTCCAGTTTGTGGTCCAAAGATGAAATTTCATCATTCAAAAAGTTTAGGAAAGCAGGTGTTTGATGAGCATATACACTTTCTCCACAAAAATCATAACTATCGAATTATCGAAAAACATCTTTTCAATGGGAAAGAAGAGACTACATCTAAGCCATAGAGAATGACACCTCGCTTATGGAAGTTGGAATATAATAGAATTAATCATCAAGGTATTACTGTTCTACCTAATGGTTTATGTTTGAAATTTGTATATTTATATTGTGTTTTGTTTGATGATTATGTGATTGATGATCGTGAATTTCATCAAGGAAATACTACTGAGCACCTTCCAAAGGGACTAATAAGTTATCCTAGGCAATTTAGTAGGTTGCCCTACTATGAGCAGCTCCAAATTGTGCATTTGTTTGATACTATGCATATTGGAAGGAATGTAATAGAGACATTGTGGAAGATATTGGATGGAAGGCGTGAGAAAGAAAAAATTATCAAAATTTATAGTGACATTCATGAAACCAATCATGCAATGAAAAATTTCATTGAATCAAATAGAAATGGAGAACAGATTAATATAAGTGCCCTTCCTTGGTTATTAACAGAGCAACAAAGTGATGCCATAAAAGAAGTCATACGAAAAATTTGATTTCCCACAGGATTTGCTGCAAAGATAAGCAGTACCATATCAAAGAAAAGTGAATTTGGGCCAAGGTTGAAAATGCATGATTGGCATACCTTCATCAAGGTAAGTCATGTTCTTTTGTATTTACAATATATTTGTAAACTGCATGTACTTCTCATTGTATTATGTGAGAAAAGAATGACATGATTATTTTTATAATTGTTGCAGTACATGCTACCCCTATCTCTCCTAGAGAACTTCGACAATAACATCAAAAAAGTGATATATGATCTTGGAAAATACATGAGGTAAGCAATGATATCTATTCAATTTGTTGTATATATTGTAAAGTCTCATGTTTATATATTTTTGTGTCTTGAATGTCTTGTAGGTGGTTGTCATCTAAATAAATCCATAAAGTTGATATAAAATATTGGAAGAGAAGAATTCCTCATCTAATGTGTGAAATGCAAAAGTGTCTACCTTCAACCTTTTTCAATGCACAATAACACTACCTCATACACCAAGTTGAGGAGATTGAATTGTGTGGACCCATACACACTCAATCAATGTGGATGGTTGAGAGGCAACTAAATTTTTTGAAAGCTTTGGTTCGGCAAAGAGAACATCTGGAGGGTTCTATGGTGGAGGGATATATGGTATACTAGACTATGGTGTACATTACTGAATATCTTCCTAAGCTTGTAGCAAAGATCCATATAGATCACATTTGGGATCTCAACACCATTAGAAAATTTGAAGGGGAGTACTTGGTGGGGAAAGGTAGAATGAGGAAAGTGAGAGGTAATAAATTATAAGATGTTATTGTAGCTATTAATTAATTTTTAATCTTCAAAATTAATTAGTTGTAAGCCGTCTATTTATTTTTTGTACAACTGCTCGTGAGTGGGATGCAATACATTTGTATATTGCAAACAATCAAGATTGGATGACGGTATGGATTGAACGATGTCATCATTTAGGTTGCACATTAACATGGGAAGCTATGTCTTCATTGCTTAATGAAGCTCATTGTAATAGAGGTCCAAATGTTACGCAAAGGGAAATAGATTTAGCACATGGTTTAAGAGATTTCTAGGTATGTATAAATTTTTTAATCACCCGTACGTTTATGAACTCTCGATGCAATAATTTATATATGTTTGAAATATGTTTGTAGGTCAAACACCACAAGGCTATGTTTTGCAATGGTCATAAATTTCACATTAAAAAGTTGCATGACACAAAGAAAACTTGTGATTTTGGGATAAGTGCAATCTTTCAGGTGATTAATATTTCATCTAAAAATGACTTACACCCTCGAGAGTCTGAAAATTGATACTATGACATTTTGGATGATATACTTGAGTATGACTTTAATTCCTTCAGATTAGTTCTCTTTGTCATCAGATGGTACAAGCTACGACTTAATCAAAATGATCTTGATAGAACTATTATTAAACATGACAATGGATTTCCAATGATTAATACAAGGTGGTTTGAGCCAATTGGGGATGAGCCCTATGTTCTTCCTAGTCAATGTGAGCAGGTATTTTACTCAAAGGTTCTCCATAAATTGGGTTGGTCATTTGTTGTTAGATATGATATAAGAGGAAGGCCGATGAGGTTTAATGTGATGCAAGAAGAAGATTGTAAACAACTAGAAGATGATGTAGATGATGATCACAAACAATAGTTAGTCGATGATGTTCCTGACGCAACTTTTCTTGAAGAAGAAGAAGAAGATGATGGTGATGATGCTACTGATGATGATGATGATGCTAATGCTACTACTATTGTTGATGATGATGATGCTGATGTCAATGATGATGATGATGAAGATGATGACAATGATGGTGGTGGTGATGATGTTGACAACAATGATGATCATGGTGATGAGTTGGATGAAGAAGAAGATGAATGAGATGAATGAAATGTACAGTTATGCGATCACTGCTTAATCTATTTAATATTGATTTCTTGATAGAAATATACAGTTATGTGATCAATGCTTAATCTAATTAATTCATGATGTACCTTTTAATATTTTTAATTCATATGGGATGCTTATGGTTTTTAATGTACTTGCTATGTATTTTTGAGTATATATATCATGAACTTTTTAGCTAACATAAGATAACTGAATTACATATGTAGGTACCTGGACCCCTTTCATGAGCATCCCACACAGTCTCATGGATCGACAGGTATAAGTCAATACACCCTATAGAGATTAATGTATTTCACAATTTGCAAAATATATCGCATTACTTGCTATCTCTCTCATTTGATGGAGTGCAGGTAGCAACAAATAGGTATTTGTCAGATGTGTCTTCCTTGAGTGAAGAATGTGAGTCATGTAGTATGTTTGAATTAGGAAAATCAACTAGAGGTCAAAAGACTAGAAGGAAATTCAATAAACACATAAAATTTTTCCTTGCTCAAGGGGGGTCATGTTCTTATGATGATGAGAGAAAAGGTGACATCGAGGTGCCCTCTAGGTACCAATATCTATAGAAACAATAGGTCCCCAAGGAACTTCCTCTAATGAACATTGATTTTAGTGTTAAAGGAAAGATAAATTGAATTACACCATTATCAATACATGGTTTGGGCCTATTTTCCATGGATGGCATAAAGGTCTCTTACAACAAAGTTGTTGAATTGATGGAGTAGGTTGGACCTTGTTACAATTACAAAAGTTGGATGGGAATTGTTCAATATAAAAAAAGCATGCGTAGGTATGCACTCTCAAAAAATTATATTTAACAAAAAGAAAATGAGAAAAGTAAAAGAGTGGCTATATACATTGATGGAAGGCCAAAAGCATTAGGGAATATGGTAGGTTTTATAAATAGCATGTGGCCTCTGTCAACTATTAAGCAACCCAATTGCATATTTGAGGTGCGCGAGGGAAATCATGTATTTGTATGTTGGATAAAATAAATAAGTGTAGGGGAAGAGCTTCTTATTGATTACAATTTGAATCACATAGATACTAATGCAGGAGCATCCTGGGTGTAAGAGCAATCTTGCATCACCCAAAAATATTTTTGGTTTCTTTTCAATAAGGGCTATCTTGTGCAGAGCTGCTATTTTTGGAAAGTTACTATTTTTTGTAAGTTTTCCATTCGAGCTCAAAATGGTCTATTTTCTTCCCTGGAGGTTCATTTTGGTCATATAAGCCTGCCAGTAAAGTTTCATTGCTAGATCAAGTTTAGTTTTGAAGTTATTGAAAATTCTTGGTATTGGTAGCAGGGTACAGAAACTTTAAACTCAGTTTTGAAGGATTTAGAGGCCCCGGATGAGGTCAAAACTTCGGCTAAATGAAGCTTGCTTAGTTTAGGTGTTGTAGAGTGCTTTGTGCCCTTTTCAAAATGGGGTCATAATAGTCAATCGGGTCAATGGGTGATGACTTATGGTCTTTGAAAGTTGGGTCACCTAAAATGGTAGAAAATAGTTTTTTTTTAAAATTTCTATTTGGGTTTCAAAAGTTGTTTTGAGTCGACTCTGATGTAATAAATAGTAAAATAAAATAATTCTAAGTTTGGTCGGCCTTATTTGCTAAAATTTTGGAACCTTCCCCGGCGGTGGAAAATTGTTGGCAATTTGGCTAAGGTATGTACATGGATGTTGTCATTATGGCAACATATGTTCCCTATGAAGATCAAATAAGCTAGAAAGTAAGTATGGAAGATCGCAGACTAAAATTGCCTAAGTATGAAACGGTGTTTTTGACAGAGCACCCAATACAGTTTGTTTTGGCGACGTTCACTAGAGCATGATAAGAGTTTGCGTAGTTGAACATAGAATCTATGGTGTCTAAGGATACCCCATCTCAGTGCGCAAAAGAGTATGGATAGTACAGACAAAGTTATGATTGTTTTACTGATGACAGAGTACAGCCGATAGAGCAGTTTTGAAGGCAGAACTAGTAAATGAATTAAGGGATTATTTTGCTTGTCAAAATAATGACTTAATATTATAAAGAGATGACATCCTAGATGTTTACTCTTGGATAAAGATATGCAAGCTGACTGGAGAAAGATATTATGTTTTTATCTTGTATAAATAAAGATGTACCGAACATACTTGAAATGTAACTTGTGAAAGTTGTATATTGTGATAGCAGCGAAAGTTGTTGATACGAAGTTGTAAGCAGTACCATATTGTAATCAGTAAACATTTGTATTACTTGTTTGGGTAGTGAGCTCATCTGGTAATCAGGTTTTGTATCTACAACTCCTAACAGGGTTGAGGCTTCTAACAAGGCCTATAGTCCCTTAACTAGGACTAATACACTATATGATTGTAATAGGCTCCTAATAGGGTCAACATCCTTAACATGATATCTTTTGATTAGTGGATCTTTGTGGGTACCATCCCCATCAGGGTTTTCCCTTGGCCAGGGTTTCCTTGAGAACATATCATGTGTTATGAGTTCTTTACATTTACTGTTATGTATGCTATTTAGTTTCTTATGTTTTAAAGTAATCTGTTATATCCATAAGTGGGCAAAAGTAAAAGTTTGTGAAATACTGATTCACCCCCCCCTCTTAGTATTTCCTATTTCTAACAATTGGTATTAGAGCACAGTTACTTGGAGAAGGAACATTCAAGGAAAGCCTAGCAGCTTGAGTAAGATCTCTATGGATATGGATCAGTTACAGAAGAATCTTGAAGAAGCTCTTGAACAAATTGATATGCTTACTGATGAAAGAAACACTCTGAAAAGAAAGTATGATGATGCAAAAAATCTTATTAACAAATCAAAAGGTAAGATAGAAGATCTAAAATCTAAGAAGGAATCTAAAATTCTTGTTGAAGATTGTGATGATTTAGAAAAAGAAAATATGATCCTTAAACATGAATTGAAGATAGAAAATCTAAAGCTTAGCTTGAAAGATGGAAATGAAAATCTGAGATCTGAGAATGAAAGTTTAAAGAATGAGAATGAAGATCTGAAATCTAAACTTGGCAAGGTAACATTTGAATTTGATAAAGTCAAATTGCTGTATGATGCACTAGAGAAATACAACAAGATTGTGAAAGGTGAATTGACTCAATCTAAACAACAACTTGAGAAACTATATTCAAATAGTGAAAAGATTAATGAGCAAGTATCTTATGGAAAACTATTCTATGAAAAAACTGGTCTTGGATTTAACATATTGAAGATAGTTAGTGAAAGCAAGAAACTGGATTTGAATGTATGTGAAAGCAGTGAAGAAAAGAAGTTAGATGAGAACAAATTTGAAGATGCACCTAAGCAAGAAGAATCACCGAAGTAAGAAGATGCACCGAAGCAAGAAGAACCACCAAAGCAAGATGAACCATCCACAGGTATGCAAAGAGAATTCAAAGGTAGATGTTTTTCTTGTAATACTATTGGTCATATGAAGAGAGATTGTATAGGTAAACAATTCAAACCTCTTAATGGACATTGTTATAATTGTCATGATTTTGGACATAGAGCTATTGAATGTAGAAGATCTAAAGTTATTGAGAATAATTACAATAGTAGAATGCCTAGAAATACTAACAATGTAGATTAGAGATCAACTGAAGACATGAAAAGAGGAAATGGAATAGTATGTTACAGATGCAACAAAATTGGACATATTGCTAGAAATTGCAGGACACAAATCAATCAGCAAACACCTAGATATGGAACCAATGAAATCATTTGTCAGATATGTAACAAGATTGGACACACAACAAGATTTTGTAGAATGAACAATGGAGGTTATCATCATAACCCTAACCCTAGAAACTATGCAAGAAGGAATAAAAATGCAGGAAACAAAGAGAAAGGTTGCTGTAGCAATGAAGATGAAGTAAAATTTGTTAAAGGCATAGATCAAGAAGGTATATTCAGCACTGAAGGTAATCAGGAAGGTAATGTATCTGATGGTAAGAATGAGTCTTTACCTAACCCTTCTTTAAGCACTTAAATTATGTAAATTTCTGTAGTTTAGGAACTTAGAATTAGTGTAGAATTAGATTTTGAATGAGTTAAGTTTTGTGCAATTAGATGAAGGTTTGTTATGTTATACTAATGCTATGGTTAAGTGCACAAAAAGAAATATTGTGTTTTGTGAGGTCACAAGAAGATTTATGGTTGTAGGTTTATAGAATTAGCTTTTGGCATTTTAGCGGCAAAAGAATTGAATGCGATGTCAAATCGGGTAAATGCTAAGTATTAAAAGATTAAAATTGAAGTTATTGTGATTATCAAGCAATTAGAAGTGATTTGGAGAGTGAAGAAAGAAGTTTGCAAGTGATTTGTAGAAGTTTGAAGCACCGATCAAGCAGAAGCCCTAATTTTGTGAATTTGAGGTATTTATCCGACTAAGATCTTGAATTAGCTTAAGTAATCAGATATAATCATGGATGTGTCATTGATTCGCAACATCAAGGATAAGAATAGACCTAGAACTAAGAAAGATCTAGTTTAACCCTTACAAAGAGATGCTAGTTTAGCTTTATCATCCGTACCAGACAGAGTTCTTCATTTAGAGAATGTTAAAAGTTATCTTGGATGCAAATATGAAACCCTAAGGGAGAGTAATTTTAATGATGAATATAAAAAATTATACAACAAGGATATGCAGTGAAACAAGGTTATGAACATCTAGAAAACAATGAAATCATTGAGTACTCTATGAAATATGAATTTGATGATGAGGAGTGTACTAAGATCATTTTGAGTAGGATACATAATGGTAAGTTTTGGTTAGAAGATAGAGTTATAAACATAATTGCAGACCTAATTCATGATGTGACTAGATTATTAAAAGTTGGTGCAATTCCACTGAATGAGAAAAACATGAGAAAGATTGTGATTGATAACACTGGTTCAATATACAATGGAAGAGGTATAGTCATTAGTAAGATTAAGCAAGATGATGTAAAATACTTGTGTAAGATTTTGACAACAAAATTCTATGGAAGTTCTAGAGAAGATGATATGCCAGTAGGTATGGTACACATTGCTTATTTGATGTGTGTGGAGAAGAAGCCTGTGGATATGTGTGAAATTCTGAGAATATAGTTGTTTGAGAATTTGGAAAAGATAAAGAAAGCTAAATACACTCACTTTAGATTTTCCTCATTGGTTACTTACATGTTCTTCCAATTACTAAGAAGATTTCCTTACACTATTGATTGGAATGATGGTGAGAATACTATGGAAAGAATCAATAAAGTTTAGATGAAACATCTTATTGAGAAGGTTAATGACAGTGTAAAGTTAGTGTTGAAATTTTTTTAGAACATTGTGGTAAATAGATCAAGAATTCCTCCATCCCTAGTTGAGAAATACAAAGATGATATATGTTTTATGGTTGATACTAATTTCACTTACATTGAGGTAGTAGAACCTAGACATGAATTCATAGACCCTCTTGGCTATGAAATCTCTGAAGTTGAAACAGAAGGATATGTTTGTAGATTGTTGAAAAGTAAAGTGGATGCTCATAGCAACAGATTTGGAACATATGATGAAAACTTTGATTCAGCAAAGACACTCAAGGAAGAGAAACAATCAAAGAAGAGAGTGGAGACTACAATAAAGAAAATTTTAAAAGAATTAGGTATGAGTGAGCAGGAATTTGATATTGCAAGAAAGACTGTAGAAGAAATAAGGCAAAGTGAGATACTATTAGTCCCACCTTTGACATCAAGTATAGAGCCCATTCAAGTTAAGGTAAAGGTTGAAGAACCTGAGAAGGAGCAAGAAATTAGTCAGACAGAGAAACCCTCTTCTTCAGCACCGAGCAAAAGAATGAAGGCAAGTGCTTCAGGACCGGGTAAAAGACAAAAAATAATTATTCCACCAGTACCTAGAAGAGTTGCAGAGATAAAATATGAAGTAACAATAAAGAAGAAATCATGGAAACCAAGGATAGAAAGAGTTAATGAAGACATATTGTAGCATGGAGACTTTACCAAGATGAACAAATACTATGATTTATATGGATCCTCTGACAGATTAAATCTAGAGAATGCAATGGTTACACATATGATTTTGACAAACAAGAAATTTGATACTATTCATGGAAAGATACCAGAAGATTTGTACAACAGACTTGTGAGAAGAAAGATGAGAGCACAAGAAGAAGATACTAAAATGAGAGAGAATGTGATAAGATAGTTTTGTGACATAAGAGATGATGACCACCTTAAACAAATCCTCAAGCCACTTGAAACCCTATTAAGAACCAAAAGAAGAACTATACAAATAATGGGAGGTCAGTATGAACAAGTAAAGACTGAAACTGAACATGCAGTTGTGCAAGTGCTAGCAAACTTGGTAGCAGGAAAAGATAGCAAAGATCAATCAGTTGTAGAACTAGCAGAGAAATAGAGTTCAGAATAGGCAGAGGCAGCAACAGAGGTAGTTGAAGTTGAAGATATTCCCTTTTATTCTATAAACATTGGCACAAAATCTATGGACATTGAAGGAACAAAAGTTACTTTAGATTCAGATGATGTGGTACTCAATAGTTTGGATAACATTGTTGACAATTTGGCTTTGGGAGAGCAAGAAAAGAGTATTAAAATAGAGACTACTTGAACAGAAGAGAAAATGGAAACAGAGACCCATACACCTATTGAACCACAAGAAGACATCACTCTTACTCCTAAGACTAGAAATGAGAAAGGAATAGGAACATTGATTGGAGATTTGAGCAAGGAGGTTGATGATGATGATCAATTAGAGTTGATCACTTCTTTGAAAAAAATTATTGGAAAGAACAAGAAAGTTAAGAATTTGGAAGGTAGCCTGAAAGATTTGACCGAGAAGCTACAAAGTGTTATATCTACAAAAGTCTTTGATTTAGACCCACTTGAAAGAGAAAAGATGGTAATAAATTCTTTTGATGTTGAGTTCACTAATTTGACTGATATTGCTAAGGTTAAGGCTCAGGCAGCTTATGAAGCTGAGATGTTGCAGAATATAAGTCAGAATATCAAAAATGACATTGACAACCTTGACAGACACATTAAGAACTTAAGGAAACATCTTGAGACTGGAAAGTGTTTGTACATTTAGTGTACAAAATCTAAAAATATAATAATTGAGGAAGAGGAGAAGCTAAAAGAGAAGAAAGATGAAATTGCAGCAGAGACAAACTCAATGGCCAGCACAAACATAAAGATTAGTGCAGTTGAGAAAAAGATCAAAAAATTGTGTGATGAGATAAGGACTTTGAACGATGAGAAGAACATGAAAATTATCAAGATAAACATCTTGAGAGAGCATGTCTCAATCAAGTTGACTATAATAGAAGAGCAACTAGAAGAATGTCTTACTGCTAAGACATCATTTTAGAAGTTCAACTTTGAATCCCTTGAAGCTTGTCAGATTGTAGCATACGGATTGAGTACTTTACTCAATGTAGCATAATCAATTAAGAAGGCATGGGAGAAATATTTTGAGGCTTGGAAGTCAGATTTTGTAGATTGTGTTGCAAGCCTACTGGCTTTGCAATAACATAGTAAGGTAAAAGTTTTGACACAATTTTGTATATCCCTTTCCACCGTTTATTTTGTCATTGTTGTCAAAGGGGGAGAGATACTTAGAAAATTGTCTATATATGATAAGGAAGGATACTCATAGGGGGAGTTCTATGGAGTATTATGAAGCATTATAGATTATGTGTATATTTTGAGGAGATATAAGGATAGTATACTTATTTTATACTATGGCCACAATTTTGATACAAATTTTGAGATTTTGACTTGTACACTTAGCCAATTTTCTCATATGTTGCCACCAATGACAAAGGGGGAGATTGTTAGCAATTTGGCTAAGGTATGTACATGGATGTTGTCATTATGGCAACATATGTTCCCTATGAAGATCACATAAGCTAGAAAGTAAGTATGGAAGATCGTAGACTAAAATTGTCTAAGTATGAAATAGTGTTTTTGACAGAGCACCAGATACAGTTTGTTTTGGTGATGTTCACTGGAGCATGATCAGAGTTTGCACAGTTGAACATAGACTCTATGGTGTCTAAGGATACCCCATATTAGTGTGCAAAAGAGTACAGATAGTACAAACAAATTTATGCTTGTTTTACCGATGATAGAGTACAACCGACATAGCAGTTTTGAAGGCAGAACTAGTAAATGAATTAAGGGATTATTTTGCTTGTCAAAATAATGACTTAATATTATAAAGAGATGACATCCTAGATGTTTAATCTTGGATAAAGATATGCAAGTTGAATGGAGAAAG
Organism: Chamaecyparis obtusa; assembly: GCA_027943335.1. Classification (NCBI taxonomy): domain Eukaryota; kingdom Viridiplantae; phylum Streptophyta; class Pinopsida; order Cupressales; family Cupressaceae; genus Chamaecyparis; species Chamaecyparis obtusa. The sequence continues at coordinate 441,482 of BSBK01000972.1, read as the reverse complement.
ATATTGTGTTTGTATCTTGTATAAATAAAGATGTACCAAACATACTTGAAATGTAACTTGTGAAAGTTGTATATTGTGATAGCAGTGAAAGTTGTTGATGCGAAGTTGTAAGTAGTACCATATTGTAATTAGTAAACATTTGTATTACTTGTTTGGGTAGTGAGCTCATCTGGTAATTAGGTTTTGTATCTACAACTCCTAACAGGGTTGAGGCTTCTAACAAGGCCTATAGTCCCTTAACCAGGACTGATACACTATATGATTGTAATAGGCTCCTAACAGGGTCGACATCCTTAACATGATATCTTTTGATTAGTGGATCTTTGTGGGTACCATCCCCACCGGGGTTTTCCCTTGGCCAGGGTTTCCTCGAGAACATATCATGTGTTATGAGTTCTTTACATTTACTATTATGTATGCTGTTTAGTTTCTTATGCTTTAAAGTAATCTGTTATATCCATAAGTGGGCAAAATTAAAAGTTTGTGAAATACTGATTCACCCCCCCCTCTCAGTATTTCCTATTTCTAACAAAAATTGCCTATATAAGGAAGGCTGTAGTGTTGTCTTAGGTAGTTTAGAGTAGTTCTGGGTAGATTTGGGTAATAATTCGAGGCTTTGTCCTACAAAATATTGTAAGGGAAAATGCCCATGTGGCTTTGGATATTGTAATTCTGAAATTTTTAATTCCACATTTGTGGAGATAATAAGAAGCCCATTTTTCATTCTTGCAAATTGTTGTTTCTCTATTTTTGTTGTGTTTGTGGTATTAAGGGGAGTACCCTTTATCAAGTGGTATCAGAGTAGGAGTTTCTAAGTGTGTAAATAGACCGCTGATTGTGAGGCAGTTTGCACTAGGACTGTGGTTAGGGTTTCAATGAGCAGTGCAAAAATGCCTCCGTGAAGGGAATGTGGTGGAAGAGCTGGTGGTGTAACACCTGAGGTTAGAGAAATCCAGAGACAAGTGCAAGAATTGCAAGAAGAGATTCATAGAGGAATGAATCTTAATATTAGAGACGAGAGCGAGGATGAAGTTGAAGAAGGAAATTCTAAAGGAGAAGTCAAAATTGTGAATCAGGAAGAAGAAAGACTTTTTCAAGCCATTTCCAAGATCAAGAAAAGACCTAAGATTCAGGTTCCTACATTTTTAGGGAATCTTAACCTAAAGGAATTGATCAACTTGATCAATGAATGTGAAGAATATTTTTAGTATGAAGATATTAAGGATCTTGATAGGGTCAAATTTGTGAAGGCTAGACTGAAAGGTCATGCAAAGATCTGGTGGCAAGAGATTCAATTGGAGATAAATAGAAGAGGAAAGGAGAAAATCACAAGATGGGATCGAATGGTGGACAAATTGAAGTGACAGTTCATTCTTGTTGATTATGAGCTTGACCTACTGAAGACAATGCAAAGTTTGAAGTAAGCAGGAAGATTTGTTCAGGAGTATATAGAGGAGTTCTATCGAATCCTCATCAGAACAAGCCATGTGGAAGCTGATAAGGAGAAAGTTGCCCATTATCTTAATGGGTTGAGGTTGAGCATTCAAGAGGGGTTGAATTTGGTTTGAATGAATAGTATTGAAAAAGCATACCATTTTGCCCTAAAAGTAGAGGAAAAGTTGAACAAGAAGTTTGAGAACAGACAAAATGGAAGAGATCATGGTGGAAGATCTGGTGGATGATCATATGGAGGCCAAAATGAAGATCTGAAAAAGAAGGATGAGGCTAGTAGTAGCTAGAATTAGAGAGGAAATAATTCCAATCATTTCTAGGATCAGAGTAATAGAGATCAGAGAGGAAGAGGAAGAGGACAAGGATATGGAAGAGGAGGCTTCCGTGGAACATGTTTTCACTGCGGTGAAGAAGGTCATATGGCATTTGAATGTCCTCAACACCAAGGAAGGATAGATAAGAGAAATGAAAGCTAGGATAGAGTTGCACATGTAGATGAAGATGCTAGATCATCACATTCTAAAGATGCTAAAAGAGGAGAAACACTAATAAACAGAAGAGTCCTGCTGAGTGGTGAGAATGAACCTGAGCAAATGAGGAGCCTATTTCACACCAGGTGCAAGTAAGAAGGTAAATGATGTGATGTGATTATCGATAGTGGAAGCACTAAAAATTTGGTGTTAGAAGAGATGGTGACAAAGTTGAAGCTCAAGAGAGAGAAACACCCACATCCATATTGGATTGCCTAGGTGTAGGATGGCCACAAAGTCATGGTCAATGAATAGTGCCTAGTGAAGTTCAAGATTGGTGGGTACCATGATGAGGTACTATGTGATATCATACCTATGGATGCATGTCATATGTTGTTAGGTAGACCATGGTAGTTTGAAAAGTGTGCTGTACATGATGGTTATGCGAATACTTATTCCTTGACAAAGGATGGAGTGTGACATAAGCTAAAGCCATTGAAGGACACATAAGAAAAGGTATGTGGTTATGTAAGAATAACTTTTGTTGATGGAAGAAAATTCCAAGATGGTATGTGGCATGAGCATGTATGTTTTTCTTTAATTCCAAAAGTTGGTAAAGAGGAAGTAGAAGATGTACTTGTAGAAGTTGTAGATTTGTTGAATGAGTTTCAGGATATTGTATCCGATAATGTTCCTAATGGATTACCACCAGTAAGGAAGATTAGTCATCAGATGGAATTGATTCTAGGAGCCAATTTTCCAAATAAGGTAGCACATAGAATGACACCAGCAGAAAGTGAAGAGCTGAATAGACAAGTACATGAGTTGTTACAGAAGGGGTTGATTTAGGAGAGCCTGAGTCCATGTGTTGTACTAGCAGTACTAGCACCAAAGAAGAATGGAGAATGGAGGATGTGTATAGATTCTAGAGCTATAAACAAGATGACAATCAAGTATAGGTTTCCATTGCCACAGATGGATGATACTATGGACTGTTTGAGTGGAGCTATGTATTTCTCAAAGATAGATCTGAAGAGTGGATATCATCAGATTTGGATCAGAGAAGGAGATGAATGGAAGATTTCCTTCAAGAAAAAGGAAGGACTATATGAGTGGTTAGTCATGCCTTTTGGGCTAACTAATGCACCGAGCACTTTCATGCGGCTCATGAATGAGGTTCTGAAAGAATTTCTAGGTAAGTTTTTCATTGTTTACCTAGATGATATTTTGATCTTTAGTAAGACATTGGAGGAGCATATGATGCACATTCATATGGTGTTTGAGAAGTTGAGGGAAGAGAAATTGTTGATTAATTTGAAGAAGTGTAGTTTTGTGAAGGAGGAGTTAGTGTATTTGGGATTTGTAGTCTCAGTAGAATGTCTAAAAATGGACCCAAAGAAAGTACAGGCTATCCTTGAATGGCCTACTCCAAGGAGTGCTACTGAGGTAAGATCTTTTCATGGATTGGCTAGTTTTTATAGAAACTTTATTAGAAATTTTAGCAGTATTTGTGGCCCCTTGATTGAAACAATGAGAGGGGATAGAAAAGAGTTCAAATGGACTAATGGGGAGGATAAGAGTTTTAAATTGTTGAAACAAAAAGTTATAGAACAACCTATTTTAGCACTTCTAAATTTTAATAAGGTGTTTCAAGTATATTGTGATGCTAGTGGTATTGCAATAGGAGTTTTTATGAGCCAAGAAGGTAAACCTGTTGCTTATTTCAATGAGAAATTAAATGATGCCAAGAGAAAATATTCTGTTTATGATCAGGAATTTTATGCTATAGTTCAAGCATTAAAGAAGTGGAGACACTATCTACTTCCTAAGGAGTTTGTTTTGTATACTGATCATCAAGCTTTGTAATATTTGAATAGTCAAGGAAAATTGAATTAAAGACATTTGAAATGGGTTGAGTTTTTGCAGAGTTATACATTTGTTTTGAAACATAAGAGTGGGAAGTCTAGCAGGGTTGCAGATGTGCTTAGCAGAAGGCAACTATTGCTAACAAAAATGCAGATTGAGGTGGTTGGGTTCAGGGAATTCAAGAATTTGTATCCAGAGGATCCTGATTTGTGTGAAGCTTGGAAAACTTGTAAAGAGCCTGTTACTCTAGATAGAACAAAGTGGTTGGATTTCATCATTCAAGATGATATGCTATTCAGAGGGAGTTAGTTGTGCATTCCACAAAGTCCTATGAGGGAGAATCTCATCAAGGAGAAGCATAGCAGAGGATTGGTTGGACATTTTGGTTGTGATAAAACCCTTGCTTTGGTTAGTGAAAATTATTATTGGCCATAGTTGCAACAAGATGTCAAGAAGTTTGTATAGAGTTGTAGAGTATGTTAGATGGCAAAAGGAGTGAAGCAGGATACAGGGTTGTATCAGCCATTATCGATACCAGAGAAGCCTTGGGAGGATATCAGTATGGATTTTGTTCTTGATTTTCCAAGGATTCAGTGGGGACATGATTCAATTTTTGTGGTGGTTGACAAATTTTCAAAGATGACACATTTTATTCCCTACAAGAAGACTAATGATGCAGTTCATGTGGTAGAATTGTTTTTCAAATAAGTGGTGAGACTACATGGTTTTCCAAAGAGTATAGTTTCAAATCGAGACACTAATTTTGTTGGATACTTCTAGCGTACATTGTGGAATAAGTTAAAGATAAATTTGAAGTTCAATTCATCACATCATCCACAAACTGATGGACAGACAGAGGTGATGAATAAGAGTTTGGAGAATTTGCTGAGATGTTTGGTTAGAGATAAGCTAATAGGATGGGATTTGATTTTACCATAGGTAGAATTTTCATACAATAATTCTGTCAATAGGAGCACTGGTAAATCACCATTCTAGATTGTATATGGAAGTAGTCCCAGAAATACATCTAAGTTGAGGAAGATAGATAAAGGAGAAATAAGTAGTGCTGAATCTGAGGATTTTGCAAAATATTTGAACAACATCCATGAGGAGGTGAGGAAGCACATTACCAAGATGAATGCACAGTACAAGGCTAAGGCAGATGAGAAAAGAAGACATAAGGAATTTTAGGTTGGAGATGAAGTCATGGTTCATTTATGGAAGGAGAGATTTCCAGTTGGTACATATAACAAGTTGAAAATGAAGAAGTTTGGGCCATGTAAGATACTAAAGAAGCATGATTTAGAAAATACCTATGAGGTAGAATTGCCTACTGAGCTAAATATTTCACTAGTGTTTAACATTTCAGATCTGACAGAGTATCATGAGGGAGGTGTTGAAGATGAGATCACAACAACATAGTGGAGTATTCCAACAACTAGTTTAGCTACCAAGGAGATTGAAGACATACTAGATAGTCATGTTGGCAGAAGCACAAGGAACATGACATATGCAGAATATCTGGTCAAATGGAAATGATGACCTGTTGAAGATTCATCATGGTCGACAAAGGAGGAGGTTAACCATCTTAATTTTCCTCTTCACATCTGAGTCATGATAGGGTCACTTCTCAAATTACCCCAGGTGTCTGATGTAGGAGCATCCTGGGTGTAAGAGCAATCTTGCATCACCCAAAAATATTTCTGGTATCTTTTCAATAAGGGCTATCTTGTGCAGAGCTGCTATTTTTGGAAAGTTACTATTTTTAGTAAGTTTTCCATTCAAGGTCAGAATGGTCTATTTTCTTTTGTGGAGGTTCATTTTGGTCATATTAGCCTACCAGTAAAGTTTCATTGCCAGATCAAGTTTAGTTTTGAAGTTATTGACATTTTGGGTATTGGCAGCAGGGTACAAAAAATTTGAACTCAATTTTGAAGGCTTTAGAGGCCCTGAATGAGTTCAAAACTTTAGTTGAATGAAGATTTCTTGATGTAGGTGTTGTAGAGAACTTTGTGCCCTTTCTGAAATGGGGTTATAATAGTCAATCAGGTAAACAGGTGATGACTTATGGTCTTCGGAAGTTGGGTCACCTAAAATGACAGAAAATAATTTTTCTTCAAAATTTCTGTTTGGGTTTCAAAAGTTGTTTTGAGCCGACTCTAATGTAATAAAATGAAAAATAAAATAATTCTAAGTTTGGTCGGCCTTAGAGGCTAAAATTCTGGAACCTTCCCAAGTGGTGAAAAATTGCCTATATAAGGGAGGCCATAGTGTTGTCTAGGGTAGTTCGGAGTAGTTCAGGATAGATCTGGGTAATAATTTGAGGCTTTGTCCTACATAATATTGTAAGGGAAAATGCCCGTGTGGCTTTGCATATTGTAATTCTAAAATTCATAATTCCACATTTGTGGAGATAATAAGAAGCCCATTTTCTTTCTTGCAAATTGTTGTCATTTCTCTATTTCTATTATGTGTTTGTGGTATTAATGGGAGCACCCTTCATCATATACAAATGATGTCACTATCATGGGGGTGCAGGTACATAATGTACCATTAAATAATCAAGTTTTTTTTCTAGCCACATTTAGAGAGTCTCCTCACTATCCACCTCATCTCCATCATCATCTTCTAATGAAATTTATTAATGTAGTCCTTTCTAATTATTGATTAACTTTAAATAATAACACAAGGCCACAATATGGAGCAACAACGTAGAGGGGACAATGATGATCCTGCATGCACTTCTTCCCAATAGGTAAACCTCTTTGTTATTGTACTACAAATTAGATAGAAGAAAATGTTAAATAGTATTTTTTATTATATTATTTTCATCACTATTTCAGAGTAATTCTAATATTGTTATTAATATTGTTGTCATAGATAGGTGGTCAACAGAGAAAGGGAAAGGAACCTGTAGTCCCTGAAGAGGACCTAGCTATTGATTTAGCTACTTGTGATGACCCAACCTCTGCAATTAAAAAATGCCTTCACAAAATTGGAAAAAGAGTGGTTGAATTGGCATTTATATTCCCTCCGACTGCTAAGTCACAAAAGAGGGCAACTAAATTGATGCACCTATCTCAAAATTACAGAGTAAGCATTAATGTAATTTTTAATTATAACAAAAGTTTAATAATAGTTTTTATGTTATACTAGTCTTTTATGTCATTAAAAAATAAGTAGATGTGTTGCTTTTACAACTTTTTTTGCGTAATTTTGATCCTCATGGCCATGATGAGGGTACTGCAGCTGGCTTAGGTAGATCACATGTTGGACTATATTTTTTTTACTCTTTAAAAATATTGTCCATGCTAATCACTGCTTTTATTATGCTCTAACAATCTTATTCTTCAACACGTGTCAATGATCATTTACTATCGCCGCCTCATACGATGGCAGGCTTAGATGTACTGCTTCCTAAAATGTCAGCAACACATAGCATGGCCAAAAATGCCATGGCACTACCTAATCATATACATATTTTATTTTCTCTATCATTATCTATATGTTTATTTCCCTTGAAGTGTTCTTTCTTAGTGGCATTTCGTAATGGATTCAATTTATGCAATAGGAGATGCATCACTTGATGGTGATTTTATTGGATGTACTAGTATTCCTAGTACATGAACGGTGAAGGATTGCATATTTATTGTGAGTGATGAAGAAGGAGTTCCCTTGAAAATAGCAAAACTTCTAGGTACTTTAAAGATTGGACCTTTCTTTTACTATACAATCGTATGTTAATTACACCTTGCATTCAATATGAGAAGCTTACATCTATTGTATTGTTATTTTATACTATTATATCCTTCAACTAATGATCCCATGATTATTTTGTAGGGAATGCTATTTTTTATGGTAAACTTAGTGATGAGTGTTTGCAGATATTTGGGCCCACCATCTGTACAGGGTAGAACATCATATCCAAACTAAAACCCCAATCCACTATTTTGATTTCATATCATTGCTAGGATAGTTATCATTGTTAGAAATAGGGAATACTGAGAGGGGGGGTGAATCAGTATTCTACAAACATTTTTTCTTTTGCCCAATTATGGATATAACAGATTATCTTAATGCATGCATAACATAGAAAACTAAACAACATGCATAGCAATAAAACAAATGAACTCATAACACATTATTTGTTCCTGAGGAAATCCTGGCCAAGGGAAAACCCCTGTGGGGATGGTACCCACAAAGATCCACTAATCAAAAGTATCCTATTAAGGATTTTGACCCTGTTAGGAGCCTATTACATGCATATAGTGTCTTAGTCCTGATTAAGGGACTATAGGCCTTGTTAGAAGCCTCAACCCTGCTAAGAGTTGGTAGTACAAAATATGATTACTAGATGAGCCCACTGCCCAAATAAGTAATATATAATATTTACTGATTACAAAATAGGTCAAGGTACATAACCTTATACTGATTGTAGCTTCACATCAATGTCTCTTCACTTGCTTTTTCACTATCACTATTACAACTTCATCATGTATATAATTACATCATTACATCTCTTTATACAAGTTATTAAGATTAATAACTCTTACAGTCAGCTTGTCATAAGAATTATACAAAATATATCTTTACCCAAGGGTTAACATATAGGATGTCATCCCTTTATATTATTAAGACATTATTTTGATAAACAAAATAATCCCTTAACTCTTTACCAATTCTGTCTTCATATTCTGTTCTGTCGGCTTAACACTGCCTTCAGTAAAACTATCATAACTTCTTCCGTACATGCTGTACTAACTTGAACTCTCAAGTGTGTCTTCTATAGTCACCATAGTATCTATGTTCAAGTTTGCAAGCACTGAACTTACTCCAATCAACATCGCTAATCAAAACTATCTTTGGGTACACTGGCAAAAACACTGTCTCATACTTAAACAATTTTGCATTGTGCTTTGTCATACTTGCTCTCTATCCCGTGTGATCTTCATGTAGATCATATGTTTCCATAATGACAACATCTATGTATCTAACTCAGCCAAATTTCCAACAATCTCTCCCTTTGTCATTGGTGGTAACATACGAGAAAATTGGCTGAGTCAAAAACTTCAAAAATCTCAAAATTGTGGCCATAACAAATATATATATATATATATATATATATATATATATATATATATATATATATATATATATATATATATATATATATATATATATATATATATATATATATATATATATATATATATATATATATATATATATATATATATATACTATCCTTATAACTCCATAAACCTTATCTATATACTGTACTCCCCCTAGGAGTATACATCCTTATCATATTTAACAATTTTCTAGTTTATATCTCTCCCCCTTTGACAACAATGACAAAAAAAAAGGTAAGGAGGGTGACAAAACTGTGTCCAGACAAAAGTTATACCTTGATTCAATATTGCAAAGCTGGTAGGCTTGCAACAAAATCTTCAAAGTTAATCTTCATGGCCTCTAAATCTTTCTCCCATGCCTTCTTAATCAAATCTACAACACTGAGTAGTGCGCACAATCCATAAGATGCAATTTCATAGGTTTGGAGATTCTCAAAACTGAACTTCTGAAAAGATGTCTTGGATGAAAGACATTCTTCCAGTTGTCCTTCAACAGTGCTCAATTTGATAGAAACATGCTCTCTTAGAAGAGAATATTTTTTGCTTCCTGTCCTTGTCATGTAAAATCCTTATCTCATCATAAATCTTGCAAATTTTCTTTTCAATATCAAGTATCTTCACATTGGGGCTTGAAAGGAGATTTACCTTTGCTTGAATTTTTGCTTCTTTGATCTTAATCTTTTGCATTTCTTCTGCTATAAAGATCTCAAATTTTGTACACTGAATGTACAAAGTTTTACCTCTGTCTATATTCTTTCTCAAATCTTTTATACAGATATCAAGACTGTTGATATCATTCCTGATATTTTGGCTTATGTCTAGAAGTAGTTTGGCCTCATATGCTGCTTATGCCTTCACCTTAGCTATATCGGATAAGTTGGTAAACTCATCATCAAATGTGTTCATCACTTTCTTTGCTCTTTCAAGTGGGTCTGCCTCTACAATTTGTGTGGTCACAATACTTTGTAACTTCTCAGTTAATTCTTTTAGGCATCCTTCAAGGCTTTTTACTTTCTTGTTCTTCCCAATAATCTTTTTCAAAGATTTGATCAATTCCATCTGATCATCATCATCTACTTCTTTACCCAAACTTTCAAATATAGATCCAATTTGAGTTTTCTTAATAGTAGGACTGATTTCTTCTTGACTAGGGACTGCTTCTAGCTTTTCTGTCTCTTTAGGCTCTCCAATCCTTGTGTCTCTCTGTTGTTCTCCTCTAGCATTGTCTTGCTCTTCAAAATTTGAATTGTCAACAATGTTCTCAAGGTTCTTAAAAAGATTATCATCACTATCCAGAATGATCTTGGTTCCTTCCACATTCATGGTTTCATCTTCAATGTTGATGGTTGGTGGAGAAGGAATATCTTGCTGTTCTGCTTCCTTTACTTGCTATGAGGGTTCTGCTGCATCTGATTATTTCTCAACACTTTCTATCATCACTTTAACTATTGCTAGTTCTATTTCCTTATTGATTTCTTTATAATTACCTCCCATAATTTGAATTGTTCTTTTCTTGGTTCTCAAGTGGGTGTTCAGATCCTTCATGATCTATTTGAAGTGTTCTTCATCTCTCACATCACATAGCTTCCTAAAAATATTTTCTCTAATTATGATATCTTCATCTAATGCTCTTTTCTTCCTTTTTACTAACTTTTCATACAAATCATCAGGTATCTTACCTTGAATTGTATCAAACTTTCTGTCAGTCAATATCATGTGCTTCACCATTGCATTTTCAAGGTTCAATCTTTTTGCATAATCATAGAGGTCATAGTATTTGTTCATCTTTGAAAAGTCTCCATCTTGTATGATCTGTTCATTAACTTTTTCAATTCTAGGTTTCCAAATTTTCTTCTTAATAGGGGTCTCTTCATCATTTTTAATTTCTGCAATCTTTCTCTGAATTGGTGGTACTAAAGTCTTCTTCCTTTTACCTGGTCCAATAGAAATCTCTTTCACTCTTTTACCAGGTGTAGAAGAGGATGATCTAGAGGACTTTCTAACTTCTTGATTTTTCTTTATTTCTTCCACTTTCACTTGTATGTCTACTTGCTGTGCTGCAACTGATGATAAAGGTGGAATAGACAAAAATTCCTTTTGTCCTATGTCTCTAATTGCTATTGCTGTTTGTTTAGCTATCAAAAATTCCTGTTCAGACATTCTTGTGTCCTTTAATATCTTCTTGATTGTACTTTCAACTCTTTTCTTTGATTTTTTCTCTTCTAAGATAGTCTTTGCAGAGTTGAAGTTCTCCTCAAAGGTTCCAAACCTGTTGCTATGAATGTCCATCTTGCATTCAAGCAATCTACTCACATATTCTTTTGTTTCAATCTCAAAGATTTCATAGCCAAGAGGGTCTATGAATTCTACTCTAGGTTCTACTACTTCAGTGTATGTAAAGTCAATATCAACCATAAAGCATATCTCATTCTTATACTTTTCTACTAAAGACTGAGGGATCCTTGATTTGCTTGACATCAAATTTTGAACTGTTTAAATCACCAACACTGCACTCTCATTGACCTTGTCAATAAGACGTCTCCTGTATACTTTGTTAATCCTTTCCATTATAGTGTTACCATAATTCCAATCATTACCAATGGTGTAAGGAAATCTTCTTAACAAATGGAAAAACATATAAGTGATCAATGATGAAAATCTAAACTAAGAGTACTTAGTCTTCTTTATCTTTTCCAAATTCTCAAACAACTAAATTCTTAAAATCTCACACATATCAACTTGTACTTTATCAACACACATCAAATAGGCTACATGTATCATTCCTACTACCATGTCATCTTCTCTCGAGTTAGCACAAAACTTAGTTGTAAGGATCTTGCATAAATATCTAACATCATCTTGTTGTATCTTGCTAATTACTATTCCCCTACCATTGTAAGATGAATTTGTGTTGTCTATAATTATTTTCCTCATGTTCTTCTCATTCAAAGGAATGGATCCAATTTTAGATAGACCAGTTACCTCATGAATTAGGTCAGCTATGATATCTATCACTCTGTCATCTAACCAAAACTTTCCATTGTGAATTCTGCTTAAAATTATCTTGGTACATTCTTCATTGTCAAACTTATATTGTAGAGAATACTTAATAATCTCATTATCTTTCAAATGTTCAAACCCTACTTTCAATGACATATCTTGATTGTAACTCTTTTCATATTCTTTAGAAAAATCACTGTCATTGAGAGTCTCAAGCTTGCATCCCAAATAGCTTCTAACATTTTCTAGATGTAAAACTCCATCTAGTACAGATGATAAAGCTAACATAGGGTCTTCCTCCAAGGGTTCTATTGGTTCCCTTTTGACTTTAGGTCTATAATTATCCCTTACATTATGAATCAATGAAACATCCATGACTTCTACAAATTCTTTAACCAATTTAGAGATCTGCCAAGTAAAATACCTTGATTCCATGATTTAGGGCTTGCATAGATTCAACACAAAAATCCTTCACCAAATCCTTGCAAAATGCTTTCAATCACTGCTCTTTGATCTCCTTAGAACTTGTATTCACTTTGATGCTCAAATATTACCGATCATAACCTTTTATCATTTCAATCTCACATAGATCTGACATCGCATTCAATTCATTTACCGCTTCTTTCCAAAAGTTATTTCTACTTACCTGCAAAACTTAAAACTTCTTGCGATCTTGCAAAACATAATATTTTTCTATGCGCTCTTAACCATAGCATCAATACATCATATACTACCTTGCATTAACTACACAAGACTCAATTCATCATATATCAACTTCTACACTAATCTAAGTTCCTATTCTACTGTAATTTTCATGAATTAAGTACTTTGAGATGGGTTAGGTAGAGATTCATTCTTACCACTTGATACTTCACCTTTCTAGTTAACTTCAGTGCTAAATGTGTCTCCTTGATCTATGCTTTTAACAAACTTTGCTTCTTCTAAATTACTACAACATCCTTTTTGACTGTTACTTGCATCTTCATTTCTCCTTGCATGACTTCTAGGGTTAGGATTAGGATGAAAAACTCTATTGTTTATTCTAAAAAACCTTGATGTATGTCCAATCTTGTTACATATCTGAAAAACTATTCCATTGTTTCCATATCTTTGTCTAGGCTGATTGATTTGTGATTTGCAGTTTCTAGCAATGTGTCTGACTTTGTTGCATCTATAACATACTACTCCATTTCTCCTGTTCATATCTTCAGTAGGTCTCTTATCTGCATAGTTAGTATTCCTAAACATTCTACTACTATTATTATTCTCAACAAATTTAGGTTTTCTACATTCAATAGCTCTATGTCCAAAGCCATGACAATTATAACAATAACCATTAAGAGGTTTAAATTACTTACCTGTGCAATCTTTCATCATATGACCAAAAGTATTACAAGTAAAGCATCTACCTTTAAATTCTCTTTGCATACCTTTAGGTGACTCCTCTTGCTTAGGTGGTTCTTCTTCTTTAGGTGTATCTTCAGATTTGTCAATTTCATCAGATTTCTTTTCATCTATGTTTTCAGACATTTTTAGACTTGGTTCCTTACTTTCTTCATTTGTTTTAGATGTGTTGAATCCAAGACCAGTTTTATCATAGAATGGTTTTTGATAAGATAATTGTTCATCAATCTTCTCACTAGTTGAATATAGTCTTTCAAGTTGTTGCTTAGATTGAGTCAGTTCACCTTTCACAATTGTATTGTATTTCTCAAGTTTGGCATACTGCAAATTGACTTTCTCAAGTTCATATGTTACTTTACCAAGTTTAGATTTTAGCCCTTCATTTTCAAGCTTCAGATTTTCATTCTCAGATCTTAGATTTTCTTCATTCTTTCCATTTCCATCTTTCAGACTTAGCTTCAGATTTGCTATCTTCAATTCATGTTTAAGGATCTCATTTTCTTAACCTAGATTGTCATCACAATCTTCAATTTGAATTTTGGATTCCTTTTCTGATTTCAGATCTTCCAACTTGTTTTTTAGTTTCTCAATGAGGTTCTTTGCATCATCATATTTTCCTTTTAGAGTGTCTCTTTCTTCAGTAAGCATATCAATCTATTCAAGAGATTCTTCAAGATTCTTCTGTAGCTGATCCATATCCATAGAGATCTTACTCAAGCTGCTAGGCTTTTCTTGAATGATTCTTTTCTGAGTGACTAAGCTCTGATACCAATTGTTAGAAATAGGGAATACTGAGAGGGGAGGGTGAATCAGTATTCTACAAACTTTTACTTTTGCCCATTTATGGATATAACAGATTATCTTAATGCATGCATAACATAGAAAACTGAACAACATGCATAACAATAAAACAAATGAACTCATAACACATTATTTATTCTCGAAGAAACCCCGACCAAGGGAAAACCCCTATGGGGATGGTACCCACAAAGATCCACTAATCAAAAGTATCCTATTAAGGATGTTGACCCTATTAGGAGCCTTTTACATGCATATAGTGTCTCAGTCCTGATTAAGGGACTATAGGCCTTGTTAGAAGCCTCAACCTTGCTAAGAGTTGGTAGTACAAAATATGATTACCAGATGAGCCCACTACCCAAACAAGTAATATATAATATTTACTGATTACAAAATAGGTCAAGGTACATAACCTTATACTTCTTGTAACTTCACATCAATGTCTCTTCACTTGCTTTTTCGCTATCGCTATTACAACTTTATCATGTATATAATTACATCATTACATCTCTTTATACAAGTTATTAAGATTAATAACTCTTACATTTGGCTTGTCATAAGCATTATACAAAACATATCTTTACCCAAGGGTTAACATCTAGGATGTCATCCCTTTATATTTTAAAGATTTTATTTTGATAAACAAAATAATCCCTTAACTCTTTACCAATTCTATCTTCATATTCTGTTCTGTCGGCTTAACACTGTCTTCAGTAAAATTGTCATAACTTCTTCTATACATGCCATACTGACTTACGCTCTCAAGTGAGTCTTCTATAGTCACCATAGTATCTATGTTCAAGTGTGCAAGAAATGAACTTACTCCAATCAACATCGCTAATCAAAACTGTCTTTGGGTACACTGGCAAAAACACTATCTCATACTTAGACAATTTTTCATTGCGCTCTATCATACTTGCTCTCTGTCCTGTGCGATCTTCATGTAGATCATATGTTTCCATAATGACAACATCTATGTATCTAACTCAGCGAAATTTCCAACAATCATTACATCTATTTTTTAAACTATATTAAAGGTAATTTTACTTCATTTTTGAATCTAACACTATTTTTTTCTTAAAAGGTGGAAAACCCAAAATATAAATTTAAAGGATGCTCTCATAGAGAGTATGACAAAATTATTTAGACCTCGTGCATTTGAGAAGGGTAAGCTCCTTCACAAAGCTAGGTTATGTTTGAGGTATATTAGGAACCAGTACAGGTGTACATTAACCAAAAACCTGAAGTACTAGTGCCCCCCTTGCATTCCTGATTTAGAGTGGCAATCTCTTATTTTGGATGTGAATGAGAAAACTAAAATTAAAAAAGGAAATACAACACCAAAAAATAGAAGAAGGTATGTGATACTGTTAATAATGTAATTATGTACTAAATACTCTTCATATTTATATGAACTAACATATTTCAATCTCTTCATAGATTGCCTGACACATCAAAGGCAACAAAGGAAATACTACAAAAGCACGGGCAACACAAGCTAGGCTCTAGTAGTTATTCCAAACTTGCTGCATGAGTTGTAAGTGTTAATATTGTCAGAATTAAAGGAGGAAAAATACAATCTCTAGATGGATTTTAACATTGAAAATAATACTTTGATCTTTATAATATTTATTCATAATTTACAATCTTTTTTGTTTTGATGAAACAATGAAATAAAATTTGACAATACTGAGCAAAAATGTAGGGTGCGGAGTTCAATATAATTCTCATAGAAGAGGACAAGAGAATTGGCTTTAAACAAGTCTATAAAGCTGTGGCAGAAAGAATAAGAAGTTCACAAGGTTCTACTGATCGATCCATCATGGTAAGTAAGCTAAATAGATGATATTTCAAATATAATTATTTACCAATTAGTTTATTTGATGTTAAGTTCCAACATAAAGTGAGTAAATTTGTTTTAAGTAAGAAAACAATGATAACATGAATGCGTATGAAATTGAAATGCAGCCTGTCGATTCTGGCCATACAGAACCTATGCGTGATGATGACAATGAGGATGTGCATCAGAGTAATACAAATAAACATCTTAAATTGATTGGTGTAGTAATACTCATTTAATTGCTATTGGTGTTTGGATTAATGCAACAATTTTTATTGTAGCTGTAGAGAGTGTAGAGGCCGTTGTTAATGAGCAAGTTGAGGTTGAGGCCGAGGCCAAACAAACTGATCTCGATGTTGATGATGTGACTAGATCAGGTAAAGAGCTATACGCTTATGGCCTTTAAAGTACTGAAATACTTTAAAATATTTTTAATGTTTTTAATTATAATGAAATGTTTTTAATTTAACCCTTTTATCTATTATTGCAGATGACCCCCCTTTGCATCAATAGAGAACTAGGTGTGTATTGAGATCTAATGAGAGGGGAGATGATCAAGATGATATCGATGCTCCTCTTAGTGATTACTTCTTAAAAATGAGAAATCAAAAGAAAAAAAAGAAATGATTGTCATCTATGCACCTTAATTGATAATGAAATTTTTTTATATGCCAATGAATTTAATTATGTGCTATTGAATGTTCATAAATTTTATAATGTGTTAATGAATGTTATCGTGTGATAATTATTGAATGTTAAATTTTATTAATGTGTTAATGAATGTTATCGTGTGATAATTAATGAATGTTACATTTTATTAATGGATGAAATAATGAACATGAATGTTAGATATTAATAGGGAATTTAGAGTGATGTCAGGGGGGGTGGGGCCAAATGAGCTTCTACCTTCACATGGTTGGCCCTATTTAGTACAAAATATAAAACTATTCTCGAAACAAAGTGAAGCTCAATAAGATTGTTCCTTATATAGGGTCTCAAGTGTAGCCTTTATCCCACTCTCAACATTGCAAGGCTTCAAGTGGTATTTTTATATTGGTTTCTCCATCTCCCACTGACATCTTGTCTTTCTCCTAAGAACTCTTACTGAGCTCTAATACATAGATGAGTAGAAGATGTCCCTTACAGGCTGCACATATATAATATGGTAGATCTAGGGAACAAATATACTACAACATAGAATGAGTCAACTTGAATCTATAGTTTCTTCATTCACAATGAAAATTCAAATTACAAGCCATATTTTAGATTTAATATTCATATTCATCTTCATCATGATCATAGCCATCATGGTCAACATTTGGTTCAACTTCATTTGAACCATACTCCATGTCGGGTACCATTAGGCATGGAGTGTGGTCATACCCATGTTACCATAATAATGAGTTAGCCTATAAAATTATGAATAAAATACCTCGTGTATCATATTTATAATTTGCAAAAGTTTCAAATGTATATGCAAATGGATTTTTGAGGGTGCAAAACAGTTTTCTTAGGCATGTGGAGCCCATTTTTTGGCACCCACAACTGCAGGTGCACCCAAGATTGGCCCAGGCACCCAAGTTCCTACCAAAGGAACCCAAGTCGAACCTAGAGGAGAACAAAAGTAGAACCAGAACCTGACCTCAAACAAAGAACCAGATAACTTAGCTTTTTTCTATTTCAAGTTTATTTTTGAATTCTTCTCCAATTCCAACCTGATTATTCCATATTTTCTTTTCCAATTTTCCTTCTTCCTCACTCCAAATAAAATGTCTTTCCTTCTATGCCTCTATATCCAAATGAAGTGATGCATCCCTTTGAACAAAGATATATTTTCTAAGAGATGTGGCTTTCTATTTAAACCGTAAGCTACTTTATACTTATTAATAAAGGTAATGATTATTAGTTATGTTGTTATTTCCTTTTACTAATTGTGTTATTTCAAGGATCACCACCCATGACTTGGTTAAGATGATGAATGCTGTCAATGCCTTTATTACCAAGGAATCACCACCCACCATTAATGAATATTAATGATCATTTTTTCCTAAAGGTAATTGCTATTTGTGTATGCTGATCACCCAAGTCTTTGGCTATGATTTGCATGCTGCGAGGTTTGTCAGAAGTGGGGGTATGACATGCTGGTTGGATTAACATATTGACACTTACACCATGAACAACACAAATGATTAAATAGAAAGAGAGGACCAACTGAACCATATTGTGGTTAGTCTATATCACATTGAGAAACAATGTCAAGACTTGAGAATCAAAACAAGAAAAGAATGAATGTGAAGCTTACATAGGTAAAATAAAATTTAACTCTGTAAATTATTCAATCTGGCCAATTCACTTGTACTAGAACTTAATGAATTCAGGATACATCAAATAGAAGAAAAGTTTCTTCAAGACCATGAATGATCAACAACATTCCATGATTATATTGAAAAGATTTTACATCAGAAAACAAAACACTAATCAATATTATCATTAAGCTATAAAATATGTCTTTAAAGTTTAGAAACATCACAAAAAATTTCAAGAAACATAGTACTATCCAAAACAAATACCCTCCTAATGGTTCGTATCTGCTAACAATACTTCTGCCAAAAATTTCACAAATTTTCAATATTCCCTATCCTATTCTTGATTGTGAACAATTCTCCTTAAGAAACTTCCCCTATACACCTAGAACACAAGAAACTAATATGTTCTAATAAGCCTCTCCAATCAGTTTACAACCTCCATGTAATCAGTAACAGCTAGTTATTAACTATTTGGATTAGTTTGGAATTGGCCTTCTCTCATTGGTGCTTTACAATGCTTCTAATGATTATGATGATGTTGATGTTGATGTCTATAATTTATTTCACTTACTGATGCTTTCCTAGATTGAATTTTGAATTGCCAAGCTAGAGAATACTTTCAAAGTTTAGGGTCTGTTCTACATGATACTCTTAGTTACAGCTCACATGCAACTCAACATATTTTTGATGCTGGGCAACCCACTGTAGAAACTCATCCGTAGGTGAAATTTAATGCTGTGAATATTGGTATTGTTAATGTTATTACTTTTCCTCACATTTCATATTTGTCAAAATGTTTCTTGGCACTATCTTCTTTTTCAATTCCTATATTTGCAGCTTTTTAGATCATTAACATAAGCATTACATGTCTTTGTTCAAAGTTGATGCAGGAGCATCCTGGGTGTAAGAGCAATCTTGCATCACCCAAAAATATTTCTATTTTTATATTCAATAAGGGCTATTTTGTGCAGAGCTGCTATTTGTGGAAAGTTACTATTTTTGGTAATTTTCGTATGTGCTCGGAATGATCTGATTTCTTTCTTGGAGGTTCATTTTGGTCATATAAGTCTAGCAGTAAAGTTTCATTGCCAGATCAAGTGTATATTAGAAGATATTGAAGATTTTCGGTATTGGCAGCAGGGTACAGAAACTTTGAACTCAGTTTTGAAGGCTTTAGAGGCCCCGGATGAGGTCAAAAATTTGGGTGACAGGCGCTTGCACAAGTCAAGCCTGTAGAGCACTTTGTGGCATTTCTAAAATGGGGTTATAATAGCCGATCAGGTCAACTGGTGATGACTTATGGTCTTCGGAAGTTGGGCCACCTGAAATGGTAGAAAATAATTTTCTTCAAAATTTTTGTTCGGGTTTCAAAGGTTATCTTGAGCTGACTATGATGTAATAAAATATAAAATAAAATAATTCTAAGTTTGGTCGGCCTTATTGGCTAAAATTCTGGAACCTTCCCAGGTGGTGGAAAATATTGCCTATATAAGGAAGGCTGTATTATTGTCTTAGGCAGTTCAGAATAGTTCTGGGTAGTAGATCTGGGCAATAATTTGAGGCTTTGTCCAATAGAATATTGTAAGGGAATGCCCATGTGGCTTTACATATTGTAATTCTGAAAGTTTGTAATTCCACATTTGTGGAGATAATAAGAAGCTAATTTTTTGTTCTTGCATATTGTTGTTGTTTCTCTGTTTCTGTTATGTGTTTGTGGTATTAAGGGGAGCACCCTTCATCAAGTGGTATCAGAGCAGGAGTTCTTGAGTGTGTAAATAGATCACTGACTGTGAGGCAGTTTGCACCAGGACTGTGGCTAGGGTTTCAGCGCGCATCACAAAAATGCCTCCACGAAGGGAACGTGGCGGAAGAGCTGGTGTTGTAACACCTGAGGTTAGAGAGCTGCAGAGACAAGTGCAAGCATTGCAAGAAGAGATTCGCAGAGGAATGAATCTTAATGTCAGAGATGAAAGTGAGGATGAAGCCGAAGCAGAATATCAAGAAGGAGAAGCTGAAATTGTGAACCAGGGGGAAGAAAAACTTTTTCGGGCAATTTCCAAGATTGGGAAAAGACCTAAGATTGAGGTTCCTACATTTTCTGGAAATCTTAACCCAGAGGAATTGATCGACTGGATCAATGAATGTGAGGAGTATTTTGAGTATGAAGATGTTGAGGATCCTGATAGGGTCAAATTTGTGAAGGCCAAACTGAAAGGTCATGTGAAGATCTGGTGGCAAGAAATTCAATTGGAGCAAAATAGAAGAGGGAAAGATAAAATCACAAGATGGGATCGGATGGTGGATAAATTGAAGTGACAGTTCATTCCTGTTGATTATGAGCTTGACCTACTAAAGAAAATGCAAAGTTTGAAGCAAGCAGGAAGATCTGTTCAGGAGTATACAGAGGAGTTCTATCGACTCCTCATCAGAACAGGCCATGCAGAAGCTGATAAGGAGAAAGTTGCCCGATACCTTAATGGGTTAAGGCCAACCATTCAGGAGGAGTTGAATTTGGTTCGAATGAACAGTATTGAGGAGGCATACCAGTTTGCCCTAAAAGTAGAGGAAAAGCTGAACAATAAGTTTGAGAGCAGACAAAATGGAAGAGGTCGTGGTGGAAGATCTGGTGGATGGTCATATGGTGGCCGAAATGAAGATCCGAAAAAGAAGGATGAGGCCAGTAGCAGCCAGAATTAGAGAGGAAACAATTCTAATCATTTCCAAGATCAGAATAATAGAGATCAGAGGGGAAGAGGAAGAGGACAAGGTTTAGGAAGAGGAGGCTTCCGTGGAACATGTTTTCACTGTGGAGAAGAAGGTCATAGGGCATTTGAATGTCCTCAGTGCCAAGGAAGAATATATAGGAGAAATGAAGGCCAGGCCAGAGTTGCACATGTAGATGAAGATGCCAGATCATCAAATTTTGAAGATGCTGAAAGAGGAGAAATGTTGATTAACAGAAGAGTCCTGTTGAGTGGTGAGAATGAACCTGAGCAAAGGAGGAGCCTGTTTCACACCAGGTGCAAGTGTGAAGGTAAATGTTCTGATGTGATCATTGATAGTGGAAGCATTGACAATTTAGTGTCAGAAGAGATGGTGACAAAGTTGAAGCTCAAGAAATAGAAACACCCACATCCATATCGGATTGCTTGGGTACAGGATGACCACAAGGTCATGGTCAATGAACAAATCCTGGTGAAGTTCAAGATTGGTGGATACCAAGATGAGGTATTGTGTGATATCATATCTATGGATGCATATCATATGTTGTTGGGTAGACCATGGCAGTTTGACAGATGTGCTATACATGATGGTCATGTGAATACCTATTCCCTGACAAAGGATGGAGTGCGACATAAGCTAAAACTATTGAAGGAGACTGAAGAAAAGGTATGTGGTAATGCAAGGATAACTTTTGTTGATGGAAGAAATTTCCTAGATGGTATGAGGCATGAGCATGTGTGTTTTGCTTTAATTCCAAAAGCTGGTAAAGAGGAAGTAGAAGATGTTCCTGTAGAAGTTACAGATTTATTGAATGAGTTTCAAGATATTGTATCCAATAATGTGCCTGATGGATTACCACCAGTCAGGAAGATCAGTCATTAGATGGACTTGATTCCAGGAGTGAGTTTGCCGAATAAGGCAACACACAGAATGACACCTACAGAAAGTGAGGAGTTGAACAGACAAGTACATGAACTATTACATAAAGGATTGATCTGTGAGAGTCTAAGTCCATGTGCTGTACTAGCGGTATTAGCACCAAAGAAAAATGGAGAATGGAGGATGTGTACAGATTCTAGGGCAATAAACAAGATCACAATCAAGTACAGGTTTCCATTGCCACGAATGGATGATATTATGGACTGTTTGAGTGGAGCTGTGTATTTCTCAAAGATAGATCTGAAGAGTGGATATCATCAGATTCAGATCAGAGAAGGAGATGAATGGAAGACTACCTTCAAGAAAAAGGAAGGACTATATGAGTGGTTAGTCATGCCTTTTGGGCTAACCAATGCACCGAGCACTTTCATGCAGCTCATGAACGAGGTTCTGAAAGAATTTCTGGGTAAGTTTGTCATTGTTTACCTAGATGATATTTTGATCTTTAGTAAGACATTGGATGAGCATATGATGCATATTCGTATGGTATTTGAGAAGTTGAGAGAAGAGAAATTGCTGATTAATTTGAAGAAGTGCAATTTTGTGAAGAAAGAGTTGGTGTATTTGGGGTTTGTAGTTTCAGGAGAAGGTCTAAAAATGGACCCAGAGAAGGTACAGGCTATCCTTGAATGGCCTACTCCAAGGAGTGCTACTGAGGTAAGATCTTTTCATGGTCTAGCTAGCTTTTACAGAAAGTTTATCAAAAATTTTAGCAGTATTTGTGGACCCTTGACTGAAACAATGAGAGGGGATAGAAAAGAATTTAAGTGGACTAATGGGGCAGAAAAAAGTTTTCAATTGTTGAAACAAGAAGTTACAGAACAACCTATTTTAGCTCTTCCAGATTTTAATAAGGTGTTTCAAGAAGATTGTGATGCTAGTGGTACTGCAATAGGAGCTGTTATGAGACAAGAAGGTAAACCTGTTGCTTATTTCAGTGAGAAGTTAAATGATGCCAAGTGGAAATATTCTGTTTATGATCAGGAATTTTATGCTATAGTTCAGGTATTAAAGAAGTGGAGACATTATCTACTTTCTAAGGAGTTTGTTTTGTATACTGATCATCAAGCTTTGCAATATTTGAATAGTCAAGGAAAGTTGAATCAGAGGCATTTGAAATGGGTTGAGTTTTTGTAGAGTTATACATTTGTTTTGAAACACAGGAGTGGAAAGTCCAATAGGGTTGTTGATGCTCTTAGCAGAAGGCAACTATTGCTGACAGAAATGCAGATTGAAGTGGCTGGGTTCAAGGAACTCAAGAATTTGTATCCAGAGGATCCTGATTTTGGTGAAGCTTGGAAAGCTTGTACAGAACCTGTTACTCTAGACAGGATGAAATGGCTAGATTTCATCATCCAGGATGATATGTTGTTCAAAGGGAGTCAGTTGTGCATTCCACAAAGTTCTATGAGGGAGAATCTCATCAAGGAGAAGCATAGCGGAGGATTGGCTGGACATTTTGGTCATGACAAAACCCTTTCTTTGGTTAGTGAGAATTATTATTGGCCACAGTTGCAGCAAGATGTGAAGAAGTTTGTATAGAGTTGCAGAGTATGTCAGATGGTGAAAGGAGTGAAGCAAAATACAGGGTTGTATCAGCCATTATCTGTACTAGAGAAGCCTTGGGAGGATATCAGCATGGACTTTGTTCTTGGTTTACCGAGGACTCAGCAGGGACATGATTCAATTTTTGTGGTGGTTAATAGATTTTCAAAGATGGCACATTTCATTCCCTGCAAGAAGACTAATGATGCTATTCATGTAGCAAATTTTTTTTTCAGAGAAGTAGTGAGACTTCATGGTTTGCCAAAGACTATAGTTTCAGATCGGGACACTAAGTTTGTTGGATATTTCTGGCGTACATTGTGGAAGAAGTTGAAGATAGATTTGAAGTTTAGTTCATCACATCATCCACAGACTGATGGACAGACAGAGGTGGTGAATAGGAGTTTGGAAAATTTGCTGAGATGTTTGGTTGGAGATAAGCCAACAGGATGGGATTTGATTTTACCACAGGCAGAATTTGCATACAATAATTCTGTCAACAGGAGCACTGGTAAATCACCATTCCAGATTGTATATGGAAGTAGTCTGAGAAATGCATCTGAATTAAGGAAGATAGATAAAGGAGAAATAAGTAGTGCTGAAGCTGAGGATTTTGCAGAACACTTGAAGAACATCCATGGGGAGGTGAGGAAGCATATTACCAAGATGAACACATAGTATAAGGCTAAGGCAGATGAGAAAAGGAGGTATAAGGAATTTCAAGTTGGTGATGAAGTCATGGTTCATTTGCGGAAGGAGCGGTTTCCAGTTGGTACATATAACAAGCTAAAAATGAAGAATTTTGGACCATGTAAGATACTGAAGAAACATGATTCAGGAAATGCATATGAGGTAGAATTGCCTACTGAGCTACATATTTCACCAGTGTTTAACATTTCAGATTTGACAGAGTATCATGAAGGAGGTGTTGAAGATGTGATCACAACAGCACATTGGAGTATTCTAGCAACTAGTTCAGACATTAAGGAGATCAAAGATATACTGGACAGTCATGTTGGCAGAAGCATAAGGAACAGGACATATGAAGAATATCTGGTCAAGTGGAAAGGATGACCTGTTGAAGATTCATCATGGCTAACAAGGGTGGAGGTTAACCGTCTTGGTTTTCCTCTGCACACCTGAGTCGTGACAGGGTCACTTCTCAAATTACCCCGGGTGTCTGATGCAGGAGCATCCTGGGTGTAAGAGCAATCTTGCATCACCCAAAAATATTTTTGTTTTTATATTCAATAAGGGCTATTTTGTGCAGAGCTGCTATTTGTGGAAAGTTAGTATTTTTGGTAATTTTTGTATGTGCTCGGAATGATCTGATTTCTTTTTTGGAGGTTCATTTTGGTCATATAAGTCTGCCAGTAAAGTTTCATTGCCAGATCAAGTGTATATTGGAAGATATTGAAGATTTTTGGTATTGGCAGCAGGGTATATAAACTTTGAACTCAGTTTTGAAGGCTTTAGAGGCCCTAGATGAGGTCAAAAATTTGGGTGACAGGTGCTTTCCTGGGTCAAGTCTGTAGAGCGCTTCATGAAATTTTTGAAATGGGGTTATAATAGCTGATCGGGTCAACTGGTGATGACTTATGGTCTTCGAAAGTTGGGCCACCTGAAATGGCGGAAAATAATTTTCTTCAAAATTTTTGTTCGGGTTTCAAAGGTTATCTTGAGCTGACTATGATGTAATAAAATGTAAAATAAAATAATTCTAAGTGTGGTCGGCCTTATTGGCTAAAATTCTGGAACCTTCCCAGGCGGTGGAAAAAATTGCCTATATAAGGAAGGCTGTATTATTGTCTTAGGTAGTTCAGAATAGTTCTGGGTAGTAGATTTGGGCAATAATTCGAGGCTTTGTCCTACAGAATATTGTAAGGGAATGCCCATGTGGCTTTGCATATTGTAATTCTAAAAGTTTGTAATTCCACATTTGTGGAGATAATAAGAAGCTAATTTTCTGTTCTTGCATATTGTTGTTGTTTCTCTGTTTCTGTTATGTGTTTGTGGTATTAAGGGGAGCACCCTTCATCAAAAGTTTATTCTAACACTATATTATATCTTATTATTATTAGAATGTTCTTTGTTGTGGGGCAGGAGGTCAATCTTCATTATATTCATTGTGGGGGACTGTGAAGATTTGTCTGACAAATAGAAGGTCTTCTTTAGTATCTTATAATAACATGCTAAACTGATAAAGTTATTATCTGCATTTAATTTTCCAATTACTAATAGATTAAGCATATTATTACTATGCTTAATGTTCCATTTAAATGCATTTAACACAAATTTTTTATTTACAAAACTAAACCAATGACATGTTTACAACAAAGGTATTATAGAACTCCCAACAATTCTTAAACATACTTTATCTGATATGATGAATTCTTAAACAATTAAGGTTGGACTAGACATAGTTATCACACAGTTTTTTGTGTGGTACAAGGAAGATTTGGCTAGGTCAAATATTCCTTTGTGCTACCAATCTACAAAATTAAACCTTTATTAACAATTCATCATATTAGATAAAGTATGTTTAAGAATTGTTGGGACTGGTCCTTTGGCATGTATTAAACATAATAGAATTTTCAGCATATTATTATCATTCTATTTCTTTGTTGTAAACATGCCATTAGTTCAGTTTTGTAATTTTTTTGTGTGTTAATTGCATTTTTCCAAACCAATTGTTAAACAAGAAAGCAGTAGCAGTGAGGAGGGGTCTTCTTCTGAGTAGATTGATGAAGATTGTGCACCTCAAAAACCAATTCATAAGATACCAATCATGTTTTCTATTTGCTTATATTTTTGGATTGGTAAATCTCCTTAGTTTCATGTCCTTTCTTTTGATTACTATGGATGAGAAATATATCTTACATTTAACATTCAACTTCTTTACATTTTAGAACATGTAGTGTGTTTCCCGAGGATTTTACCAAATCAACTTTTAACATAAATCAAAAACACCAAACTGATTTCTTTCCCTTTCAATGGTTTCCAAGATGTATTGAGGAGTTTTCTCCTTGTTTAATGTTAACTGTTCCTATACAATCCACTCATACAATAGTGAAATGCTATGTGGAAGGGCTCGTTGATAGTGTTCCTTGAGGGAATGGGGATTGTGAAAGACTTTTTATCATTGTATTGTGTATTTCCAATATGTTTGGATGTAGGGAAGACTAGGAGAATGAAGGATCACTCATTGATTGCATGATAACCCAGTTTTGAAGGGTCACTGGTTGAGGGGATAGTCAAGGTCCAGATGATTGGGCCATTAGAGGATCCTATTTATTTGTATTAATTTCTTTTCAAATTGGATGCATGGATTTCTTGTGAAATATCGGCTGCTATGTATCCTACAACTGCATCCCTAAATCTATATATACTTCTCTAGGGTTGTAAGCCACTCAGGGATCAAAATAGAGAAAATAAATCAAAATCATTCTTTGTCCTATTTCCTTTTAACAAAGTCTCAACTATCAATGATACAATACATTTGATGCCCTAAGCTATCAATACAAATGACACCTAGCTAGAAGATCATGAGTTTTCCATTTGATAACCACAGTCAACATTTCAAATAGTGAATCAATATCCTTGAGCACAAGTACCAATAACATCAAATAATGGAGATAAAGTATGGGCTAGGGCACGACACCAATAGAATGCGGTCATTTCAGAGAGCATCTCAAGAAATATACAATGGCATCATTAAACGTGCCAGTAATATCAACAAACATGAATTAGACCTTTATTAACAATTCATCATATTAGATAAAGTATGTTTAAGAATTGTTGGGACTGGTCCTCTGGCGTGTATTAAACAGAATAGAATTTTTAGCATATTATTATCATTCTATTTCTTTTTTGTAAACATGCCATTGGTTTAGTTTTGTAATTTTTTAATGTGTTAAATGCATTTTTCCAAACCAATTGTTAAACAAGAAAGCAGTAGCAGTGAGGAGGGGTCTTCTTCTGAGTAGATTGATGAAGATTGTGCACCTCAAAAACCAATTCATAAGGTACCAATCATGTTTTCTATTTGCTTATATTTTTGGATTGGTAAATCTCCTTAGTTTCATGTCCTTTCTTTTGATTACTATGGATGAGCTATATATCTTACATTTAACATTCAACTTTTTTTTGTCAAGTTGAAAGGGCAAGAAATCAGTTTGGTGTTTTCAGTTTATGTTAAAAGTTGATTTGGTAAAATCCTTAGAAAACACACTACATGTTCTAAAATGTAAAGAAGTTGAATGTTAAATGTAAGATATATATCTCATCCATAGTAATCAAAAGAAAGGACATGAAACAAAGAAGATTTACCAATCTAAAAATATAAGCGAATAGAAAATATGATTGGTACCTTATGAATTGGTTTTTGAGGTGCATGATCTTCATCAATCTCCTCAGAAGAAGACCCCTCCTCATGAAAAATGCATTTAACACAAAAAACAAATTTACAAAATTGAACCAGTGGTATGTTTACAACAAAGGTCTAATAGAACTCCCAACAATTCTTAAACATACTTTATCTGATATGATGAATTCTTAAACAATTAAGGTTGGAGTAGACATAGTTATCACATAGCTTTTTGTGTGGTACAAGGAAGATTTGGCTAGGTCAAATCTTCCTTTGTGCTAGCAGTCTATAGAATTAGACCTTTATTAACAATTTATCATATCAGATAAAGTATGTTTAAGAATTGTTGGGACTGGTCCTTCGGCGCGTATTAAACATAATAGAATTTTCAACATATTATTATCATTCTATTTCTTTGTTATAAACATGCCATTGGTTCAGTTTTGTAACTTCACTATTGTATGCATGGATTGTGCAGGAACAATTAACATTAAACAAGGAGCAACTCCTCAACACATCTTGGAAACCATTAAATTCGATAATAAATGAAACCTAACACCAACACTATTCCTTCCATTCACTTCTACCAAGAATAAAGCATTTAATCCATTCAAGATTACATATAATCATTAGACAGTTACATTTCCTGACTGTGTAGAGGAACAATCATGACCAAAATGATCAAAAGTACTTGCACCCTTGCACAAGCTATTCCAAACTTCAAGTAAAATGAACAATATGCTGTATCAAATCATTCATATTCATAGTAACCATTCAAAGGATCATTTTGTCAATGAACCCTTTGACTGTACCCCTATGACAAAGAAAGGAAACCCCAAAATAGAGAAAGGAAACTTAGTAAAACCAGTCTATGCCGCTATTTGTTGGGGTACATTCATGATAAGTGCCTCTTGAATGTCTCCAAACATGTAAGATTATCTTTAAATAATTTATTGATCTCTTTTAAAGATTAACCAAATCAAACCTACATTTGAATCCACACACAAAAACCCAAAATGAAGGGTTTTGTATACTTTAATGAATCTTAGTCACTAGTAACGCATGGATAGTCAAACCAGTAGTCTCCAAAGCATTCAATAAGTGACTATGAATTTTTGAAAAATTTCCTCTCTGTGTGCTATAATTGTGTCACACTTCTATGGATCATTACATGCAAGGAAACTCAAGAATGAGCCCTCACAAATCGATCCATTACTCCCTAGGCATGGAGTGCAAGGGCTTTTAAGAATGCTCTTAGCTAGAGCTATTTAGCCTATAACCTTGCTAGTAAACCATGCAATGGGAGATTCAAGGAAGACAAGGGCAAGAATGCCAATATCTTCAAGAATCAAGAATGAAAATGCAATGCAATGCAATGCTAGAAATGGAAATGCAAGCTAAGCTATGAAAAAAAATATGCAAGTGTTACAACCCAAGCTAATTAATCTATGTGAGCTAATCTAGAGCATAGAAATGAAGCTAATCTAAGAAAGCATAAATATGAAGCTAAGCTAAGAATGCAAGAATGAGATGTAGATGCTAAGAATGCTCCAAATCTTCAAAAGCTCCAAATGTACCTAGAAAACCTGCAGCATAAAGTTAGCATAAAAAATTGGGGATCTAGAATGAAGAAGAGAGCTCTTTTTTTATAGGAAATGAGAAGGAATGGACCATGGAGATTAAGAGGCAAAAGATTTAATCAAGGGTGGAGCTTGAAAGAGGAGCAATCCATGTGCACAAATATCCTCCAATGAGAAAATAGGAGTTGACTTTTGTGTCCATATGAGACAAAAAGTTCTTTTCCCTTTTTTATAAAACAAGAATAATGCTTTATTTGTGCAACTTAGGATAAGAGGAAAAGTGGGGGCTTTTTATTTATTAAAAGGGGAGGAAATATTACTTTTAAATAAATAAAGATTTAGGATAAGATGGTTAGCCCATAGAAAATAATCGAATAAATGATAGAACTAGGATTTGATCAAGAATAAGCAATTTATGATTTAGCAAAAGGGGCTAATAGTCTAGGTGACCATTTTTAGGTGTATACACTCTCAACTTCCCCAACCACTCCTAATTGGTTAGAGGGATTAGTTGAGTGTTTAGACACTAAAAATTCTCATGCAACTCCCAAAATTTCACATACAAAATAAAATTAAATCCATTTATGAATTAAATCTAGCATGCCAAAGGACTAGTCCCAACAATTCTTAAACATACTTTATCTGATATGATCAATTGTTAATAAAGGTCTAATATACAATGGCCATGCTAGTAATATCAACAAATGTGAATCCAAACATTTCAAAATAGTGAATCGATATCCTTGAGCACAAGCACCAATAACATGAAATAATGGAGACAAAGCATGGGCTAGGGCATGACACCAGTAGAATGTGGTCATTTCAGTGAGCATTCATGATCAAATAAAATGCAATGCATTTGAAATTTGTGATCAAATATGATGATAGAGGCTCGATAGACATTGCCCATCAAAGATACCAATCAAAGATGAAGAAATCACATACCTTCTCTCGCGCTTAGCTTTCACGAAGGAAGATTTGATAGCCAAATCTTCCTTGTACCACATGAAGAACATGCCATTGGTTAAGTTTTGTAAATTTTTTTTTTGTGTTAAATGCATTTAAATGGAACATTAAACATAGTAATAATATGCTTAATATATTAGTAATTGGAAGATTAAATGTAGATAACACCTTTATCAGTTTAGCATATTATTATCATATCAGATAAAGTATGTTTAAGAATTATTGGGATTGGTCCTTTGGCATGTATTAAATAGAAAGAATTTTTAGCATATTATTATCATTCTATTAGACCTTTTTTGTAAACATGCCATTGGTTCAGTTTTGTAAATTTTTTTTTTGTGTTAAATGCATTTTTCGTGAGGAGGGGTCTTCTTCTGAGGAGATTGATGAAGATCGTGCACCTCAAAAACCAGTTCATAAGGCACCAATCATGTTTTCTATTCACTTATATTTTTGGATTGGTAAATCTCCTTAGTTTCATGTCCTTTCTTTTGATTACTATGGATGAGATATATATCTTACATTTAACATTCAACTTCTTTACATTTTAGAACATGTATTGTGTTTTCTAAGGATTTTACCAAATCAACTTTTTACATAAACTGAAAATACCAAATTGATATCTTGCCCTTTCAACTTGACAAAATATTTTTATTTGACCAATAACTGCAAGCAATTGAATGATAAATCCACATACCTGTATGCATTTAAATGGAACATTAAGCATAGTAATAATATGCTTAATCTATTAGTAATTGGAAGATTAAATGCACATAACACCTTTATCAGTTTAGCATGTTATTATCATATCAGATAAAGTATGTTTAAGAATTGTTGGGACTAGTCCTTTGGCATGTATTAAACATAATAGAATTTTCAGCATATTATTATCATTGTATTTCTTTGTTCTAAACATGCCATTGGTTTAGTTTTGTAAATTTGTTTTTTGTGTTAAATAAATTTTTCGTGACGAGGGGTTTTCTTCTGAGGAGATTGATGAAGATCGTGCACCTCAAAAACCAATTCATAAGGTACCAATCATGTTTTCTATTCGCTTATATTTTTGGATTGGTAAATCTCCTTAGTTTCATGTCCTTTCTTTTGATTACTATGGATGATATATATATCTTACATTTAACATTCAACTTCTTTACATTTTAGAACATGTAGTGTGTTTTTTGAGGATTTTACCAAATCAACTTTTAACATAAACTGAAAACACCAAACTGATATCTTTCCCTTTCAACTTGACAAAATATTTGCATTTGACCAATATTTGCAAGAAACTGAATGATAAATCCACATACCTGTATCTTTGTAAAATACCTAAAACATCAAAAAGATGGCTAAGTGGCTACCGCCATGATTTTTATCTACTAAATATGGGAAAAAAAAGCACCAACAAGAATCGTGTTCTATTGTAGCTCAATATAAGTGAATAGAAAACATGATTGGTCATATCAGAGAGCATTCATGATCAAATAAAATGCAATGCATTTAAAATTTGTAGTCGAATATGATGCCAGAGGATCGAAAGATGTTGCCCGTCAAAGATACCAATCAAAGATGAGGAAATCACATACCTTCTCTCGCGCTCAATCATCTTTCACCCGCTTGTTTTCTCCCACTCCTTTTCTCTGTAATCGAAATAAAAATAATTTGGCTATTTCAAAACAGTGAATCAATATCCTTGAGCACAAGCACCAATAACATCAACTATTTTGATATGTGGGTACCCTAATGTTGACAAGAGTTCTTTTATTAATAAGATTACTCTGCAAGCTTGAAGAAGTGATATATTTTGGCAAATGAAGAGTGGAAAGATGATGATATTCATGAGATCATGGATGGACACAATGTTGCAGACTTTATTGATCCAGATATCTTGCAGAGGCTTGAAGAACTGGAGAGGGAAGAAGGGCTTAGGATGGAAACTAAGGGTGATGAGGATGATGAGATGGGGGAAGTGGAGTTGAATCCTGATGAAAAGGAAGCTTTGGCTGCAATTAGGAAGAAGAATAAGATGCTTATCATTGAACACAGATTGAAGAAGAGTACTATAGAGAGTAGGCCTATCGTACCAAGGAAGTTTGACAAGATCAAGGAATATGGCTTAAATAGAATGGGAAGACATCTTTCTAGCCTGGGCCTAGATCCTTCGACAATTGGCGTAGGATCCAGACCCATGCTAGAAAGATGTCTTCCTTTCTATTATGGATAGACTCTACTACTGCAAAAACTATAGATTGTGATGTAGATATCACAATAGCTGAGAAAAATAAATGTAGGCATCGTGGTCACAATTTTTTGGAGACAAAACATAATTGAGTGGTATACCTAGATGATGCAAAGCAATCACTACTCCTTCGGTTCCAAGTTGACAGTGCAAGATCCAAAAACCATAGATAAGGAATAAATTTAGAGAGTGGAGGAGGGCCATAATGACCAAAATAATACAGGGTCCTATATTATTTTGGTTGTTATGACCCTCCTCCGCTCTCTAAATTTATTCCTTATCTATGGTTTTTGGATTCCGTAGTGTCGACTTGGAACCAGAGGAGTAGTGGTTTCTTTTCATCATCTGGGTATACCACTCAATTATGTTGTGTCTCCAAAAAATTATGACCATGATGCCTACATTTATGTTTCTTAGCTGTTGTGTCCCAGGACCCCTTATGACCCTTTACAACCCTTTACAATCCCTAAGAATACATCTTAGAAATCTTAAAATGTCATTAAGGGTCATAAGAGGCTCCTACAAGGGGCCAAATGAGCTTCCACCTTCACGTGGTTGGCCCTGTTAAGTAGAGAGTGTTAAACTATTCTTGAAACAAAGAGAAGCTCAATAATTTAAGGTCTCAGTCCATGAAGATGCTGAAAAAATGACAAGAATCAATGATGGAGAGTTTTTAGATTTTGAGAATATGTATATGCAGTGGAGGCTAGAAGGGATTTTTGTGGAGATTTGCTAGATGTGGAGATTTTCTAGAGTAGCTATATACATACGAGGGGTTCTAGATTGAGTACCAATGTAGAGATGATGATTAAGTAACCTACATCTATAAAACCTTCACAAATATCCCTTCTTTGGCCTCCACTCATACCTCTTCTCAGAATCTAGAAACTTTGGATACTATTTCTCATCCATGCATGAAATGTGCTAGTGATCGTATAAAATTACTTCAGGCCTCTAGTATTGATGAGCTGCATAAGTGTAAAATGTTTTTGTGAGACTGGGATCAATTATATTGGATACTGTGCGGTGTACATAAAGGCAAGGTGGTGATTATTCTTAACGATCAACATGTATAAGTCTTCTAGGCCTTACCCAGTAGCTAGGACTAAAGATAATAGAGCTCAAGAGACCATCATAGTTGGTCTCTTTCTTCGGTCTATATTATTGAAAAAATGTTTTACCTTTCATTAGCTCATCAAATGCAGGGATTTGAAAGAATTTAATAGAATATTTTCATGTATAACGTACATTATTTTAGTTTGACGCTGAACAAATTTATATACTTCATGCACTTGTATACTACGAGGATGGCCATAAAGAAGCATCCCCTCCCATGGCTTGAGTAATGTAGGCCATTGGAGGAGATTCTTCTTTTTTGCCATCCTCATAGTCTACAAGTGCACAAAGTAGATAAATTCATGCAATGTCAACTTAAATAATATACGCTATCATGACAAAATTCTATTAAATTCTTTCAAATCCTTGGATTTGATGAGCTAATGAAAGGTAAAACATTTTTACAATAATATAGACCAAAGAAAGAGACAACCTATGATGGTCTATTGAGCTTTGTTATCCTTAATGTGCATATCCATCACTTTTTCAACATGAAAGAAAACTCTTTCGACGGTGGTGCTATACATCCGACGGAGTTTCCTGTCAGACATTTACTACCCCCGTCACTTGGATGATATATATAATGTTGGAGGAAACTATTTTTTGATAGATCATTGTGACATGAATGCTATACCTCCGATGGGTTTACCTGTCGAACACTCATTGCATTACTGTCGCTCTTCCAATAGGTACAATGTCAGAGACAACTCATTTTTGACAGATAGGTGTGACATGAATATTATACAACCAATTGGTTTACCTATTGAACATTCACTATAGATCTGTCTCTATTCCAATAGGTATAATGTTGGAGAGAACTTCTTTTCAATAGGTAATTGTGAAAGGCATGCTATATCTTTGATGGGTTTTCCTGTCAGAGAATTATTTCCCACTCGTCGCTATTCCGATAGGTTTGTTCGATGGGATACCCACATTGTTTGTCAGAGTTCTGATTGGTCCACAGTAAGAAACTACATAACAAATATGGTATTCATATGCAAGGTTGCGATGGAAGATGATGTCAGAAAATTGACGGTGATCGCTTCCATTGCAATTTGCAATGCAAAAATGCCGACGGACACATATGTCAAAATGTTGACAAATAGGCGTTGCAAATTTGACAAATGGCCATCAAAATTTGGCCTCAAATGTACTAGTTTGATTAATGTTAGTCCTAGTTTGAGTCTAGTCCTTTAATTATTTGATTATGGCTTTATGTTAATAACCTTGTCTTCTGATCAAATATCTCCTTCACCCAATACGCGTCACATCCATTCACCATTTTTGAACTCCTGTTTGTGCCTTCAGTCACTTGGAATTTTACAAGCTTTATTTTTCTTGAACACTCTTGAACACCTTTGAACAACCTTGAACGGTGTTCATACCTATTCAAGGATGTTCACATAACTTTCATCTTTTGTGAAGACATTATAGGTTGATAAAGAAAGAAATACTCTTGTCATGGGCACTTAAGAAGATTGAAGAAAAATGGTCCTTTGTTCGTGATGTCCCCAGACATGTTAATGATCAATTGAGCTAAAACAAAAGTTTGTAAATGGTGAATAGTCTTGAACACATTTGAATGGTGTCAAACTCCCATGAACTATGTTATTTCTTGTTCAGAGGAATCTGAGGAGGTCAAGAAAGAGAAGAGAATCTAAATGATAGCCAAGCAATGGGGCCCATAGGGGAATGGCATTAAATGCTAATTATGGTTAGAATTTGTTAAGTATGCCCTAGAGTTCCAGAGTAATCATTATTTTTAATGGCCTCAGGATTTATTTAAGTGGTAATTATGGTTGCATGTACAAAATGTCAAATCAAATCTGTGCCACACTCTACATGAAAGATTTACAATAAATTCATGAGCTCTTATTACTCTATTTAAGTTATATCTTTTCATTTAAGTGCTTAAGTATTCTTTTAAGAAGCTGGTGCATGGAGTTAAGGACTGGTGAGCTCTTGTGATCAAAAGCTTCTGTAGAAATGAGGTGAGTTTGGCCGATACCCCCTGTGATATTTATAAATTCAGTAGTCTACAAGGTGAATAGAAGATTAATTGTCTGCAGTATGGGGTTAGTTTTTCATATGTTTGGGAATACTACAAGTTTAGTATGTGATGGCCTTGTAGTATAAGACATTGACCTAGAAGACTTTGATATCAAAGAATTGCCTTCCCGTCTTTTGAATTCTTTAGAGGGTATCCCAGCACTAGAAATTATACATAGTGGTTTATGTTCTGTAGCAACTTTTCCTTCTATTGTTGTGTGTCTAGAGCTGATTCTTGAATGCATACAAAGTTATGATTCATGAACCGAGTCAATAAAAAAGAAGGATGGTAGCATTCTCATGCTAGTTAATAGGGAAATAGCGACACAAGCTCTACAAATCCCAAAAAAGGCATTCTCTTCATTTTCTCCTGCGCAGTCCATTGTAAAATTCAATGAAAATAAGGATGCAAATCGTACCTCTATAGAAAAGAGCTAGTTGCTGAACCTGCAAAGAGGGGGTTCATGTTTGCCCAAGAAATTTAACAGAACCCATGTCTGTCCTTATATTAGTGACCTGATGGTAATGTTGCATAGACTAAGAGGGTCTCAAGTTGCCTATCTTTTTTTTGACTGGATGTATTTCTATGTTCAAATCATCCTAGAAGGAACACAACTCCTAGATTGGGCTGAGTTAATTGTTAGTTCCCTGAGAGTACAGATCAACACCTCTAAATTGATTGGTAGTAGTTTCTTCATGTCTTCCTATCTCATGTATTATTTAGCCTATAGTAGACAATGAAATGGATTACCACATGAATCCTGGGTTGTAGATATGTGTGTGTATGAGTATTACCCAATTCTATGGAAGGATAAGGTTGTTGAATATTACAAAAGAGTGCATGATACATTCATGGGTAAACTATGTTTTAAACTGGCTAGTGTCACTGATAAAAAGATTAGTTTGAAAGCCCAGGAACTGGTAACTAAGTATGGGAGCTATTATATTTAATTTCCTAGATTTACATATATCAGGGTTGGGGGTTTTGAAGACTAGCCACTGAGGTTACCTAGGTATGCATTTGATTGCTTTATCCTAGCTGAGATTTGCCGACATTTTACTATAGCTTTGAAAAGGTTTCTTCCTAAAGAGGAGTGGGATAAGGCTTTTACTATAACACTGGGTAAATTTTCATGTAAAACCATGGCTGATGCTATCAGTATTGGAAGTGACATCTATCATTTTGAATTCAAGTACTATATTGAAAGGGTGACATTTGATAACAAGAACTATGCTAGTGGTAGTCTAGGGTTTAGATCACACATGTTTCTTGTACCTCACCTAGAAGATTTCTAGGAAGACTGTTGTGATGAAACACAAGTAGATGAAAGAGAACACAATAGGCTGTGTGTATCTCAAATTCAATCCATGAGACTATAGATTAATATAGATGGAGTAACTGATGATGGGTCTAATTTGATTGAGCTTAGCTACAAAAAACCAATTGAGAAAAGTGATCCTGTTATAGACTTATCCAAGGAGGAATAAGATAATATTGAAAAAAGAACTTTATGTGTTATCTAGTTGACTAATGAATGGTTGCAAAAAAGAAGGAATTAGAAAGAACCTAGAGTAGAAAAAGAAGAAGTTGCATGTACTTCTTTACATTCCCCTATTTCTATTTCTAATTTATCTACCCAAATTGAAAATGCAGGATCTACTAAGGAAACACAGGCCATAAACATGAGAAAGAAGGCTATAGCTAAACCTCACCTGGCTACTCCTTCATAGAGGATTACAAGGTCTAAGACTAGGTTAAAGACTAAGAAAAACATGGCTCAAGAGGATGTCCCAATGATTAATCTGGATGAAGACAAGATAGAAGATATGAGTTTTCATATATCTAAAAATGAACAAGTGGATAAGGATCTTTTTGACTTAGATGATGCCACACTAGAGGTAATTGGTACACTAGCAAAGGTACTTGAGAAACCCACTAGTTCTAGAGTTACACCCCCATGGTTAATATCCATAGTGAGTAAAAAACACAATCTGGTTCCTCTATCTCTGCCCGTTAAAGATATAGTGTGCAAGTATGTTTAGAAGACTCCCAAAACTAAAAAGGTAAAAAGCACAGCCCGAATGTTCACAGATGTGAAAATCAGAAAATGGACTACTGAAGTGGCAACTTACAGACCTAAAGAGGGGGAAAAAGAAGTTAGGGAAGAGAACTTTAAAATCACCAAGGTGGAATTAGGTACCATGGATCACACTAATAAGAATAATTTGTTCAAGGAAACAACACATCAGATGTTGAATTCATCTTGGCAGGATGGAAAGGAAAAGAAAGAATTGAAGTAGATGATTGTAACATTGTCACAGTTTATAAATACCTTCTGCAGTTTTGACGCCACTCCATTAGTCTAGTCTCCTCAGATTTTTGACCCAAAATCTGCTGAGAGAAAAAATTTCTTGAGTCAAGTGCAAAGAGGCTGAGCCCCTGTGACTTCTGTAGATGAATGGATCAGTAAAATTGTCAAAAGTGGTCTTAAGTACCTCAAAGATGCTCAGGAAGTTTTGCATGATACAAAAGCCTTGATAGGTGAATTACAAATGTAGAGGCAGGTGTGGGAGAGAGAAGATGAGAAATGGTTTGGAGCCATGTCTAAGTTCTTGGAAATAGAAAAATATAGGTATGTGAAGTTCTGTATAGAGAAGTCTATGAAGTCACATGATGAAGCCACCTTCTTTGTTCTCAGAAAGAATATTAGTTCATGTCTCAGCACCATCAGGAGTACTATTGCTGAGAACAAAGACAATGAAAATGAAATCAGGTAGTTGTAGAAAACAATGACGACTGAACTAAAGGTGATAAATTTTTCTCATACCTATACAGTCAATCATGGAGATCAAGATGAGAAAATAGCTCTTGCAGTGTTTGAGAATACCATGAAAAAGCTTAAAGAAAAGGCCAACCCTAAGCCTTCAAAAATCAATGTTGTATCTCTGCATGGATCAATTCCCCTCAACAATCGAGAAGATCAAGAAATCTAGGTGGACAAAGGAAGCAGTGATAACAAGGATAGTGAATATGAAGGTTCCCCATATGCAGCTTGTGAAGGAATTGATTCAGGCATACAAGCAATGGGAGGTAACACAATCCATCGTAGCTGAAGGAGAGAATCCCATGGGAGATGAGGAGCGTGCTATTGATAAGGAGGCTGATCTTGAAATTTAGTTATGTTTTAATTATTTGGAAACTCTGAAGGACATTTGCCCTCTTTTACTTTGGTTACTCATAAAACTGTTCTAACTGAGAGGTTGGGTTTTTTGGGAGACCTCTCAGTTTTTCAAAAAACTATAAGTAGTTTAGTTGTGTAGTAGAAAGGGTTAGAAATTTTTGGAAGAAAATTGGTATTTTTCTTTTAAAGTTTCTTTCAGTCTAAAGACATTTTCGATATATCAAGTTTGTTGTTAAAGACCTTATATATTTTCCATGTTTTTTTTGCCTGTGCTACAAGAACAGTTAATATATCAATCATACTTTGTTTCAGATCTATGTAATTTGAAGTGAGTGAATATATGTCCCATGGTGATATTTTTATTCATTCCTTGTTTCTGCAATAGATCTTTGTCAGTATCTTGAGGATATCAGTGATTGCAGTCTAATTCATATTCCTTTGATTCATTCTATTGTTATACTATCTCAAATAGGTATAGAAGGTAGAAAATTGTGATTTTCTATTTTTGTATATTTGATTTTCCTTTTGAAAAGTTGTCAAAAGTGCTAGTCATCTGAAGAACGATATAGTGGCCTTTAAGCTTTCAAGTTAAAAGCTAAATTGAGAAATTTAGTTAGAGAAATTCATTGAAAATATATTTAGGGTGCTGTACCTAAATTAAAATTCAGAGGGAAGTGACTCATATTCAACACTTACCCAACTGTTAGTAGAAGTTTGTCTTTGAAAGGGTGATAGAGTAATAGTCTTAAAGAAGATAGAAATAAAGACAAAATCTATTTACTAATAGATTTTTGGTGACTCTACTGGGGAGAAAAACTAATAAACTAGTGCCTTTGCTTTGTTAAATGTATAATCATGGTGTTACCTACTGATGTAATACCTGGTCAAGCTAAGCTGCTTGCAGTTTTATAGCCTGGTTTAGATTTCCATGATACCCAAGAGGATATTATTGTAGACCTAAATAACTTGGCTTGGAAAGTATGAACAAGTAGTCAACAGTATCGGCAAGTTCAGTTAGTATTAGAAGAGGAGGAAGAAATTGGCGAGTGGTTGAGAGGTCTCCCTGTTGCTCGGGAAGCTGCAGTAGTTGATAGAGCCATACCAAGACCATAAAATTGCCAAACTAGATTCTAGACCTTATACCAGGTCTCAAAGAGAGGTGGGTATCTTTGATAGTATCTTTGAAGAATTAAAAAATCTTGAAACCTCAAAAGTCCTCCCCTCCAAGAAAAAGGCTCAAAGCATACCATCTTCTCCTCCAAGAGAAAATTTCAGGTCATCTTTTAAGACCTATGATTGGAAAGCCTTAACCTTGTTAGGAATTTAAGCTCCTCCTCTCCAAACTATCTTTGCAACAGTTATCATGGCTCAACCGTGGGGTAATGTAGTAGGGCCTTTAGCTTTGGCTACTCATCATGCTCTTCCAAAAGGGGCTAAATATGTCCTTCCAAAGTTCACTGGAGATGGTATAATATCTGTAGAAGAGAATTTTAATGCTTTCAATGTAGCTACTGGCATTCTGGGAGTGCAGACTAAGGATGTAGCAGTTAGACTATTCATTCAAACTCTCACTGAAAGAGCGGCAGAGTGGTTTGGACACTTGCCTGCAGGATCTATAACTGACTGGAAATCCATGAAAACTACCTTTGAAGGCATTTCAAGAGTGTTGATGATGAGCATTCTCTATTGGTGCAACTTACACAGATGAAGAAAGAAATTCATGAGCCTATGAGAGATTATGTGGCTTGGTATAATAAAGTTGTTCATAAGATTCCTACTGACAAAAGACCCACCCCTGAAAACCAACAATGTTTCTTTGTTAACTCCATGCCCCCAAACATTGGTTTTCATCTCAGAAGAAGTAGGCTAATAGACCTGGAAGCAGCTCAAAGCCAGGTGATAGAGTTAGAGGATGACTTGATTACTGTGGGGAAGTGGAAGAAAGATCTTCAAGCTCCACATTCTCAAGCTTCTACTTCTTTCTCAAATCTAGTAGTTCAAAGGCTAATGAATGATGTTATAGCATTGAAAAGGCAACTACCCAAACAAGGATCTGCTTCCTCTTCTCCATATCAAGATGCCAACAGAAAACAACCTGGTCAATGGCATGGTAAAAATTCCTTTTCACCTTCAACTCAGCCTAGATTGGCCATTGAAGCACCCTCCAGAGAGGGATTTATGTGTTCTTTTCATTTAACAACAGATCATGATGGTGATACATGTCCAGATATGATGAGACATATGCAAATGAAGGTAACCCCAGATGTATTAGGAGAAGTGAAGGTTGAAGAAATGGCCCAAGAGCGACCTGACGACTCTAGCTTATTTTACCTAGAATATTAATCAGACTCCAAACGAGGAGAAATTTTGGTCACTCTTGAAGATTCAACCTATGCTATGCTCACCCATAATCAAAAGTCCCCTAAATATAATTCTTCATCATCAAATGCTGCTAACAAAAGTAAAGAGCCTATAAGTAATCTGCCCTCTTCAGTGTAAAGTCTTCAGAATTTAAAATTTTGCAAAAAGATGCATGAGTCCCCTCTTTTGACATAGTTAAATTTTGTCAATCTTCTGCTATCCAAATTTCACCTGCTGAATATTTAAGATTAAACTCAAAAGAACTTGACAAGCTGGTTAAATATGTTAAGGGTGAAACTCCTGATTCCTCTTGCGCTGACCAGTGTACAACTAATCAATCTGATTCTTTTTTCCAGCCTCCTTTAGTGGTTCCCCCTACAAATAGTAACCAGATTAATTCATCTAAAACCTCCACTTTAGAAGTTGAGTGTGATATTCATGAAACTAGAAAACTTGAGCCTTTCTATATTTCCCCGCACCTTAATGGTCTTAAATTGAGCAATTATATCATTGACTCAGGGGCATCCGATAATATCATGCCGTCCTCTATTGCAAAAGCCCTTGTACTAACTTTGACAAAGACTTTCGAGAGATGCTGTTCAATAGATGGAAACCAAGTACCTCTAATAGGTCAAGTGAAAGATGCCCAAGCTATCCTAGCCACCCATCTAGATAAGAGATTAAAATTAACAATTCTTGTAGCTGATATTCTAGCAAGTTATGGGATGCTTTTAAGCAAGACTTTTTGCAGAGACATGGGAGGAGAGATTAAGATAGATTGGTTTGAAGCAGTCATTCCTGTGGGTAAGAAAAAGGTTAAGCTAGAATCGGAATTAAAAAATAAGTATACGGTTTTTCCTTTCAGATAACCCAAAGCCTCAGATTTTATATCAAGAGTGTGAATTTGGAAACTACCTAATCATGGCTGATGAAGTTTCTCCTGTTTCAAAAGATAAGGGTGAGGTTGCTCAAATTTGGTCACTGGAGTTTGATGGTTGTTGTGCAAATACTGGATCTGGAACCGGGGTAGTTCTTAAAGGTCCTAATGGAGAATGTTTTCCCTTTTCTTTTAAGTTAGATTTTAAGAACACTAACAATACTGCTGAATATGAAGCTTTGTTGTTAGGCTTAGAGGAAGTGAAAGCTCATGGAATTACAACCCTTATTGCTAGAGGGGATGCTGAACTAATTGTTAAGCAAGTAAAGGGTCAATTCATGATGAAAAATGAACGACTGAAACATTATAGAGATTTGATTTGGAAGGAGATTGAAGCCTTCGATGCTTTTTCTATAGAAGCTATCCCAAGAAGTTTAAATTCAAGGGTAGACTCTTTAGCTATTTCAGCTTCTCTATTGCTTCCCCACCTCGATTTCAAAATAGACACTTATAAGATAGAAATGATTTATAGGCCAGCAGTTCCTAACAATGTTGATCATTTACAAGTGTTTGAAAATGATTCTAGTATTAAAGACTTCATGGCTTGTGTGGAGGTTTTTGCATCCACTTATTTTGAAGGGTCAAGTGAGACATGTTAAGAACCTATTTCTGAAGAAAAACCATTAGATGAAATAGTGCAGTTAAAAGGTAATAAAATTCCAAAGGCCTTAGTTGCACTTGAATTTTTTTTTTCTAGAAGGGATGATAGATTTATCTCAGGAAAAGGAAATCCTCACCCTGAAGTACTTAAAGAGTATGATAAGATTAACATCGGGGATGAAGTACAGTCTAAATGGATATTTGTAGGAAATACTCTTTCTTCACAGGAAAAAGGAAGACTTCAATCATTGCTGACATCTTATTCAGATGTTTTCACCCAGAATTATGACGACCTGAAGGATTTCAGAGGTGGAAGTTTTAGTCACAACATACCCCTTAACTAGAATGTAAACCTTTCAAGAAAAAGCTGCATAGTTATAATCCCAAAGTGTCAGAGGCTATACTGTGGGAGTTGGATAAAATGCTGAAAGCAGGGATTATATACCCGATCCACCACTCTACCTGGATTGTGAATATTGTCCCGGTAAGGAAGAAGAATGGTGAAATAAAAATTTGCATGGACTTTCACAACTTGAACCAAGAAAGCTTGAAAGATAACTACGCCCTACCAAAGATGGAGCATGTGTTGTAGACTATGGCCGGA
Organism: Chamaecyparis obtusa; assembly: GCA_027943335.1. Taxonomy (NCBI): domain Eukaryota; kingdom Viridiplantae; phylum Streptophyta; class Pinopsida; order Cupressales; family Cupressaceae; genus Chamaecyparis; species Chamaecyparis obtusa. The sequence goes on along the minus strand of BSBK01000972.1, from coordinate 398,009 downwards.
TCTAAGATTATGTCAATGCTTGATGGATTCTCAGGGTATAACCAGGTAAGCATGGTAGAGAATGATAAGCATAAAACTGCTTTTACTACACCTTGGGGAACATTTGCATACAATAGAATGCCTTTTGGTCTGATAAATGTTGGAGCAACCTTCCAGAGAGCTATGGAATCATCTTTTGCTGATATGAAGAATAAAATTATTTTCATATACCTTGATGATTTGATAGTCTATTCCCGAAGGTGAAAACATCATCTCAAAGATCTTCAACTAGTCCTCCAAAGGTGTCGTGATCACGGTATTTCCCTTAATCCCAAGAAATCTATCTTTTGTGTAACGAAGGGTAAATTATTAGGTCATATAGTTTCTAAGGAAGGGATAAGAATAGACCCTAAAAGAGTTAAATCCATTCAACAGCTAAGTCTTCCATCAACTAGAACTGGTGTAAAGTCATTCTTTGGGCAGATTAACTTTCTGTGAGCTTTTGTACCAGATTTTTCTGAGTTAACTAGACACATTGTAGGGATGATGAGTGAGAAACAATCTTTCAAATGGACCGAGGCTGGTAGAAAGGCTTTTAATGAAGTAAAAAATCCTATAGCTAATGCTCCTTCTTTAGTTCATCCTGATTATAAAAAATATTTTATTATCTATTGCTATGCTTCTGATCATTCCTTATCTGCAATGCTTACTCAAAAGAATGAGATAGAAAATGAAGCACCAATTGCTTTCATGATTACTCCCCTAAAGAAACATGAACTCAAGTACTCAATTATTTAAACGAAAGCTTTCACAGTTGTTAAAGCTGTAAAGTAGTTTAGGTTTTATATTCTCCATTCACATTCTATGGTTTTTGTTCTTGATTCTGCTGTAAAAGGTATGTTAATATGAAAGATTTGACTCAACACTAAAAACCATAAATGTAAATCAAAACCTCCATGATTGTATGCTTGGAATCCACCTTGAAGGAAGAATGAATGAATCTTGAGGATGCACAAAGAATCTTGAAGGAAGATCACACCACCATGATGGATAGATCTAGGGTTTGAATGATGAATCTTGAATGATTGAACCAAATCTCTTCAAATGCTTGAATTATTGAATCCTTGATCTTAAATGGAAAACTTGAATGCTTGAATATAGATGATTTCTTGAATGCTTATTTTTCTTGGATCTTGATGATTATTGATTATTTTTTCATTCCTTTCTTGAATTGAAATGAGAGGAGAAGGCTTCCTTATATACTAAACTAGGACACAAATGTCTAGAGAGATTGACATATGATAAATAAATTTCCATTAGGCCTATACCCTTAGAAGTGGACCTAAATTAAATATCTTTAAAGAGATTGCTTCAAAACCTGAAACAATTGACCCGAAAGTGGAAAAATAAACTTCTGAGTTTCCCCCCGCATCCAACAAAATTTTTGATGAAAAAGGGGGACCTGCATCAAGGTTGAGGTCGAACCTGACCTAGGTCAAGGTTGAGATTGACCCTAACCTAGGGGGTTAAAACCCCTAGAAAATATTAGGTGGGGAAAATAGTGCCTAGAGAGGCCCAATTAGAGCCCTAAATAGGCACAGAAGATGGAATAGGGGAAAAAAATAGAGGACAACATGATGATGGCCCAAAAAAATCCCCTAAGGAGGGATAAACATTCTTAACTTGAAAGTGCTTCCATTTTAAGATGATACACCAATATCAAAGAGTGTTCCTTCATCTTCTTCTCAATACTCTATTGGCATTAAGAGATTCTAACTGGTAAGTTTACTACCAGTACATGGAAATTAAGTGTTGTCATTGATTGGAAAAAGAGGAAAGAGGTGTTTGACATCTCAATCTAAGGTCTAAAGATCTAAGGAGAACACCAGAGGTGGTTTTGTATGTAAAGAGACTGGTTTGGCAACCAATGATACTATGAAAGAAGGAAAATACTATATCTTCTCATCAAAAGAAACCGGTCACTATGCCAAGTGCATCGACAATTGAGGAATGGACAACCAGTGTTGACAATGCAACCAAGAAAAGGGTGCAACTGGTAAGTAGATGAAGGAAAAGCAATCAGGTCAAAGTTGTTACCCGTTCACAACATAAGGATCTCAACTGATCAAGAAAATACTTCGGTATGATAAGATGAATCGGGGAAGTTATAGTCAACTATCTATTTGACCAACCTTTGACCAGGATTTACTACACTAAATTTGGATGACTTTGAGTTAACATAGTGATATTTTTGAGGTGCATTTAAAGGTTTTAAAGTTGAAGTTTGTGGCTTTAAAACATGGAGTTATCTCATACAAAGGAAAGGTGATTGACACACATCTATTGTTTTATTTGTAAAGTAGACAAAGCAAGGGCATGCATCAGATGTTTCCTTAGTGAACTAATACTCCACTGGGTGATGAATCTAAAGGTGATTTGTAATTAGGTCGTGCATGAGTAGCACATTAGGGCAAGGACTCTATATATTCTTCTTCCTATTAATAATATAGGTTTCCCTCATTCTACCAAAAGAAAAGAGTGAACCTGTACGCTGAAGAAGCTAAGGTGAATAGAAAAGAGAAGAAAAGAGAGAAGAGTTTGCAAAGAAGAATAACATAAAAGTAGAACATACCAACAGTGGCCGGTGATATTTCTCAGTTGAGCACAATAGAGATCTTATCAGGCTAGGCAAAGCCATTTGTAAAAGGTCAATCCTTCTATTGTTTTCTAACAATTACAATAGTTAAATCCCTATATTTTGGGTGGAATTTAACATGTCCCTTGTACTAAATCCCTTAACCAGGTGACATCTTTTCAAGTGTTCTAAGTCCTCTAACTAAGCAGATACTAATTGACCTTATTGCATCAAATCCCTTAACTTGGGCTCATCTAATAGTGTGTTGTAATCCTTTAACAGGGAAGGCTCCTAATAGGGCACACTTCAAAAGAGAGTAGAATTTGTGAGGTCTCCTCACACTGTGGTTTTTACCCAATTTGGGTTTCCACGTGATAAATCTGGTGTCACTTTTTGATTGATTGCTTTATGCTACTTTCATGCTTGAATCTATTTTGCTTGCAATTTTAAGTACATTTCATGAAATTTATTAAGGAAAGTTTTATAGGTGCTGATTCACCCCTCCCCTCTTAGCACCGGTTGGAATTGTCAATTGGTATCAGAGCCACCGATTTATTTTCTTTACTCCTTAACCGCATAAAGAAAAAGTGAAGATGATGAGAAAAGAAGGACCAAAGTTTTCAAAGAAATTTTTTACTTTGTGGTGCAACATAATGAAGTTGTACATGAAAACCACTAGAGATCAATATTGGACTCATGTAACCACCGATTATAGTGAACCTACTGGCACCCTGACACTTGATGAATTGAAGATCAAGACTGAGCACACAACTTCTATGGATATGATAGCCAACACATTACCTGATTATGTCTATGCTGAGATTGAAAATGTAGAATCTACTCAAAAGATGTGGGCTAAGCTACAACTGGTATATGGAGGGGACCCAAATGTTCAAAGAGACAAGGTTGAAAGCCTTAGAGGAAAGTATGATGACATGAGGATGAATGAAGGAGAAGACATTGAGAAATACAACAACCAGATCAAAGAAGTGATCAACTCCATCAAGAGCCTTGGAGGAAATCTCCATGAAGAGGAGGTGGTTAGAAAAATACTGAGAATGCTCAAACCTCAGTATGCCATCAAGATCTATGCAATTCAAGAGCTTAGATCAGTGACCACATATCAAGTCACTCTAGACTCCCTAATCGGTAAGTTGACTACATTTGAATTAAGTAATTTTGATAATAGCTTACCTATTCAAGAAGGAAATTTTAAGTCTTCTATCAATACCTCTTCCACCAAAAAGGGAAGAGAAACTGGGAACTTCTCTATTGATAATATTGGTGATCTTGTTGAGAATCTGATCTTAGAAGAGATGGAGCAAGATGAGTTTGAAGCACTCATCGCTAGGAGATTTCCTAGAGGGAAAGGGAAGTACAAAGGAAAGTGTCCTCTAAAATGATTTTCTTGCAATCAGATAGGATATATTGCTGCAAGATGTCCAGACAATGACAACAAAGACAAGGGAAACTGGTTTAAAAACAAAGCAAAGAAGGAGTGCTACCTTGCAGAAGGAGTCATAGACAATGAATTTGAAGACTCTGAAGATCCGAGCCCAATGGTAAGTGAAATGACACTTATCTCAAGATCTCATCAACATGATGATTGTATCATTGACAATAGATGCACTCATCATATGACTGGTGACAAGAAAAAGTTCATCATATTGAAGCTCAATGATGGTGGATTAGTAACCTTTGGAAATAACGCTCCCCATGTGCTATCAGAGGTAAAGGTTCTATTGCACTCAACAATAATTATATTTGTGAAGATGTGTAGTGGGTAGAAGGACTCAAGTACAACTTAATGAGCATTTCACAACTGAATAACAAAGGATTCCTATTGGAATTTGGACATGGTTCTTGTGTTGTCAATAATCAATCCGGATCTCATGTTGCAACCGATAAACAAAGCAAAGGGAACTTGTTCTACCTATATTTAATGAAAGGATCCTATCTCATTGCATCAGTCAAAGGAGAATCCAACAAGATTTGTCTTGTAACCAAAGAGGACAATAATTGGTTATGGCATAAGAGACTCTGCTACATAAACTTTGATAGTATTGTTAAAGTTAAGAGGGCTCCTTGAGATAACAAAACCTGAAAAAGGTATTTGCAAAGATTGTCAGTTAGGAAAACTTTCAGGAACAAGTTTCAGCAGTAAATCCTTCTCTACTGAAAATGTTCTAGATCTTGTGTACATAGATCTGTGTGGACCAATGATAACAAAGAATTACTGCAAAGACCGGTACTTCATGATCTTTATAGATGATTTCTCAAGGATGCTGTGGAAACTCTTCCTTAGAAAAAAATTAGAGGCATTTCACATGTTCAAGATCTAAAATGTTCGAGTGGAGAAGGAGACTAGTAAAAGCCTAAAGTATCTAAGATTAGATAGAGGAGGTGAATACACTTCTCAAGAGTTCACCTACTACTATGAGGAACATGGATGAAAAGGAAGCTATCCTCGCCTAGGACTCCTCAGAAAAATGGAGTAGCAGAAAGAAGAAACATGATGATTATTGACTATGCAAGAACCCTAATGATTTAGAAGGATCTTCCTCATCACTTCTAGAGAGAAGATACCATCACTGCTTTCTATACACTCAACCAAGTTCAAGTCAAGAAAGGAACTGATAAGACCCCCTATGAACTATGGTTTAATCATACTTCTAGTGTAGCTTACTTTAAAATCTTTGGTAGTAAATGTTACATCAAAAGAGATATGTACTCTGGGAAGTTTGATCCCAAGAGTGATGAAGGAATAATTTTGGGTTAATCTACCAAAATAAAATCCTACTGGTGTCTAAATAAGAGAACGAGAAAAATAATTGAAAGCATCAATGTAAAAGTTGATGAATATTCTGAATCAATTAAGAAGACCTGTCATAATGAATATGATAGTCTGTAAGGTCACTATGAAGGAAATATTTTTGAGTTCAATGAAGTAACAACTGAAGATGAAAGAGAAGAGCATGTAAAAAGACATATGGAGAAGGAGGCTATACCTAAAGCTGATAGACCCACTCATGATGATGAACAAGAATTTGTTCAAGACCATGATGAAGAAATTGCTCAATCGGAAGAACTTGACTGGGAACAAAAACCGGTTCTCCCAAGGTATGTTACATATCACTCAAATGATAATATAATTGGTGAAAAACATGCAAATTTCTTGACTAGGAAAAAGGCCAGAGAGAATATCTATTTGTTCTCCTGTATAGAGCCCAAAATCACTAGGGAAGCTCTAGAAGATGAAAATTAGGTCAAGGCCATGGAGGAAGAAATTGAGCAAATAGAAAAGACTAATACATGATTTCTTTTGCCTAGACCATAGGAAAAGAATGTCATTGGGACAAAGTGGGTCTACAGGAACAAGATGAATGAAGAAGGGAAAGTCATAAGAAATAAAGCAAGACTGGTCTGCAAAGGGTATGCCCAAGAAGCTGGACTGGACTATGGAGAAACTTTTGCACCTATGGCCAAATTGGAAGGAGTAAGAATTCTTCTTTCCTATGCTACTCACAAGAAATTCAAAGTATACCAGATGGATGTCAAGTTTGCATTCCTGAATGGAATACTAGAGGAGGAAGTTTACATTGAACAACCAGAAGGTTTCACATCTACACAAAAAGGTGGTATGGTTTGTAAAATAAAAAAAGGCTCTCTATGGACTAAAGCAAGATCCAAGAGCTTGGTATGAGAGGTTGCATTCATACCTCCTAACCATAGGATTCACAAGAACCGGGGACAACAACAAAATGTATCTCAAAACTAAAAAAGATGGGAACCTGATTGCTGAAATCTTTGTAGATGACATCATCTTTGGAGTAGATGATAGGATGAGAAAATATTTTGCTAAAGAAATGAAGAAATAATTTGAAATGTCTATGATAGGAGCCATAAAATTCTTCATTGGACTATAGGTCCATCAGCTAAAAGAAGATATTTTTATCTCTTAGTCCAAGTATGTAAAAGAAATCCTTAAGACTTTTAGACTTGAAGAATCCAAACTGGTTGGTACTCCAATGATAACTAACCTCAAGTTATCGAAAGAAGATGATGTAAGAGAAGTGAATGAAACACTATATCGGTCCATGATAGGGAAATTATAGTATGTGGTACACAATAGATCAGACATTACACATGTAGTTGGCATAGTTGCAAGATTCTCTACAAACCCCAAAGAGACACATCTGATAGCAATGAGGGGAATTTTTAGATACCTAAAGGGTATTGAGGACTATGGCTTGTGGTTTCCTCAAAAGGGAGGCTTCCAAGTAAAGGTTTACATAGATGCAGTTTGGGCTAACAATATTGATGATAGAACGAGAACAAGTGGTGGTGCATTCTTTCTCAGTGGGAGGATTGTGTCTTGGACAAGTAAGAAATATAACTATATTTCATAGTCTACAATAGAAGCTAAATATGTTGCTATAGTAATTAATTGCACACAGGTAATATGGATCAACCAACTTTTGGAAGGAATCCAAGAACAGATACCTGAACTGGTTGTAATCTACTATGATAGAACCAATGCAATAAACATATCCAAAAGCCCTATCATGCACTCCAAGACAAAGAACATTACCATCAAGTATCATTACTTGAGAGAGCTAGTAAAAAATAAAGAGGTAAGATTGGAGTATGTTCCCACAAAAGAACATATTATTGATATCTTCACAAAGCCACTACCAAAGAGTAATTTTGAGTATCTTAGAGGTAAACTTAGGGTGATACCCCTTCCTGATCATTAGTAAACTAGAAAAGGTGATCATCAATTCATTATGCTTTAATAGAGGGTTTCATCTCATCTTTTATGGACTGATGAAAAGGACTACTGCTCGAAGGGGAGTAGATTAGATAAAGGTAGTATTTCTGACTAGCCTTTGGCATTATTGTCAAAAGGGGGAGAGTTTGGAAATAGACCAGTAGATGACCAACAATGACAGTGCATAGTGGTACAAGCAAAGATATAAGCATAAGATAGGTGACATGATTTCCCATTAAGATTTTTCCATCAATGCCAAAGGGGGAGATTGTTGGCATTAAGAGATGGTAACCAGTAAGTTTACTACTAGTACATGACAATTAAGTGTTGTTATTGATTGGAAAAAGAGGAAAGAGGTGTTTGACATCTCAATCTAAGGTCTAAAGATCCAAGGAGAATACCAGAGGTGGTTCTGTATGTAAAGAGACTAGTTTGGCAATCGATGACACTATGCAAGAAGGAAAAGACTATATCTGCTCATCAAAAGAAACCGGTCACTATGCCAAGTGCATAGGAAACCAAGGAATGAACAATCAGTGTCGATAATGCAACCAAGAAAAGAGTGCAACCTATAAGCAGGGGAAGGAAAAGTAAATAGGTCAAAGCTCTTACCTATTCACAACATAAGGATCTCAACTGATCAAGAAAATAATTTGGTATGTTAAGATGAATCGGGGAAGTCATAGTCACCTATCTGTTTGGCCAACTCTTTGACAAAGATTTACTGCACTAAATCTAGATGACTTTGAGTTAACATAGTGATCTATTCAAGATGCATTTAAAGGTTTTAAGGTGGAAGTCTATGGCTTTAAAATATGGAGTTATCTCATACAAAGGAAAGGTGATTGACACAAATCTATTGTTTTCTTCATAAATAAGATAAAGAAAGGGCATGCATCAGATGTTTCCTCAATGAACTAGTACTCCACTGGGTGATGAATCCAAAGGTGATCTATAATTACGTCATGCATGAGTAGCACATTAGGGTAAGGAATCTATATATTCTTCTTCTTGTTAAGAATATAGGTTGCCCTCATTTTTCCAAAAGAAAAGAGTGAACCTGTACGCTAAAGAAGCTAAGGTGAATAGAAAAAAGAAGAAAAGAGAGAAGAGTGTGCAAAGAAGCACAACAAAAAAGGATAACATACCAGCAGTGATCAGTGATGTTTCTCAATTGAGCATAATAGAGATCTTATCAGGCTAGGAAAATCCATTTGTAAAAGGTCAATCCTTCTATTGTTTTCTAACAATTACAATAGTTAAATCCCTGCATTTTGGGTGGACTTTAACAGATCCCTTGTATTAAATCTCTTAATTGGGTGACATATTTTCAAGTGTTCTAAGTCCTCTAACTAGGCAGACACTAACCAAAATTATTATATCAAATCCCTTAACTAGGTCGCATCTAATAGTGTGTTGTAATCCTTTAACATGGAAGGCTCCTAACAAGGTGCACTTCAGAAGAGTGAAAAATTTGTGAGGTCTCCTCACAGCATGGTTTTTACCCAATCTGGGTTTCCACGTGATAAATCTGGTGTCACTTTTTGGTTGATTGCTTGATACTACTTTCATGCTTGAATCTATTTTTCTTGCAGTTTTAAGTACATTTCATCAAATTTATTAAGGAAAGTTTTATAGGTGCTGATTCACCCCTCCCCTCTTGGCACCGGTTGGGACTATCATACTCAAGGCATATGTCCATCTTGCAGATATTTTCTCATATAGACTCTTGGGTACATATTTAGAGAATTTGATTGGTACATTTTTAAACTTTATCATTATATGGATAATGGCCTCTTCTATCTTATTCCAATCCTCGGTTGACATATAAACAAACTGATTTAACTATGGGTTACTAAGGCCTCCAGTGTCTATTATTGATTCTGCTAACTCATCTACATATTGATTTTTATTCACAACTACCTTGAATTGATCTTGATCTTCCTCTTCTTCATCTTCAATGTCATCTTTTTCCCTTATAAGCTTTCTCCTCTTCTTTGGTGACTTGGAGGTGGCTTGTGCACCTCTCTTCTTCTTTTGGTAAGTCTTTGTAGGAGTGGGCCTTGATATTTTTACAACTCCTTTCTTTAAAGGTGGTGAAGAAACATTGGTAGATCATGTTCTATCCCTTGTTTGTACTTCTGCTTGCTTCCTCTTTGAAGTGGTCTTAACTGGTGTAGACTCAATGTATTTTTATGACTCAGTTGCCTCTTCATCATAGGTAGTGTTAGCTAGGAGTAATTGTTCCTCAAATGCTACCTCAATGAGAATATCCTTAGATGCATCAACATCATCTGAATCATCTCAAAATTGTTTCACTAGCTTGTCCATCACTTTCTTAGATTTCTTTGTTACTTTTCCAATTACAAGATCCATTTTTATTTTTTGTTTGGCCTCTTCATAGGTTCCAAACCTAGTATCCTGTGGATCTTTGGGCTCTACCAGTAAATCTTTAATTGACCTAGATGCTCGGTCAATATCAAATTTGTAGCCCATTGGTGCTAGCCATTTTGATCTTGGTTTAACAAATTTTATCAGTGTGTGGTTGGTGTCTACTAAGAAACATATGTTATGCTTATATTATTCAACTTACTATCTTAGAATCCTGCTTCTTAGATTTATTCTATCCTTAAATTTCTCACAATAAATATCCATTATACTCACAAAATCTTGTCCCAGACTTTGAATAAAGTCATTAATTTGTAGTGTAACTAGCTTATTAGTGGTCTAATCAACATTGCTGATGGAGGGGAAATTTTTTTTCACATAGAAAAATATGCAAGGTAGAAATGAACCAAACTTACATGTATTTGATTTTTCTGACTGAATGGTTCTCATGTTCTCTTCTAACTTCTTCAACAATAGCTCGGCAAGGTCTAATTAAAATCCATTCTTCACACTTTTATAAGATATGTCCACCGCTCCATATGGTACACTATTAGGTCTGCTAGACTAAAAGATTTTGTAAGCAATAGAATATGCACCGAACCTAGTTTTGAGATCAATGATGTTATTAATATTCAAACCTCTACCATCCCATTCAACTCTAGTAGCTTTCTCTATCTCAGTTCTCAATGCACTCCTTAGTGTTAGGATTAGGTAATACTGAGAGGGGGGGGGGGGGTGAATCAATATTATAGAACTTTGATTTCAACTTCAACCAATTATAAACAATCCAAAGTAATGTAGAAATGAAAAGAACATATAAGCATAACACATTACTCATGACACCATGATTTGTTCTCGAGGAAACCCTGGCCAAAGGGAAAACCCCAGTGGGGATGGTAGCCACAAATATGTACTAAAATATAATATCCCTATTAGGAACTAATTGTTACATAGTACATTTCCTTGTTAGAGGATTACAAAAACCCTATTAGGGGTATACAAAACAACTAGTTAGAGGTGGTGAGTGTGTGATAGATTTGTGTCACACTTCTGTGAATCCTTGCATTCAAGAAGACTCAATAATGAGCTCTCGAATATCGATTCACAACTCTCTATTTGTGGAGTGCATGAATTGTTATGAGGCCCTCAGATTGATTGAGTTGAACCCATGCAAGTACACCACAGAATGAGAGATTCAAGGATGAGAAGCAAGAATGCTAATCTCCATTGAATTGTCAAGTTCTTGCATGCAAATGAAATTAATCTATATGATTGCAATGCATTAAATAAACTAATTTATTGAAATGGAGATTAAGCTAAAACAATGAAATAAATTAAACTAAAATGCTATGAATATTAATCTATATGTAACTATGCAAGCTAAAACAATGATCTCCAAAGCTCCAATGTCACCAAGAAAACCTGCAGCATAACAATGGTATGAAAATTCTAGATCTCTAATTGAGAAGGAGAGGGCTCCTTATATAAGAAACTGATGACAAGAATGCATCTCCAAGATCAATGTGGGATAAATCCAAAAAGAGGAAAGAAAGCTCATTTTTTAGAAAGTGTGGAGAGAAAAGGAATTTTATTTATTTTTAATTATTTATTTCCCTTTTTTCATCACAAAGAACTTTAAGAGGATTTTTTATTTATTTAAAAGAATGATTCTCTATTAATTAAATAAGATAACATTATTTAATTAAAAGAGAGATATTATTCTAAATAAGATAAAATCATTTAATTAAAAAAGATTTTATTTCATTTAAAAGATATTTCTTTCAATTAAATAAGGTTATTTTATTTATTTAAGAGAGAATATTTCTTTTAATTAAATAAAATTTATTGAAAGAATCAGGAAAAGGATTTTTGTTTTATTTTTATTTGATTTATTTCCTTTTCCATCACAAAAGATCTTTTGAGAGGATTTTATTTATTTTAAAAGAATAATTCTCTTTTAATTAAATAAAATAAGGTTATTTAATTAAAAGATGAATATTAATTAAATAAAATAAAATCATTTAATTAAAAAGGGTTTTAATTAAATAAATTTATTTTACTTAAGAGATATTACTTTCAATTAAATAAAGTTATTTTATTTATTTAAAAGGGATTATTTCTTTTAATTAAATAAAATTATTGATGACATGATTAAACCTTAGGAGATTATTGAAATGATTGAAATAGTTATGATTTGATCAAGGAAATTGATTTGAATATATTGTAAAGCATTGATTCAAAAAATTGATATTTGACAAATTGAATAAATGGGGCCCAAAGTCTAGGCGACCATTTTAGGGTGCATACAGTGAGCACACTGCTCTTACATTCAATACTGTCCCAAAAATAGTTCTAAAAAAGGGGGAACAATACAAGCACTCATCTTGCTTAGATAGTTCCAATTGTAGCTTAGCATCTTACTGATCATGCATCTGATCTCTGCACTTCTATTCACAATATTTCTTTTTCATCATTTCCATACCATCTTTTGCTTTTAAAAAAACACTCTGTACTTATACAAAATCAGCCTTCCAATCGGCTTCACAATTATCATGCAAAACATAATGATAACTTATGCAAATGTTATCTATGGAGTCTACACTCTTACAATACTAAAGATTTGGTAATATACATTATTCACCCATCTTAGCACATTACCATATTCACTTTTCCTTCCTTAATCATCGCAATTGTTTGTACACCCTGTTGCACTATTTTACTGCCTTTGCATAACTTCTAAACACTGTATCTCACAAATCTAGTAACCAAAAATTATGTGATCTTAACTAAAGAATGTGCATATCCCAAAATACCTCCAGTTAACTTTGCAAGCCATAATACCTTATATATCTTCATCACTGACCAAAATTGTGGTGTTGTACCTTGTTATCCTGATTCTGGACTTAGTCATTTTCATGACTATGACTCCAGTGGAAATCTCCACAACATTCGATCACTCCATCATGAGTGTTTCCATAAATGACAACCCTCAAGTGATTCCTAGTGCTCCAAATCATCATATGTCAACAATCTCTCCCTTTGGCATTGATGGAAACACTTAGAAAAATGACTAAGTGTCATAAACAAACTCTCTTCTTTTTCTTCTCTCTCTTTTTTTTTATATTTTCTTCTCTACATATAACTCTACATATTTCTTTTTCTTCCTTATTTTTCCTTTTTCTTCCTCTCCCTTTGACATCAATGGCAAAGGTATTCTCAAAATTTCAAAACTGAAGCACAAGTGGTCTAGTGCTTACTTACCAAAGTTAAGACATCTTGGAAGGAGATTTCCAAAGTCTTAACTTCCTCAATCCATGAATTTATTAGTAGTTCACTGACATGGATTAATCCATTAAGTGCATATGACACTATCTCTACTGCCTTAAGCTCAGTAAGAGTAGATATTGACATTGAGCTTTCAACCTTTATCATCTCTGAGAGATGAGTCTCCAACATTGAGAGCTTGGGAGTCAATAGGCTTCTTAATGAGCCAAATCTATTTGCAACTCTCCCTTTCTCCATTTATAGTGCTCCTATCTTTTCCAATAGCCTGGATGTCTCCTTATCTACCTCTCCCACATTTTGTGAAGATGACTCACAACTATCCATTATACTGTCAAGGCTAGCCTTGTCTTTGTCTATGGCCTCCTCAACATTCTTCAAATGTTCGTAGGGATTTATGCAATAGCTATATAATTTCCTTCCTTGTGCTACACAACTCTTGGCTTTATGAGTGGTAGCCTTAAGAAAGCCTAAGTCCCATGAAATGGACTTATGGACTTATGAACTTTGCTCAACTTATTTTCTAAGAAGTTCTTTTCAGCCTTGTCCTCTGCTATTTTTAGCAATGAGTCAAAATGACTATCAAAGCTATCCAATACTATACTAAGATTCTCAACCTCATCCTTATCTTTTAGGATAATTGGTGAGGGAAGTAGCTTGTTTACTGTTTCTACATCCCTGACCATTATCTTAGCTCTCTTGTCTCCTTTTTGAACTGATCTCTCCTTAGCTTTAGAAAAAGCCATAAATGAAAGTTTCATCATCTCATCTTCATCCATGTTGTCCATATCAAAATTGATTGGTTTGGCCACACTTGCCAATAATAGGGATGTATCTAGTCTAACTTCAACAACTTCCTCTAATTTAGGTTGTTTTTCTTGCTCTTCTTCTTGCTGTAAATCCTTCTCCTCTACTCTTTCTTCTGGTTTCTCTTCTGATTTTCTTTCTTCTATCTGTTCTTGATCTTCAAACTCCATTGCACTATCCACCTTGTCCATAAATGGATCATTTACATCCTATGAAGTGTCAAGGCTAATAGGCACACCAGTGAAAAAGAAGTCTGGTTGCAAGTTAACTTGAGCACTCTCATCTATTTCATTTGAGATCTCTCCTAAACCTAAGGATATAGGTTTAGCAGTCTTAGGAGGTGACACATTTTTAGGTATGTCATACATTAGAACTTGGTCTAATGCCTTTTGGGTATCTTCAATTACCTCATCATATTTCCTAGCCATAGTCTTGACTAGTCTGGTATTTGTTCTTAGTAGAGGTTTCAGTGGCTTTATGATTCTTTCTCTTTCCTAAATAGAAACAACCAACAACATATCATCAATTGTATTGTTTCTTATGTTCTCATCCTCTGAATGTGCTAACTGTTTTATGATTTCTAGTTTTCTGTACAGATCTTTGGGGACACTGGCTTCAACTTCCAAAAAATTCTTTTTGAAAACTAAAAAATTCTCAATGATAGTGTCCTTAATGATTTCTTGTTCCTTAGGGCTATATCTCTCATAGTATCTATTTATTGATATCAGATTTCCATCTTTGATAACCCTTTTCTGCAGTGATTTCATATCTAGTTTCCACAAGGATTGTGGACTCTTTTGAACCATTTTCTCTTCCTCTTTCTCCATGACCTTTTCTTCCTTCTTCCTCTTTACCTCTGTCTCTTTTCCTTTTGGACTAACCTTCTTGACTGTCCTAGAAGATCTTCTAGGAACAACTATAGTCTCAACTTCATGTGTTTCTTCCTCTTGAGAGACTAATAAATCAACAATGTTATCAGTAGCAACTATCTTCTCTATTTCCAATGGAATGGGTGAATCAGTGGAAATACTAGAAGATGCCTCCATCTTATTTTTGATGTCTATCAACTATGCTTTTGTAATACTCACCATTGCAGTGATATCTTCTACTATCTTGTTGACTTTTCTCTTTCTTGTTACTTTCTCTTGTTCTTCTCCGACTTTTTCATATTTTTCTCTATATGTACCCCATATTTCTTGAGTAGGGTCCTTTTCTACTGCCAATACATGCTTTACTTGCATAGTTAGTACTTCATTACTTACCTCATATCCCATAGGATAACACCATTTGGTTCTAGGCTCAACTGCCTCAAAGAAAACACAATCAGTTTCAACCATGAAACAAATGGTGTCCTCATAATTTTCTACTAATTTTTTTGGAATTCTATATCTTTCTTTCATCTTCCTCTGCATGATCTTAATCATGCCAAACAATTCTCCATCAATCCAATCCTTTTTTTGTCTTCTATAGTATTTTGAGATTTGTAGACCAGTGGGTTCATTATCTTTCCATGCTCTAGGATGCATACCATGAAAGTTGTGAATGACATGAATGTACATGTGAACTAGTAGTGACCCAAACCTAAATGCCTTAGATTTGTCCTTCTTTATAACTTTTACATTCTCAATGAGTTGTTGAGCTAGTATTTCACATAGGTTGTATTTTTTATTTTCTTTAACCATTATGTATGCCATCATTATAACTCTAGCTGATACAGAATTAAGTCTAGAACTATAAACCAAATTGTAGCCAATTAGCATTGCAACCAATCTGACATCTTGTAAATATATATCATTTACTATCATTTCCCTCTTGTCTCATTTAGAGTGTGTTAGGGTTTCAACTTCTTTTCTTAGGTTTTTATCACTAACAGGTAGGGCTCCTTCATTGTCAAGCCCCGTGATATCATGAATCAACTGAGCACATATCTTAATAGGTTGATCACCTATCCATAAGAACTAATCATGAACTCTACTTAGAATGATCTTGAACCATTCGACTTGTGTGAATTCAGTGAGCCAAATTAACTTGAGTATTGATAGGTCTTTTAAATGTTTGAATTCTTCTGTCAAAGACCTATTTACTTCTATCATACTATTCAACTCATAGAAGATGTTAACCTCCCCAATAATCTCATACTTGTAGTGTATGTATGCCCTAATATCCTCTACATGTAACACACCTACGGGGGTTTGAGAGAATGCCCCTTCCGGATCATCCTCACAGGATTTGAATGGATGCCTTTTTAATTTGTATCTAGGTATGTCTATAACATCAAAAACTACTAGTGCATCCATCAATTTCCAAAGAGATTAAGTCTAAATACATTAAATGCACATGAATCTGATGCTTGGCTTCACACAAACACAAAATCTCTTTGCTAGATTACTGCTCTGCTTTCACACTTCTTCTCTCCTTAGTTGCTAATCAACAAATGGTGTAGGAATGAAATATTTCAAGTCTTTTATTCATCGCAAGTTGAGTGTGTGCATTAAACACAAGTAGCTCAACTTTTCATGCCGTCCAGTCAATGCAAAACTCACAAACATAGAAGATGAATCTTCAAGTGTTGTGATCTCATCCACAGATTCCACAACATTTGTACACATCATACCTAAGCTTTCATGAGATTACTCCACTTATATAGGGGCTGGATAATTTCTATTTTCTATATCCAATGCTCCCCATGAGGCCATGAGGCCTTCTAGTTTGATACCTCAAAGAACTCATCATGCAAAGATACAACATCATCAACAGTCTCTCCCTAAACCACAACCTTATTTAAAACTTTTACTTTCCATATCTTCTCATCCTCTAATTTCTTGTATTCATTCATGTAATCATTTAGGCTTTTACCACTATCACTAATATTCTTCCTTATGACCACAGGTGGTGGTCCTTTTGGTTCACTAGATCTCCTTGGTCCTCTTTTGTTGTCATATCCATTGTATCTACAAAATTTTGCAATGTGACCTGGATTGTTACATTTGTAACAAATAGGTGGTCTTCTTCTTTCTTGATTAGTTTGCATCTTACAGTACCTTGATGTGTGCCCAAAGTTATTACATTTCTAACATGTAATCTTGGCTACAGTTTCTTCTCTGATATAGTCTTTCTTATACCTAGATTGATCAGGTTTTCTAAAATCTTCTTTCTTGTGTCCATACTCATATCAATTAAAATAGTAGCTGGTAAAGGGTTTAGAGTTACCTTTATTTCTACAATCTCTTTTCATGTGTCCAACTTTATTGCATCTAAAACATCTACCTCTAAAGGATTTGAATTGTTCTCTAGGATCTTCATTTGTAGGCATTTCATTTGGAATAGGTATTTCCTTATTCTTGGCTTCTTTTTGTTCTTCTTGAGTTTTTAAACTTCCAGCTTCATTGGATCCACTCATGTCTCCTTTAGATTTTTGTTCTATTCCTTGTTCATCACTCTTGTCATTTCTCATTGTAACTTCTTAATGTGTAGTTTGACTTGAGTGAGTTCAACTTTAATGATTTTATTTTATTTATCTAGTTCTTGATATTTATCCTTGTAGTGGTCAAGTTCGGTCTTCATCTGTCCTATCTACAAGTTAGCTTCTTTTAGTGACTCTTCAACTTTGTTTATTTCATCCTTTTCATGCTAAATCTCTTTGACCATCTTTTCTTGCTCCAATATCTTTACTTTGTTTGATGTATCATTGTCTGAACCTTCTTTGATCTTCTCCATAAGGTCTTGTCTTTGATTTTTGACAATCTCAAGCCATTCTTTAAGTTTCCTCATGAAAACTTATGCTCTTCTTAGTTTGAATTTTAATTCACCATTTTCAACTTTCATCTTATCTAGATCTTCAAGTGCAGCTTCAAAGTTTACTTGCAAAGCTTCCAAATCCATTCCGATCTCCCTTAAGTTGTTAGAATTTTTCTTCAAGAGCCAATAGCTTTGATACCAATTGTTAGGATTAGGTAATACTGAGAGGGGGGGGTGAATCAGTATTACAAAACTTTGATTTGAACTTCAAACAATTATAAACAATCCAAAGTAATGTAGAAATGAAAAGAACATATAAGCATAACATATTACTCATGACACCATGATTTTTTCTTGAGGAAACCCTGACCAAAGGGAAAACCCCGGTGGGGATGGTACCCACAAATATTTACTAAAATATAATATCCCTGTTAGGAGCTGATTATTACATAGTACATTTCCTTGTTAGAGGATTACAAAAAACCTATTAGGGGTATACAAAACACCTAGTTGGAGGTGGTGAGCACACTGCTCTTACAATCAATATTGTCCCAAAAATAGTTCTTAAAAAGGGGGAACAATACAAGAACTCATCTTGCTTAGATAATTCCAATTTTACCTGGGCCTCTTACTGATCATGCATTTGATCTCTACACTTCTATTTGAAATCTTTCTTTTTCATCATTTCCATACCATCTTTCACTTTTACAAAAACACTCCATACTTATACAAAATCAGCCTTCCAGTCGGCTTCACAATTATCATGCAAAACATGATGAAAGCTTATGAAAATGTCATCTATGGAGTCAACACTCTTACAATACTAAAGATTTGGAAATATACATTATTTACTTGTCTTAGCACATTACCATATTCACTTTTCCTTCCTTAATCATCACAACTATTTATAAACCCTGTTGCACTATTTTACTGCCTTTGCATATGTTTCGAACACTGTATCTCACAAATCTGGTAAGAGAAACTTATGTGATCTTAACTGAATCATGTACATATCCCAAAATACCTCTAGTTAACTTCACAAGCCATAATAACTTATATATCTTCATCGCTGACCAACAATATGGCATTGTACCCTGTTATCCTAATTCTGGACTTAGTCATTTTCATGACTGTGACTCCAGTGGAAATCTCCACAACATGTGATCACTCCATCATGAGTGTTTCCATAAATGAAAACCACCAAGTGATTCCTAGTGCTCCAAATCATCATATGACAACACTCAGTGCTTTCACCTTGTTAGTTATAGGATAATCGGTAACTGCGTGAATAATATCTCTAGTGATCTTAACAAGTTCATCCAACTATAGTTTTCCATCATGTACATGGCTCAAAATAATCCCAATCCATTCACTTTTGAAAACTCTTGGGAAATATAGGGCATTGACCAAACCCTTCACCTCCAAATGTGCATGATCATCCTTCAGTTTCCCATCAACACTGAACTCTTGGAAAGTGGATTGGATCTTGAAATCACCTACCTCTCCAATTTTGCAATGTATTTAGGCTCAGATGTCTTCAACCAACAAAAACCTAGGAGGTATGCTTGAAAAAGCTCCAGTTTTGTCAGTCTGTGAGGCAACCTCAGGATGAAGTTTGTACTTCGATTCATTACAAGTTGCTGACATGATTAACTTAACATCCTCCTTAGCTCCAGTCTTATATTTTTTGACTTTTGATGTGGAAGCCATTGTTCTTCAATCTAGGGCTTCGAGAAATAGAAATGAAATTTATTGGCGAAGATAGAACTTACTTGTAATTGTGATAATTTTTCTCAGAAACCTTCAAATATTTGTTCAACTGCTTTGGAAATCCTTCTCTCAAATTCTTGCTCAAAATCTCTCTATTCTTCATGTTCACAATGTGAAAAATAAACTAAGTCCATCATGTATTTATAGAAAATTTCAAATTCTCGCTCAAACTTTTTGCAACAAATGCTTGACCTAACATGGTTTAGTAGGAACAATTGTGCTTGGTGTATACTTAAAAACATCTAAAGCTTGGTTAACGCATAAGATATCACTCAGTTAATACCATGACTAGGTTAAGCTTGCTAATAGTTACCGACCAAAAACTTCTCACCTGGTCTTTCTTATACCAACTGTATACATTTAAAGCTCAAAACATATATAACCATAGTGTATCTTGTTTCATGCAGATTTGGTATGTAAACACTAGATATAAGGAATTGTATGTTAGATATAACCGATTAGAATTTGTAGTTCCATACATACCTTTATAACCTAGGTGGAAGTGGTGATGTCACCCAATCCAGTGGATGAGGTGCCACCGACTGCATTTCTTGACTCAACATTATCACGTGATTGTTTTCTCTACATTGTGTTTCTTATCCTCATGATATATGTTGGAATAGTTCCTAGGTTTTATGAGAAGTGTCTTTTCTTGTTCTTGTGACATTCAGATTGTGTCTATGTCTCATCCATTTTATGTGTCTGTAAGAGTTTTCTAAAAGGGTCTAAGTTTTGAGATTACCATGTGCAAAAAATGTCTGCATTTCTTTACCCTGGGTCTTGATTGCCTTTGGTAGGGTTATATTTCTAAAAGTGTTCTTAATTGTGCCCTAGATCTTATGTTTTCAAGTTACTTTTTCAGGCACTTAAGTTCTCAATGTGCACATGGTTATTTTATTTTCCCTTTGAGTCTCTTAGTGAAAATATTTGGTGATTAGGTGACAAAGCTTTCTTCAAGTCTCGTGATTTTTGGTAGTTTTCTCTAAGCATTCAATAATATA
Organism: Chamaecyparis obtusa; assembly: GCA_027943335.1. Taxonomy (NCBI): domain Eukaryota; kingdom Viridiplantae; phylum Streptophyta; class Pinopsida; order Cupressales; family Cupressaceae; genus Chamaecyparis; species Chamaecyparis obtusa. The sequence continues at coordinate 377,638 of BSBK01000972.1, read as the reverse complement.
GTGCAACAATTATTTCTTGTTCTCCGAAGGTGGCAGTTAAGTTTTAAAAGATTTGAAGATCTGGTGAAAAGGTTAAAAAATTAGCACTATGTGATTATCTTCCATTCTTGTAGTTCTAAGGAAAAGTTGTGAAATATTCATCTTTTCAGTGGTCACCATTGATGCAAATCTTGATCAATGACTATCATTGAATCTCAAGTTAAAATTTGTAGTTAGTGAAATATTCAGCGATTCGACAAAGAAAGCTATCTCTTGATCTCTACAATTTGATGGTTAAAGACTTATCATTTGGCGATCCATTGACAAGGCTTAAGGTAACCAATAGTTTATGTTATCTCATGATCCCTAGATAGTTGAGGGTTAAGATAATTTGTTTAGAGACTTAGCAAATAAGGTGATCTCTTAATCTCGTGATGCTAGCAATTAATGGAAAAATATTTGGAGATCCAGCAAGAAGGATTAAATTAATATGCTAAAGATTATCTCCTATTCTCGTAAAGTAACGGTCAAATCTTGAAACATCTGGAGATTCAGCGGTGATCGTAGATGATAATAAAGATAAAGGGCCGGTGCTTAATCTCAGGAGCATGCCAAGGATAAGAAAGATATATAGAGACTTGGGGATAAAGGATTTTCTCTTATGCTCTGGTTAGTGATAATGTTTAGAGACCGGGAGATGCCTCAATCGCTAAATCTCATAATGAAACTAAGGTTAAGGAGAACATTAAGAGATTATGAGAATTGTCTCGGTCACTTATTCTCAAGATTGAACCCTAGTCAAGATGAGTGTTATGAGATTCAGAGATTTGCTTCATCACTAGATCTCATGATCAAACCAAGGTTAAGCAAAGTATTCAGAGATCATGAGGCACCTTCAATCGCTGAATCTCCAGAAAAGGCTTGGTTAAGATCTCATAAAAGATAAAGGAAAAGGGTAGTTCTGACGTGGAAAAGGTACCATGATGAGATGGAAAAGGTTATGAGCTAGCCAATCAGATTTCAAGTGAGGGTTTTTATCAATTTTCAAGGGCTTTAAAAGCATAAAATAGTAATCATTGGCTTTTTGCTTTCTTTCAAAGAATTGAATGCAACCTGTCAACTTCTCACATTATGGCTAGCCTAGATTTGAACTTTGTTTCATGTAGAAGTGAATGACGAGGTGACTCAAGGAATATTTTTTGTGATTTCCATACATTCATTCATCAATGATATATAGAAAAGACATTCCTACATTTACACTTATCCATTTTTAGAGAACAGTTGTGAAGATAAAGATATTGTACTGTGTAATTGTGAAGAGCAAATTTGTAAAGCCAAGAATCACTCATAATTATAAAGATGAGTCAGCCTAATTTGAGCCAAGCTTCATCCAATGAAGGAACAAAGGAACAAGGGGATGAAAAGAAGGGGAAGCCCAATTTTTTTAAAGAATTTATCACGTTGCTCCTGGGTTCTACTCAAAACAAGAAGGTGAGTGATGAAGTCTTCACTGATAATATGTCAAATTGTAGGGATCCAGTTACCCCTTCTTGCTCTGGTTTTATGTTGTTCAATTATTTCTATAGTAACTACTTTAGATCAATCCCAATATGCAATGCATGGACATTAGGCATGTCTAAGTTCATAGTTCTTGATGTTTTTCTAGATGTTGCCTTTTGTTTGAATTAGCTAGGAATTATGATCCTGTGTCCAAAAAAATTAGGAAAAGTGACAAGTCATCCCTAGTTACTCTTGATAGGGGGTCTTTTATGAAAGCTTTTAGCTTGTACTCATCATCCACCAAAATTGACCTAAAGAAGGAGAAGGAGAAGTTTGGAAGCCAAGTAGAGCTTGTGAAAACCTAAGCTGCCCGTCACATGCCTAGGACTTGTAAATATGTTTCCCCTCTCCCTAGCCATATGAAAGCTCCCTATGAGTTTAAGCCCCTTCATTTTTACATGAAATATCTTGCATATGGACTATGTTGGGTTTTGGGGGTGGACGGAGATGAGGAAAGGATGCCAGGTGATTTATTGATGATGATCCTAGATATAAAGAACTCACATACCAATATAGATTATGATTACATTTAATATGTAATTGGCAGGATACTTGAGGTTTTGATAAACATGAAAGAGGATAAGAAGCTAGCCAAATTCATGCACTACTCTCTTTTGATGCATATGATCCTATATTTTAATGTTGATAATATGGATGTACACATGTTGAGACCAAGAACAATGAAAGATGGACAACCAATTCCAGTGCAACTTTGGTTAAGGGTGTGGAATTACACCTCTAATGAAAATAAATTCCATGGTTTCCAAAATCGGATAGTCAATCCAATCCTAAACGTATTGGGGACAAACATCACAAGGCTTCTGGTTATATTTATTAGGCTTCTTAGGCCTAAAGATTATGTTGAGAAATGGCCAATGGATCATAACTGGGGTGATTTTTACTTGGGCCAAACTTACACATTGATTAGAGTCTATGGTTTCCCTCAACCCCCTCACATACTTCCAAAATATGTGCCACCACAGGTTGCCCAGTTGGAATTTATGTGAAAATTGATATGGACTGACAAAGAGCACCTAGCTCCGCATAGGAAAGGAACTTTCACTCCTCGATAGTTTAGATTGCCAAGTTTTCTAGTTGGGAAGAGAGCATTACCACAACTCAACATGTGGTTAAATCATTTCAAGATGGCCTCAACTACATACAAATATATGGATCCAAAGGAATTTATAAAGAATGCTAGGAAGTTGCTTATCCCCAAGATTGGTGCTAGTAAAGACCATGGAGGATGTGATCAAGAATTTGCTAGATGAAGATGAAATTGGAAGGAGGCTCACCAAGTTCTATGACCTTTTGAACTTGGAAGCTCAGTTAAAGAAGGCTAGAATTTCCTTTGGGGGTTTTTTCCTAGGTATCCCCTACCTGAATAGAATTAGTATGATGATAGGGATGTATGAAACCCTATCTAATCAATTGGAAGCCCATCTTGAAGAGAAGCTAGAAGTAAAAAAGGATTACTCTTCTTTAGAGTATGAGGAAGATAGCGAGGGCTCATATGAGGATGATAGCCCTCCCCAAGAAAATGAACCTCCTACCACTGATCAAGGAAAAGATGCTCTAGAGGTAGAGGATGCACCTGAACCTCCTTAAAAGAAGTAGACACTTGAGGAAGGAGAGCCCTCAAAAGGGAAAATAACAAAGAAAGAAATTGACAGTGTTGCTGCCCTAGTTCATGGTGATAGGTCCTATTATCACTACATGAGAAAAAAAATTATAGAGGGAAAGAAAGTGGCTACTCAAGAAGAGGTTGAATTGACCCTCCTATTATGCAATGATGAAAGATAGATTCATCAAGAAGCATTACTTAGTAATGATAGATTCATTAAAGGAGAATAATTCAAGAATTTCTTGATATGGAAGATGTTGGAAAGTTGGATATACTAGTGTATATGACTTATTATAGTGTTTTCATTATGGCAACAAAGTTATATAGTAGTTTGGAGTCAGTGCACTTGATGAGAAGATTAAAAATCGGTTAAGTGTTGAAGACTAGACAATGTACAGAGTACCTGAAGCTCAGAGCATCAATGCATGTGCATACAAATAAGTTATGGCATGCACCCTAGAAGATAAGTTGGTTAGACTATATTCATGCTTACTCTATGAGTGCATGATCAGATATGCAAGTATGTCAAATTTACAGATAGTTGAAGTTACACAGCCAGTGGGTGCCAGAGAAGAACATAGTAAGCAGCCGACTATTAGCATTTTGATTTGCAGTCATATTCTAATGTTGTAAAGGATATGAACCTATTGTAATTAGGTTTCTAACATGTAAATATGTTTTTTTGTAAACATGCTTGAGCCAATTCAATTGGAAGCATTGTATGTAATCAGTTAAAGGGCCGACCTAGTTATTTGTTTTGTATGCACATATAAATATGAGATGTGCCCATTGTAATTAGTATGGAAGTTGATATAGAGTGGAGATAAGTAGAGAAGAAGTGTGAAAAGTGAATAGAAGATGTATTAGAGCTTTGCAAGAGGTCAAAACATCAACGCATCAAGGGAATTGATCAGACAAGTAGTGTCACAAGGATAGTTCATCCTGCAGATATAGTGTGTATCTGAGATTAGAAGGTTGTAGCCTTCACCACTTGAGCAATATGCTCTAGGATAGTGCATCCACACCCCTAATAGGGTTTATTGTAAAAGAATCCTAACAGGGTCTGACCCTTGACAAGGTCTATTATACTTAATACATTGTAAAGCAACTCCTAACAGGGTTAAGGATCTTCTAACAAGGATTATAAAACACTAGTACATAATATTAGTGGGTGTCAATTCCCACTGGGGTTTTTACCTGTTTGGGTTTCCCCATAACCATATTGGTGTTATGTGTTGATTTCATATTTCATATTTATGTGGATGTTCATTTCAGTACTTAAGCATTTAAGTTCATTTTAAAGATTAAGTGAAAAGATAAAATATAGTGAACACTGATTCACCCCCCCTCTCAGTGTTCCCATTCCTAACAATTGGTATCAGAGCTTTGGTCCTCAGTAAAGAAGTTTAACCACTTGAGGAGATCATGGACAAAGCAGAAATGAAACATCTGAAAATGAATCTTGAAGCTGCTCTTGAAGACCTGGACATATCTGAAAAATAAACTGAAGAACTTAAGGAAAAACTCAGTGATGCTCAATTAGTCATCAAAAGGCTAAGGAAGGATTTGAAAGAATGCTCCACTAGTGATCTAGGGATAATGGTCAAGAAGCTGAATGAAGAAAATACATCCTTGAAAGAAAAACTTGAATAATTTGATGATAAGCTAACTAAAAATTAGGAAGTCTATGATAAATAGATCAAAGAGAACCTTCAACTGAATGAAGAATTGAGGCAAGAAAACATGGAAATATTGGAGCTAAGGAACAACAAAGAAAGCTTGGAATGTGAATTAAAAGATGCTAAGAATCACATTGATAAATTACACACCAGTTCTGATTTGATATAATCTTAGTTGTATGCAAGAAGTGCTAAAGGAGATACTAGCTGCATTGGATACAATGAAGCACAAAATTAGATTGACAACATGCAAGCAAGAATGAAAGCACCAGAAGGTACCTCAGGTGATAAGGAGACTGGAAGTCAGACTAAGGATCATATTGAACCAACTAAGAATGAGTGCAAGCCAGTAGACCACACTTGTTATGCATGTAACAAGCATGGACACATAGAAAGGAATTGTACAGAGGTAAGACCTTTCAATGGTTACTGCTATTCATGCAATAAATTTGGTCATAGAGCTATGAATTGCAAGACAAGTGAAAAGAATAGGACTCAGTATAATCAAAGAAATCAAAATCAGTCAAATGTAAGAAGTTCTCAGAATGTTACATGTCAGATATGTAACTATAAAGGTCACTCAACTAGACAGTGTAAAATGGTGACCCATGTCAATGCGCTGAGGAATATAAGGCCTCTAGTCATTTGTCACTCTTGTAACAAGGCTAGACACATCTCAAAGTTTTGCAGCTCAAGGACGCAAGGTTAGGAAAGCCCTAAAAAGCCTAAAGAACCAGTTTTGGATCTCAAACAAGAAGTCAATTTTATGAAAGCTTCAGAGGATGTAAGCTTGATTTGGTCAGAAGCAAAGAAGGACAAGGTTGATGAGTATGTATTGGATACATCCATAGTGGATGCACCTTCTACATCTGGATAGTTGGCCCTCAGGGTCATAGGGGGAGCAAATTTAGCTCTAGCCCCCTACATGGCTGGTATACTCACTCTCAGAGTATGTGACTTTGGACTTAAGCTTTTGGAGACTAGTAGAACCTATGTGCAAGAGTGCACTAGCTGATTGTTTGTAGAATGAAAGATAGAAATTTTCAAGTGACAACCTAGTTTATGCGGCAAGCATTAATGGTAGATTTTCTACTTTAAAGTACACAAAAGTTTGAAGATCTCTCATTTCATTCAAATTAAGAGTGATTGGAGAGTAGAAGAGCCCTAGCATTTTATTGAGAAGGATTGTAGTTTGATTCATCAAGTTATTTTTTGCGCATTTGATTGGTTGCGAAAACCCTAGTTCATCGCACCAATTCAAGAAGTCTTCAAGATCATTTGGAAAGTGATATCCAAGTAAGTGATGGCTACTCCTATAGTATTTGATGTTGCGGAGAAGAAAAGATATGTGTTTAAGAGGCATCTATTTAAATCAACACTTGATGACCTAGAAGGGGCATTCTCCCACATGCCTATGGGTGTTATGCATGTTGAGGAGATTTGGGCATACATTCACTATAAGAAAGAACTAGTAGGATTGGATAGATTGAGAGTGCACATGGAAACAATGATGAAACTAGACAAAACCTTCATGGATGAGTATGCATGGTGGAATAATCACCCTATAGTGGAGTATGCTATGACATATGAGTTTTATGAATCAGAATGGATCAAGATTCTACTAAGAAGGATTTATGATGACCTATTTTGGATAGGTGAAGTGCTAGTCAGAATTATTGGTGACCTAATTCATGAGATGACAGGCCTCTCAAGGATAGACACCATTCTTCTAGTGGGAAAAGATGTGAGGAAGATTGTTGAATAGACTTGCAAATCAAGAAGTGATAGGCGTGGTATGACTATTGAGCCTATTGAGCAAGATGACATCAAATTGATGTCCATGATACTAGGATACAGGTTTCAACACACCAGTGGGGTGAACAGTGTGTTTGTAGCCACAATTATTGTAGCCATAAGACTTGTGAAATAAAATGGAGAGTTCAACTTGTGTGAGATCCTGCACGCACAACTAATTGATAATATTAAGGCAATCAAGCATGATAAGACCAAGATATTCAGATTTGGGTCTTTAATCATTTATATGTACTTCCATATTGTTGGAAAGGTATCTGATTTGTATCTAGAAAAATCCATTCCCATAATGCTACATAGATCTCTCAAGGCATGTACTAAGAGCACTTTGAAGGACTACATGACACTAGAGTTGAAGACATTCAGGGTTAAAATGCATATGAGGTACAAAATACTAGAGAACATTGTTGAGAAATACAAGGATACTATTTGCTTCATGGTTGAGAGTGACTCAACATGCATGGAGGTAGTTGAACCAATATCCCAGTGGATACATCCACTGGGATATGAAGTGGAAGAGCCTATTCTAGAAGCATATGCACAAGTATTGCTTTCAGCCCCTAAAGACCTTAATGAGCCAAGATGGGGAACCTATGAGGAGAAAACAAGAGAAGTTGATGCAGTGTTAAAAAATGCAACAACAAAAAGGAAGGTTGCTAAGGTTACCTTAGAGATCTTGAGAATTCATGGAGTGTCTCAAGAAGACCTAGACAAAGTAAGAGAGCAAAAGATTGCTTTGGAAATTGAGAGCACAACAACAACAAAGATTGAATCAAAAGATCCTAAGCTAAAGAAGGTGAAGATAGAAAAGTTTGATATTCAAAAGGGTAATACTGATGTTACTCCTTCTATTCCAAAAGAAACCATTGACCTAAATACTCCTCCTGAGTATAAGGCAATGCCTAAGAGGAAGAAAGAAATTAGCATTGGTCATCCATCCTTGAGAGTAATAAGGAATAGAAGGAACACTCAAGCTCCTCTCAAAGTAAGTTTCAAACCTAGTCTGAGTGTGTTAAGAACAAGAATTGTTGATGAAGGCATAATTGATCAAGTAGGAAAGTTCTATGAGAAATACAGTGAGATTTACAAATCAGAGATACATGGAATGATTGTCAAACATATGTTAAAGTTTAAGAAGATAGTCTTAGAATTGAAGACTATGATTCCTGATAATGTATGGAATATCTTAGAGTTCCAAAAGAGACAGGCTATTGAAGAAGATATAAGGATAAGAGAAAATATTTCAGATGAAACCCTTCCAATATGTGAGCTAGAAGAGAAAAAATTATTGTTAGATCTGGTGAAGCCTCACATCAGGACCAAGACAAGAACATTGAATATAATGGATAAAAACTTTGAGTTAGTTTCCAAGGAAAAAAAGAAAGCCTTTGAGAAGATCTTTATGAATAGGCACATGTATCCACCTACTATGCCCACAGCTCAAGAACCCTCAAAGGAAGTCAAGGTGGTAGAGCCCACTAATGCATCAGTGATAGGTCCTCAAGACTCAGTGCCTGTAGTTGAAACACAAATAGAGGTAGATAAGTCTATGCCCATGATAGAGTCACTAAAAGATAGCACCATTATCATTGATAATGTAGAGATAGCCATGGTGACTACTGACACTGAGTTTGACAAGTTTGAAGAAGTATTTGTGAGTACTCAAGAGGTTGAGACTCTATGTGGTAACTCCACTCCCAATCAAGAAGAAGTATTGATTGAGGATATAAAAAATGAAGAAGAAAAGAAAGAAGAACAAATGGAAAAAGAAGTAGAAAAACAAAAAAAAGTAGAGAGAAAAGAAAATAAACCAATAAAAATAAGAGTCAAAGAGGAAGTTATGGACAGTAATCCTATCACTCCACTTCCCTCAGAAGCATTGTTGTCAAGTTTGACACCTAACACAACCAGTTTGGACTCTTGGGGAGAAGAAGACTTGATCAAGTTCAACACCCTAGCTATGGAGAAATCCAAGGAGAAACAAGTGATGAGAAATCCCCTCCTTGTAGAATCAGTAAACATCTTCAACAACTTGTTACCAACAGACATGATAGTGTCTAAGGTACACTCTATTGATGATGTAAGTGCAATAATTTCACAGTTCAAGAATAATTTCTCTAGCCTAGAAGAATCTGCATCCCTAGTTGCAGAAGAGAAATATTTGAAGAAGAGGATCAGTGAATTGGTTAGAAACTATTTACTTGACCTGAGCTCACTAAAGACTAGTCAAGCATCCTTGAAGGAGTTTGCAACAAAGGGTAGAAAGATTATTGTTGATTGTATGAACCAAGACAAGATGACTAGTGATCTGTATAAAAAGATACAAGAGGCTAAAGCTATGATAGTCAGCATAAGGAAATTAGTGGAAGATCCATCAGTTGATGTGAACATGTGCAATAATGTCTACCAAGGACATATAGATAAGATAGAGAAGGCAGAAAAGGAGATGTCCAAGATAAGGGCTAGGCAGACTCAGCTAAGGAATGCTCTTGCACCCTCATTAGACATACTTAATTAGAATATCAAGGTGATCAATGCCACCATGGTGACATATGATCAAGGTCCTAGCAAAGATTTGGAGAAGATGGAGAAGATAAAGTATGCATTATGCGTCCATCTACAGATTGTAAATTCACTGATCACATTTTGGAAGAAAGAGATCCAAAACCTGTAGATAGCATATCCAGATGTTCTCTCATAGTAAGTAGCTATATATACAATTTTGAAGCACCTTTGTCATTAATGTCAAAGGGGGAGTATATATAGAATATGATTATAGATAAGTATAAGGAGATATAAGATAGAAAGTTATGTATAAAGGAGATATAAGACAAAAGTTTTTTGTATTAAGGAACGGTTAGCAACTTGGCCATATTCCTTTGTTGCCATCAATGAAAAAGGGGGATATTGTTGGAAAGTTGGATATACTAGTGTATATGACTTAGTATAGTGTTTTCATTATGGAAACAAAGTCATATAGTAGTTTGGAGTTAGCGCACTTGATGAGAAGATCAAAAATCGGTTAAGTGTTGAAGACTGGATAGTGTATAGAGTACCTGAAGCTCATAGCATCAGTGCGCATGTGGATGAATGAGTTATGGTGTGTGCCCTAGAAGATAAGTTGGTTAGACTATATTAATGCTTAGTCTATGAGCGCATGATCAGATATGCAAGTATGCCAAAGTTACAAACAGTTGAAGTTACACAGCCAGTGTGTGCCAGAGAAGAACAAAGTAAGCAACCGACTATTAGCATTTTGATTTTCGATCATATTATAATGTTGTAAAGGCTATGTGCCTATTGTAATTAGGTTTACAACATGTAAATATGTTTGTTTTTAAACATGCTTGAGCCAATTCAATTGGAAGCATTGTATGTAATCGGTTAAAAGGCCGACCTAGTTATTTATTTTGTATGTGAATATAAATATGAGATGCACCCATTGTAATTACTATGGAAGTTGATATAGAGTGGAGATAAGAAAAGAAAAAGTGTGTGAAGTGACTAGAAGATGTATTAGAGCTTTGCAAGAGGTAAAAGCATCAACACATCAAGGGAACTGATCAGACAAGCAGTGTCACAAGGACAGTTCATCCTATAGATATAGTGTTTATCTAAGATCAGAAGGTTGTAGCCTTCACCACTTGAGCAGTGAGCTCTAGGATAGTGCATCCACACCCTTAACAACATTTATTGTAAAAGACTCCTAACAGGGGCCGACCCTTGACAAGGTCTACTATACTTAATACATTGTAAAGAAACTCCTAACAGGGTTAAGGATCTTCTAACAAGGATCATAAAACACTAGTACAAAATATTAGTGGGTGTCAATTCCCATGGGGGTTTTTACCTATTTGGATTTCCCTGTAACCATATTGGTGTTATGTGTTGATTTCATGTTTCATATTTATGTGGATGTTCATTTCAGTACTTAAGCATTAGTTTAAAGATTAAGTGAAAAGATAAAATACAGTGAACACTGATTCACCCCCCCCTCTCAGTGTTCCCATTCCTAATAGAAGAAACAACAAGAGATAGCCAATCAGGTGACTGAAGGCACCGATCCAAATAATGAGTCTATGAAGGCCCTAGCTTCATATGATCTTGAATTAGAGATAATTTCTATTGATGAAGCTAGGCAATTGGTTAAACCCAGTGGAATGCTACTAGTACCAGGGTGGGATTTGACCTCTGTATTTATTATTGACCAAATAAGGAGGCAAACAAAGGGTAGTTTGACTTATGAGGCCTAGATTGATGATATGATAAGAGGGTGTGGTTATGACCCTAGGTCCCAAAATTTGGCAATGTGGTCTCTTTCCCCCAAGACTCAAAAGCCTTCTATTGTCACCATTGAAGAGAAAATGGATGGAAATAAGATCATTTGGATAGTTCAAAACACTAGTAACCTTGAGGTGTCAAAGGTAGTGACTCATTTTTCTCACTTAAATGAGGTGAAGACTTCTCAATTGTCCAATAGATATGGAAAGCTATGTGATGAGGCCATTGTTTTGGCTAAAGATAGAGAGAAGGGGATCATGAAAATCAAGATACTGGAGGATGAGCTTGAGGAAATGAAGATTAAACTTGAAGAAGCATCCAAGGGAGCACCTCCTCTAGTCCTAGAAATTAAAGTTGCAGTGCTTCCAATGGAAGAGGTACTTGATGTGGTAGCAGACAAGTTGGAGGTGGCCTCCAATGCTCTATCTGACATTTTGCAACATAGGTTTGAAGTGATAAAGGGAAAGATGAACTTAGTCCATAGTTCATACATAATATTATAAAAGATAAGTGAAAATGTAAAAGATGCTATGGCTACCTTGGATCCATTGTTTAGCATATGGTCTAGTAGAGGGGCCCTTTTTGAGAAACTTGAGATGATGTAGCCAGATAGGCCTGATATCCCTAAATCAGTTGGAGAAGTGGGAGAAAAAATTGAGCTCATTGGTGCAACTTGGGCCTTTTTCAAGGGTAAAGACAATCAGGTCAAAGCTAAGATGGATATGTTCATCCTTGATTTTAACAAGTATCTACCTCCAATTTACAAGGATGATGGAAACATCATAAGTGTTAAGGAGTGGAAATCAGGTGTGGATCAATTGCTGACTAGGTAGGATGCCTTCCTGAATGATGATGGGACCTTGGACACGGGTAGGTTCAATAAAACTCTAGATGATATTTTTTAGGTAGAAAATAATTGCACCAGATTTGTTGGTGATACCAAGGCTATAATTGATTCTAGGTGGGATAAGCAAGTAAAACTACTGCAAAGTTTGAAGGTGTACACCTAGCCTACCGAGGAGGAAGTTGCATCATGTGAAAAAAGCACAAAACCCAATTAGAAGAAGCTATCAACCATTGATTTAGAGGCAATGGAAGAGGATTGATTTACACATGGAACCTAATCTTTGAGCACATGGAGGGTAACTATCATTAAGGGAATAATGTATGTTAGTTGGTAGGTGGTCATTATTCATATATCAACTTTTAGTAGTTACTTTGAATATCTACTTACAAAGGTGCCACCTATGAAGATTCACTATGATTAGAAATAGATTTCTGGTTTTATTTTCCTTTTATGTTCATGATGTAATTTGTTTTTTCCTTTTGTGCATGTCACTATCCTAGCCATTCGAAGCTTTTTCAATCCTTTCCTTGAGGATTCCAAGATGGCTAGTGATATAAGTAGCAAGGTTTTTTGTTTTTTAAAGGGGGGAAATACATTTGTAAAGAGTGTTTTTGCATTGTTTTTCTAGTTCTAAGAATTCCTATCTTTGAATGTAATGATACAAAAAAATATCAATGAAAATATACTAAGACTCCTTTGCATATTTTGTTGTCTTCATGTATGAATCTTGAGTTCTTTGTGTATTAAATTTGTAAGGCATCTTTGATACATCATTTACAAGGTAAGTAGTGAGGTTAATCTTAAGTTTATTTCAAGGTGAGGGTAAATCTTAAGGGAGATTTCAGGGAGTGTATAGTTTACATAGGAATCTGATGATAATATATGTCAATGAGAGGATGATTTGTAAGGCATCTCATCTGGGTTTTGGGATATTTGATTTGAGGGATTTTTTGTAGATGTATTCTCTTAACTCTTATACCCTAGGATTTGGCACTAGTCTTTTCTTAAATTACATTTCTCACCATCAATAATATGAAATAACAATTTATTTTAAGTTTATGTTGAAAGAATTAAATGTTTGTATTTTTATCAAGTATACCGATAATTTTTGTGATTCTTTAAAGAATTGAATCTAATAGGTATATTTGCTTGATCTTGAAGCTCAAAGTGAAGAAGGATTCAAATCCCTAATACCTTAGTGTTTAATGTTGTTATATGCATCTATTGGGAGCATAAGAGTTATGTATCAGAGTTTTCTAATTTGTATTCATCATCTGCAATCTTAAGTACTAATAAAATTGGGGAATCTGTTGGGGATTTAATATTTTTATAATAGGCTTGTTACAATTTCCTGTTAACTGTCTATTGTTTTACTTGAAGACCGGTTTACAAAATTTATCCTCATGTGTTCTGTGGGTGTGTTAGAATAACTGAGAGGGGGGTGAATCAATTATCCACAGTCCCAATCACAAAATGTATAACCAAAACAATTTACTAAAACTTTTGCAGCTCGGTAACATAAAATAGTATTCTATTTGTGCTTTTAAACCGATTACTAGTTAATAACATATAGTGATTAATGATCAAATCCAATATGCAACATGTAAAGTATGACAAAAAGAAATCATCATAGTCAACACATAACACAAGAGATTTAATGTGGAAACCCTGTAAAGGGAAAAACCACCTAGGATTGGCAACCCAAAAATTGTTCACTCTTCTGAAGTGAGGTCGGTGAAGACCCAACCTTATTAAAGGTTACAAACACACTGTGAGGTGTGACCTTGTTAGATGATTTTAGACCAACCGTTATTGTCCAACCAAAATTCACTATGGGGTTGACAGGATAACAAATGTACACTCTATGAATGACATTACAAGACTTTCTAGTCCACTCTGTTAAGAGATTTATCTGTTTACAATGGTTAAAATGTAACAACAGGTGATCTGATTACAACACAACTTCAATTGCAGATTATCAGATCTATGTTAAGCTCATTCAAATCCTCTGATCAATATATCAATTCTATTTCAATCAATATTTAGTAACTTACTGTTGCTCGGTAATAGATTTCTGATGCTTGGTAATATCTGTAGTTCGGTTCTCCTTAACCAGTCTAATCAGACATGCATGAAGCTTGTTCACATGATATCTCTGCAGTCTCCTTCTGGCATGATTTCATCATGAAATCCTAGTCTCTTAAATAGACAAGTAAACTATTTTAATTCTATCCATCAGATTTTTCTGCTTAATCTCTTTTGTTCATTTTGCTGCTTTAACCTTCCTCAGCTGATGTGTCAGTAACACATTTCATTTCAATCCCTTATATTTTCTTCATATTATGTTAGCCATCAATCTTCATAACAAACATTATCCTCAACTTTGATTACGGGGTACTTTACAGCTCATCAACTTCTGTCAGCTAAACTAGTCATTTAGTTCTTTTCTTCTGCTCGATTAACAAATAAATGCATCGGTGAACACAATCTCAGTTTATACTATTCTTGGTATACACTACACTATGTCAATGTATACTAGAATGCTTCTTTAACTGACCACACTGCTTTGTGCATTTTTCTCTATCCTTCATCATAGATGAATGCAACATAATCAAGTCAATAACATAAGGTCATAGAATCATTCATAATTTATCCAATATATTCCTTATCCTCATCTGTCATATCCATCTTCCTCATGTAGATATATATGTTCTTCATCTATTTTCTTCTTCTTTCTATAAATGTTTGGGTATAGTAACTTACAAGATAAGTATTGTCAAAACTAGTTGACATCAATGAAAACATATTATTGATTTAATCATCTTACATATCTAATCAACAACTCAATGATCTTAAATCATAGATCGTCAAGTCATAAAATTTATTCAAATCAGTTGTAGTTCATCAATCTCTCCCTTTGCCATTGATGGCAACACAAGAAATATGAAATATGCCATACACATACCAAACATGTATTCTACAGCCCTATCAACAAATGTTGTAACTTGGTACAAGATCTCCCTAGATTAATATGTTTAATCACTACATTACATAAAAGAATTTGCAAGTGTAGACTAATGTCTGTAGATATGATCTTTTCAACTTGCAGGTTTTCTTCTGTTCTTAGTAACTGATATTATTTGTATTGATCTCTCTCCCTTTGAGAGCAATTCCAAAGAGCAATAAAAACATACAGCTCTGTAGTAGCCATGTAACTCTCTGTTGTCTGGTGCATTCTCTATATCTTGGTATACTGATTTGTAAATCTGTTCCAGTTCTTCAACCTTTCAAAACCTTAGACAGAAGTCCAAAGTGTGAACTCTACTGCATCAACATGTATGATCTTCTGATAAGATTAGGCTGATGCAACCTCCAGATCACCTTAGTGACTGGTAGATAGGGGATGGACCCCAAATCTAGTCCTCAAGTATTCATATGTATCCTTCGGTAGAGGCTTTGTGAAAATATCAACAAGTTGTTATTTTGATGTAAAAAATTCTAGCTTCACTTGCTTCTCCTATACTTGTTCCCTTAAGTAGTGATAATTAATAGATATGTGATTTATTTTAGAGTGCATCATTGGATTCTTTGAAATATTAATAGCACTAGTGTTGTCACAATATATAATCACCAGCTCAGTGATTACCTCATTCATACCTTCCAACACTTTCTTGATATATGCAATATTTGAACAGTTAGTAGTAGCCACAACATACTCTACTTCAGCTGTAGACTAGGAAATGCAAGACTATTTCATACTTGTCCATGTAACAAGTCTTTCACCAAAGAATAATGCTCCTTCAGTGGTACTCTTTCTATCATCCACATTTCCAACCCAATCAGCATTGGTGTATACCTTCAGTTCAAACTTGCCTCTCTTAGGATACCATAGTCCATAATCTTTAGGTATCTTAAGATTCTCTTTGTAGCAACCATGTGTGACTCTCTAGGGTTTGCATAAAATCTAGCAACTATTCCAACAACATGTGCTATATCAGGTCTACTATGAACTACATACATTAACTTACCAATCATGGATTGGTACAGTGTCTGGTTTACCTCAATAGTTACATCTTCTTTAGTCAGTTTACATCCAGTAGCCATCGATGTTCCCATAGGTTTAGCATCTTCCATGCCAAATGTCTTCAATACTTTCTTTATATATTTAGATTGTGTGATGAATATACCATCATTCTACTGAATCACTTGTAAGCCTAGAAAGAACTTAATCTCTCCAAACATAGACATTTCAAATTCAATTTTCATTTCATCAGCAAATGACTTACATATATGATCTTGTCCTCCAAATATTATGTCATCCACAAATATCTCAGCAATCAAGATAGTATCATCAGAATTTCCTTTCATGTACAAATTACTGTTCTCATTGGTTCTAACAAATCCAATACTAACAAATAGTTATGCAGCCTCTCATACCGGGCTCTTGGTGCTTTCTTTAAACCATATAAATCTTAATGTAATATACATACCATATCTTTGTTGTCTGGATCAATGAACCCTTCAGGTTGTTCTATGTAGACTTATTCTTCAAGTATCCCATTCAGAAAAGAAGATTTAACATCCATTTGGTAAACTTTGAACTTTTTGTGTGCAACATATGCAAGTAAAATTTTGACTCCTTCTAATCTAGCAATAGGTGCAAAAGTTTCACCATAATCTATTCCTTCCTCCTGTGCATATCCCTTACATACTAACCTAGCTTTGTTCCTTGTTACCTCTCCATTCTCATTAAGCTTGTTTCTAAATATCCACTTAGTATCGATAACATTCTCATCCTTAGGTCTAGGTACTAAACTCTAGGTTTTGTTCTTCTCTATTTGTTCTATTTCCTCTTTCATTGCATTAACCCATTCATCATTCTCTAATGCAACTTTTACATTCTTCAGTTCATATTCACAAAATAGACATGTACCTTGTCTTGCTTTACTTCTTGTTTGCATGCTAGCTTGTCTGTCTCCAATGGTTTGTGTCTCAAGATGATGTCTTCTGACAAATCTTGCTAGAATTCAATCTCTTCTTTCTTGTTCATCCTGTGTAGGTTCATTTGCTTGCTCGGTAGGTGCTCCCTGCTCGTCGGTATTTCCTTCCTATCTATTGGTATTGTTTTCCTGCTGACCAGTTGACACTATTTGCAGCATCGGTAGGTACTCTGGTTGTTCAATGTAAGTGAATCTATCATAGTGTTCCAATTCATTTTTTCTTTCCTCTACATTCTTATCATCAAACTCATCAATCCAAACATTAGTACTTTCAATCATTTTTTTAGTTACTTTGTTAAGACACTTGTATGCTTTACTTTTAGTGGAATATCCTAGAAATATCCCTTCATCACCTTTTGAGTCAAACTTCCCATTTCTTTCATCTTTCAGAATAAAGCATTTACTTCCAAAAATCTTGAAATAACTTATAGTGGGTTTGTGGCCAAACCATAACTCATAGGGAGTCTTATTAGTGTCCTTCTTCAGTTGTACTCAGTTTAGAACATAAATAGTTGTGCTAACTACTTCTCTGTAGTATGTCTGAGCAACATTCTTTTGTAACATCAGTGTTCTTGCATAGTCCACTATTGACCTATTACTTCTTTCAGCTATTCCATTTTGTTGAGGTGTCCTCGGTGCAGAGACCTATCTTTTAATACCATGCTCATTACAAAATTTATTAAATTCATTAGAAATAAATTCAACACCTCGGTCAAATCTTAAGCATTTCAATTCTTTACTAGTCTCTTTCTCAACTTTTGCTTTATACCACTTGAACATCTTAAATGCCTCTGATTTTTCCTTCAAGAACATGACTATCATTAATCTAGTATAATCATCAATAAAAAGAATAAAATATTTGTCTTCATAGTAACTTTCAGTTCTCATAGGACCACATAGGTCAATATGGACTAACTCAAGTAATTTCTTTGTTGAATAATCTTTTCTTTTGAAACTAGATTTTGTCATTTTACCTTTCTGACATTCAGGACACATAACATGATCAGGCTTAGATAAGTTAGGTAGACCTCTAACCTTTTTCTTTTTATTGATCTTAATCATGTTATCAAAATTCACATGACATAACCTTTTATGCCATAACCATGAATCTTCATCTTTTATCAATAAACAAGAAGACTGATCATTATCAAGATAAAACAAATTACCTCTTGATTGTGTTCCAGTTCCAATAAGTCTTCCTCCATCATCAAATATCTTCACTTTCTCACTCTCAAAAGCAACTTGGTGGCCTGAATTGTTTAGCTATGCCACACTTAGCAAATTATAGTTTAGTCCTTTTAGCCAATAAGCATTGTCACATCTAATTTTATCATTTATCATCAGGGATCCTTTTCCTCTAACCATACAAGGTGCATCATTACCCATTCTAACATATCCTCCATTGTGTTCTTCAAGATGATCAAATTTTTCTTCATCACCAGTCATGTGATGTGTACAACCACTATCTATGATCCATGTATCATTTTTATTAACCTTAGAGATAAGTGTTGTCTCTACATACCTCTCATCTTCCTCTGAGTCATCCTTCATTGCAACAAATACTACCTCCACATCTTCATCAGTGTCAGTATCAGTGACATCTTCTTCTGCAATGTAGCACACCTTCTTGCCTTTATCATTATTGTCTCGATTATCTCTATTGTAGTGTTGGTAACTTCTATTGCCTCTTCTTCCATAGCTTCCTTCACTAGATTGGTGTTTGTTTCTATCATCATCTTTCCTATGTGGACATCTAGTAGAAATATGACCAACCTCTTTACAGTTAAAGCATGCTAAAGGTAATTTACCTCTATATCTTCCTTTACCTTTAGGTAACCTTCTGGCCATAAGAGCTTCAAGTTCATCAAGCTCATCATCATTATTTCTATCACTATCATCATTTTTATTTCTGCTACTAGACTTACCAATCTTTAGAGAAGACATAAAAGTAGACTCAACAGATGGTACAACACTATTATCAAAGTTGTTAAGTTCAAAGGTTGTAAGCTTACCAATCAGATTATCAAGAGTAAGGTTGTTACCAGATGTAGACCTAGTTTCATGAATTGTAGATATTCTAATTGCATAAACTGACAATAAGGTTCTTAGAACTTTTCTTACCACTGTCTCTTCATTAATAACACCATCAAATGCTCTAATAGCATGGACTACCTCTTTTACTCTATTTGTGTACTGCACAATATTTTCTCCTTCCTGCATTTTCATATCATCAAATCTTCCCCTTAAGCTTTTAGCTCTATGTCTTTTGATATTCACATCACCACTATAAACTTGAGCAAGTTTATCCCACATATCTTTAGCAGTAGTGCAATTTTTAATATCTTCAAATTTGACATCTGTACAAGTAGCATCAATCTCCATCATAGTAAGATTATGTTCATGCCTATCTCTTAGTTCATCAAGGGTCAAGGGACCAGTGGGCGGTGCAATGTAGCCATTCTCCATTAGTGTGAGGGTAGAATTCCCAATTCTAGATACATGTAGCTTCATTCAGCTTTGCCATACTATAAAGTTATCCTTGTTTAACTTTGACACTTCCCTCTTATACATTTTGAGATCTTTGTGCTGAAGTCCTTAAAACTCTACTCCAAGCAACCAATGCTCTGATACCAATTGTTAGAATAACTGAGAGGCGGGGTGAATTAGTTATCCATAGTCCCAATCACAAAATGTATAACCAAAACAATTTACTAAAACTTCTGTAGCTCGGTAACATAAAATAGTATTCTGTCTGTGCTTTTACCGATTACCAATTAATAACATATAGTGATTACCGATCAAATCCAATATGCAACATGTAAAGTATGACAATAAAAAATCATCACAGTCAACACATAACAAAAGAGATTTAACATGGAAACCCTCTAAAGGGAAAAACCACCTGGGCCCGGCAACCCAAAAATTGTTCACTCTTCTGAAGTGAGGTTGATGAAGACCCAACCCTGTTAAAGGTTACAAACACACTGTGAGGTGTGACCTTGTTAGAGGATTTTAGACCAACCATTATCGTCCAGCCAACATTCACTATGGGGTTGATAGGATAACAAATGTACACTCTATGAATGACATTACAAGACTTTCTAGTCCACTCTGTTAAGAGATTTATCTGTTTACAATGGTTAAAATGTAACAACAAGTGATCTGATTACAACAAAACTTTAATTTTAGATTATTAGATCTATGTTAAGCTCATTCAAATCCTCTGATCAATATATCAATTCTATGTCAATCAATATTCAATAACTTATTGTCGCTCGGTAATATCTTTCTGACGCTCGGTAATCTTTGCAGTTTGGTTCTCCTTAACTAGTCTGATTAGGCATGCATGAAGCTTGTTCATGTGATATCTCTATAGTCTCCTTCTTCCAGCATGATTTCATCATGAAATCCTAGTCTCTTAAATAGACAAGTAAACCATTATAATTCCATCCATCAGATTTTTCTGCTTAATCTCCTTTGTTGATTTTATCGCTTTAACCTTCCTCGACTGATGTGTTAGTAACACATTTCATTTCTATCCCTTAGATTTTCTTCAAATTATGTTAGCTGTCGATCTTCATAACAAACATTATCCTCAACTCTGATTATAGAGTACTTTATAGCTCATCAACTTTTGTTAGCTAAACTAGTCATTTAGTTCTTTTCTTCTTCTCAGTTAACAAAGAAATGTGTCAATGAACACAAGTTCGGTTTATACTATTCTCGATATACACTACACTCCGTCGGTGTATACTAGAATGCTTCTTTAACCGACCACATTTCTTTGTGCATTTTTCTCTATCCTTCATCATAGATGAATGAAACATGATCAAGTCAATAACATAAGGTCATAGACTCATTCATAAGTTACCCAATGTATTCCTTATCCTCATCTATCATATCCATCTTCCTCATGTAGATATATCTATTCTTCATCTCTTTTCTTCTTCTTTCTATAGATGTTTGGGTATATTAACTTACAAGATAAGTATTGTCAAAACTAGTTGACATCAATGATAACATATTATTGATTTAATCATCTTAGATATCTAATAAAAAACTTAGTGATCTTAAATCATAGATCTTCAAGTCATACAATTTATTCAAATCAGTTGTAGTTCATTAGGGTGGTGACTCTAAAATCTATGTTTACCAGTTGCTAGTTCAACATAAAGAAATTTATGTAAGTATCTTGTCAAAAATACCATGAGTCAACAAAGATACACTAGGTCATATTATAGGGATCACATAAAAAGTAATGTAGGTGATGAAATTCCCATAGCTAGTAGAAATCAATAATCTAGGTGAGGTTTGTTTAACCCAAATTCTTTGAGACCATCTAAAGAGCGAGTTTCAACACCTATTCGTAAGGAGGTTTCAACTTCTTCTAAAAATCTTGAGCCTCTCAGGAGAACAAATCTTGATGCAGTTAATCCCTCTCGGGAAGATGAATTCACAGATGTAGGGGTTTTCCCTCCATGTGAAAGTCTAGACCAACTAGGAGAAACTTCTACTGCTGAGACTACTTCTTATGATTCTGAGAAATTGCATGATGAGGTTATAGCTCTAAGGAAAAATGAGCATGAGACATTTTAGGAGATTGCTAATAAAAGAAATGAGCGAGAGCAAAAAATTTATGAGCTACTCATGGAAAGACAAGAACTCATGAGAAAAACAAAGAACAATGAGATCAAAGATAAGAGTCTAAATCAGGAATTCAAGGGTCTAGACAATGATTTGTTTGGTGATATTGGAGCTTTGAGACAACAAGTTGGTAACAATGAGCCAAATCCTAAGATGGATGAGTTTGAGGGTGAAGGAGCAATTTTAAGATAGTTGCATCTGTCATAAATTAAGAGAAATGAAGATCTCAAAAATAACATAAGGGATGCATCTGACAAAGGAAAACAAAAGGTGGTTGGAATAAGCATAAATGAACCCAAACAGAGTAAGGCTATTTCTGATGCTGTATCTTAGGCTAACTTAGAATTGGAAAAAGCTTGAAAGGCCAAAGAGGACTCAACTATTCAATTAGAGAAGATGGAGTTGGAGGCTATTGTAGATGAGATGAAGAGGAAAATTGATTATTAACATGAATACAACTGCCAGTAGCTCAATCCTTGTTATTATTGGGACATTACCACAAAACCAACCATGTGGTCCAATGCCAAGTTTCCAAGCTTCAAACTCCAAACAAGTGGTCCAAGGACCAGTTCAAAATGTCAATTCAATAATTCCATTGGTTGGTGGTCCCATGGGAAATATGTTGTATCAAAATATTGGAGGTAGTAGAGCCCAGGCTTCACAAAATCTTCAGAGGAGGCCAGTTCATTTGGATAGATACCGATCATTATTCTTTGATGGTATCCCTGGTCAACCAAATGCTATCCCAAACAAGATAAGAGACAAAATCCCTAAGTTCATAGGAAACAATGTTGTCACATGTGAAGAGCATCTTAAGTCTTTCACAAATAAAATAAATGACTATGAAAATGAAAATGAAGATGTTGTAATGAAACTATTTGTTCAGTCATTAATAGAAGATGCTAGGGATTGGTATAGGGGTTTTCTTGAAAGTAGTATTACATCATGGGATGAATTTGTGAAAAGTTTTAAGGAGCAATATGTTGAGCATGTTAATTCTAGTTATATGCTCAATGAATTCAATAATATCAAAAAGCATCCCAATGAGAGCATGTCTGAATTCAATAGTAGGTTTCAAAAGGCAATGTACAAATTATTTCAAGTGCTAAGATTAGATGATGAGGTTTTCCTAACCACATATTTTAATGCTTTGGATGAAAAAATGTATTATCTCTTGAGAGACAAAAACCCACGTACTTTGAGATATGCTTTCAAGTTAGCAATAAATATTGAAAGTAATAGGAAAGAATTTGGTCAGATGTACAAAAGGGATGAAGGAAGATTGTGGAGAGAAACCAAACCACATGCCGAAAGACCAGCTAAAGAAGATGACAAGGTTGACAAGTTGGAAAATGTTGTCAAAGATCTCTCAACCAGGATTGAAAAGGGTGAGAGAGGTTTTTAGGATAATAGACCATCATATCAGAGGAAGGAAATATTCCCCAGGTTGCATGACTAGCTCTACAAGACAAATTGGAAAGATGGGAAGCCTATTTTTGACACTCATGAAACTTAAAAAGGAAGGGATAACCATGATCCTTTAAAAAAGAATGCAACACATAATGTAGAAAGTATTCCATGGTGTGTGGCTTGTAGTATGCCTCACTTAGCTTATCAGTGTGTTGTGGCCCAAGCTTTGGGAGAAGAAGTAGAAGGCCCACATAAAGGAGACAATGAAGGGTCTAAAAAGCCTACAGTTAACATGTTTACCACTGAGAAAGTGGAAGAGTTTTCATCTTCAAAAGATGAAGAAATACTTGTTGATGTTGATTATAAGAGAATAGATTTCTAAAAATATGAGCAACAAGTTTTTACCCATTCTGATCAAGATGAGTCTGATAATGATGTTTGAAAAACAAATGTGATCAAACCAGAGTTAGGTAATTCTCATTGGAGAAAGCCCAGTGAAGAAGAAATCATGACTTTAACTGTGGCTGCCATTTCTCAAGCCAGATCCTCATATAACTTAAGGAATAGGAGAGTGGATCTTGATCAAGGAGTACTGAGGTTATTCTTTGTAAAAGATGACTCTCAAAATAAGGTTTCTCCAAAACCAGGTGTTATCAAAGGCAAGGGTGGTAACAATAATAAAGAAGATCTTGTTCTTGTTTAAGATACTAAGAAGAATGAGGAAGTTGCCACAGAGAAGAGAAACAAAAGGGTTAGTAGGGGAAAACATTTGTCTGATCCTTATACTGAACCCTTGAATTTTGAAATGAGACATGCCCTATCTCAAATGAAGGTCACAATCCCCTTGTTAGAAATGTTGAAGATAAAAGAGCATAAGGAAACAACCTTGGCTTTGATAAATGAACAAGGAGATGTTCCTATTATATTAGAAAAGGGGAAGTCAATGGATGGCTCTGAGATAACCATGGAGATTTATAACTTTTGTGTTGGAAATATTGTAACTCAAGAGCCATCATCAATTGATCCTTTCTATGTCACTTTGATTGTCAATAACCTTTTGCTAAAAAATTGTATGATAGACTCTGGTGCTGCAACTACTGTGATGCCATATCATGTTACAAAGGAACTAGGACAACAAGTTGATACATCCAATGGAAGATGTTATGCCATGGATAATAGAGCACTTCTTCTAGTAGGAACCTTAGTGGGAATAGAAGTAAAGATTGTTGCATTCCCTATGGCTACATATAAGATAGATGTGGTTGTAGTTGATATCAAGCCTCATTATGGTATGCTGCTATCAAGACAATGGGCAGTAGCAGTGGAAGGGAAACTACAACTAGATATGTCATATGCTACTATACCTATAAATGGTATTGAGGTAAATTTGTATAGAGAGTCTCTCTCTTCTATCATGGTTGAGATGGTAGCACCTGAAGATTTGAATTGTTGTGTTGACATTGACATGCAAAATTTCATTATTGAAGAAATCAAGCCACAACTAAAGAATAATGATCCAATAATTGATGAGTTGCTATTGCAATAAGATGGAATATGCAAAATGTACTTTGATGGATGATTTTCTAAAGGATCAGGAGCTAGTGTGTTGCTTATATCCCCATCAGGTACTACTTTTAAGTATTCCTTTTTGTTAACCTTCCAATGCATGAATAATACTGTTGAATATGAGGCATTGATATTGGGATTAGATATTTCCATAAAACATGGTATAAAATATTTAAAATTTCATGGAGATTCCCAATTGATCATAGCTTAGATCAGATCTAAAAATTCTACCATGGATGACATATTAAAATTGTATAGATATGTTGTCTCGGATAGAATCAAATTATTTGATACTTTTAATATTTATTGGATGGAAAGGTCAAATAATATTATGGTAGATTTCCTTGCAAATGTTGCACTGAAGAATAATGATGTCACTCTTGCTGGTGTGTCGATGTTAGAAATTAAAAGCAGACCTATTGTGCTTGATAATGTCTATAATTAGAAAGTTTTTGAGGATGATAGTGATATCCTTAGATCTATTCAAGGTTTGGATCAATATGATGGACACAAGATTGATTGTGATGCCTCAAAGGAGGTTGTTAATGGAAAGGAATGTATCCTTGGAAATGAAATTGTTCAGTTAGCTTCTAGTCATATTCCTAAGGGGTTAGTTAAACTAGAAGGCATATTTAGAATAAATGACAACTACATGTCACAAAAATCCAATGCTAAGGTTGAGGATTTAGAAGAAATAAACTTAGGATTAGAGACATCTCCTTAGGTGGTGTACATTAGAAAGAAGCTAAGTAGGGAGGTGTGAATCAATTTGATAAGATTTTTGAAAAGGTATAAGCATGTGTTTTCCTGGTCTTATGATGACCTCAAGGCTTATAGGGCAGATTTATTTCAGCATGAAATCCCTTTAAAAGAGGATACCAAACCTTTTAGGAAAAAATAAAGGCCCATCGACCCCTTGCTAGCTACTAAAATACAAATAGAATTGATAAAGTTAAGGGATGCATGCATTATTGAGCCTATAGGGCATTCATCTTGGGTTTCTAAATTGGTAGCACTCAGAAAAAAGAATGGGGACATAAGATTATGTGTTGATTTCAAGAACTTGAATGTTGCCTCATTAAAAGATAACTATGGATTGCCTAACATGGAGGCTATGCTTCATAGAGTGACTGGTTATGAGTTATTATCCATGATGGATGGTTTCTCAGGGCATAACCAGGTGCTAGTTAAACAATCAAAATAATTTAAAACAACATTTACTACTCCTTGGGGAGCTTATGTATATGTCCGTATACCTTTTGGTTTAAAAAATGCTGGAGCAACTTTTCAAAGGGCAATGGATGTAGCTTTTAAGGATCTTATCAATGTTCTCATGGTAGTATATCAAGATGATCTGACTGCTTATTCAAAAAAGGTTGATGACCATTGCAGTCACTTAGAGAAGGTCTTGGTCAAAGCATTAGAGTTTGGCATATAATTGAATCCTAAGAAATGCCAATTTGATGTTACTAAAAGAAAGCTATTAGGGCATATAGTGTCCAAAGAAGGAGTAAGAATTGATCCTGAAAGTGTTGAAGAAATTAAAAAGGCCCCTGCTCCTAAAAACCTTAAAGGTGTACAGTCTTTCCTGACAATTTAATTTTGTTAGGAGATTCATTGCTAATTTTGTAGAGATGGTCAAGCCTATAGTCAAGCTTTTGAAAAAGGATGTAAATTTTGACTAGAATTAGGAAGCACAAAAGGATTTTGAGAAGATTAAACAAACAATCCAAGAAGACCCTATTTTAATATCTTCAATTATTCAAAGCCTTTTTCATTGTTTTATTTTGCATCTTTTCATACTATTGCAACCATTTTATTATAGAAGGATGAGAAAGGATTTGAGCACCCCATTTCTTTCTTTATAAAGTCATTATAGCCAGCTGAATTAAATTATGAGCTAATGTAAATATAGGCTTATGCATTAGTAAAGGTAGTTAAGGCTTTCAGACTTTATTTGGTGTGTGCCGAGGTTAATGGATATGTTCCTCATGCTGCAGTGAAAGACATTTTGGTCCAGAGTGAGGTTATAGGGAAAAGATGCAAGTGGATTAATAGAATCCAAGAGTTTGATTTGGAGCTTCATATTACCAAGTTGGTTAGGGGCTTGGGACTGAAAAAATTAATGACATAAGAAAATATGGACTTGGTCCAAGTAAATAGTGTTACCATGGGTGGGGGAACAATTACAAGCATTGAAATGTAGCCATGGTATACAAATATTGTGTATTTTCTCAAAAATGCTAGTTGCCCACAGGACCTAAATGACAATCAGAAGAGGAGCCTCAGATTATAGGCTCAAAATTATGTCTTGTTGTAGGGTGACTTATATTGGAAAGACAAAGATGGAATATTTCTCTTATGTTTGGGTAAAGGGAAATCTAAGAAAATATTAAAAGAAATGCACTCTGGACTATGTGGAGGGCATTATTCAGCCTGAACAACAACTCATAAAATTCTGAGGTTTGGTTATTATTGGCATGTTTGGTTTAAAGATACCCATTCATTTGTTAGAAAGTGTGAGCCATGCCAAAGGTTCTCAAACAATTTAAAGTTCTCAGGAGCATTATTGTTAAACCTGGTGGTTGCAAAGGCTCCTTTTTCCATGTGGGGTATTGATTTTATTGGTGAATTTGTAGAAAAATCTAGAGGGGGACATAGTTGGATACTGGTTGCTACAAATTATTTTACTAAGTGGATTGAGGTGACCCCAACTAAGAAAGCTACAAGCATAGTAGTAATTGAGTTCTTGATGAATAATGTGGTTACTAGGTTTGGTGTTCCTATCAAACTAGTAATGGATAATGCCATGTCTTTTAGGTTAGAAGAATTTATTGATTTCTATTCCGAAATGGGCATTATTCTTTCATATTCACCCCATACCACCCACAGGCCAATGGACAAGCACAATCAAGTAATAAGAGCATTCTACAGATCCTGAAGAAAAATTAGAAAATAATAAAAGAACTTGGCATGCAAAATTGAAGCTGGCATTATGGGCATAGAAAAAAGGGCCATAGGTAAGTCTCCCTTTGAATTAGTATATGGTATGAAGTCTAGACTACCTGTTAATAATCTATTGTATGTCTATCAATTTCTACAAGATGAAAGTTTGGAAATTTGAGTACCTTTGCAAGACAGAATGGTCCAATTGATTGAATTGGATGAGACAAGAAAAGAGAGCCCGAAAGAAAATTTTAGATTGCAACAAAAAATGAAGTATATTTTTGACAAAAGAGCTAGTATAAGAAAATTCCAGCCTGGTGATTTAGTCCTTCAATGGAATGCTAGGGCTGAAGACAAGGGAAAACATAAGAATTTTGAATCATTATGGTTGGGTCCTTATATTATTCATCAAATTCATGGAAAGGATTCCTATCTTTTGAAAAATCTAGATGATGAAGAACAAGAATTGCCAGTGCATGGACAATTTTTGAAGTTTTTCTTCAATTGAGTTTCAATCTTTTCCATGCACAGTAGTTTTGTAGCATATGTATAGGTGTGTTTTCTTTTGTTGTGTGTTTTATTTTCATAGTATGTTAGCATTTTTGTGGTCTGCCACCTAGAGATTCTTGGTTTCTTTCTATGAACTTGCTTTCAAACATCCTCAGATAGAGCCACTGTTGGAGTAGTTTCTAGGTTTTCTGAGAAGTGTCTTTTCTTGTTCTTGTGACATCCAGATTGTGCCTATGTCTCATCCATTTTATGTGCCTGTAAGAGTTTTCTAAAAGGGTCTGAGTTTTGAGATTACCATGTGCAAAAAATGTCTACATTTCTTTACCCTTGGTCTTGATTGCCTTTGGTAGGGTTATATTTCTGAAAGTATTCTTAATTGTGCCCTAGATCTTATCTTTTCAAGTTACTTTTTTGAGCACTTAAGTTCTCAATGTGCACGTGGATATTTTCTTTTCCCTTTGAGTCTCTTATTCTTGCAATGAAGATGTCAAGTCTTATTTGATTTGGAGAATTGGTGACAAGGCTAAGAGTTTAACTTGTTTTGTGGTTGTCTCTTGTTCTTTGAATGACTGGCAGTTAGTGGAATATCTGGTGATTAGGCAACAAAGCTTTCTTCAAGTCTCGTGATTTCTGGCAGTTTTCTCTAAGCATTCAGTGATCAGATGTAATGTTTATTTCTTTTTCTCTAAAGGTGGCGGTTAAGTTTTAAAAGATTTGGAGATATGGTGAAAAGGTTAAAAAATTAGCACTATGCGGTTATCTCCCATTCTCATAGTTCCAAGGCAAATTTATGAAATATTTAGTGTTTTAGTGCTCACCATTGATGCAAATCTTGATCAACAACTGTTGTTAAATTTCAAGTTAAAGTTTCCAGTTAGTGAAAGATTCAACGATTCAGTGAAGAAAGTTATCTCTTGATCTCTTAAATTTGATGGTTAAAGACATAACATTTGGTGATCCACCGACAAGGCTTAAGGTAATCGATAGTTTATGTTATCTCATGATCTCTAGATAGTTGAGGGTTAAGACAATTTGTTTAGCGACTTAGCGAATAAGGTGATCTCTTAATCTTGTGATGCTAGAGGTTAATGGAAATTTTTTTGGAGATCCAGCGACAAGGCTTAAATTAATATGCAGATGGTTATCTCCTAGTCTAATAAAGTAACAGTCAAATCTTGAAATATTTGGAGATTCAGCGGTGACTGTAGATGATAATAAAGATCAAGGGTTGGCACTTAATCTTAGGAGCATGCCAAGGATAAGAAAGATATCTAGCGACTTGGAGATAAAGGTGTTGGAAATATTCAGGAATTAACCAAGTTACTGAGAGGGGAGGGGTGAATCAGTAACTCCAAATTTTCTTCTAATTTTAACATGTATTTTACTTTTTAACCTTTGCATACAGAAAGCATGAAACTTGAAAGCATTCACAATAATGACACATAGATTTGGTTACCCAGAAACCTTCCAAAAGAAAGTAAAACTGGGGTGGGGATGAAACCCACAAAGCTTTAATACTGTAGAATAAAGTTGGCCGGTTAAGGCTTACAATTTGATCACTTCTGATGATCTACCTTGTTAGGAGCAATAAGGATTGCTAAATCCACCCTGTTAAAGGATTTACAAACATACAGTGAAGTATGCACTCGGTAAAGAGATTTATACAAAGACTGTTAAGTCTACCCGGTTAAAGGATTTAGTACTGATTCACCTGTTAGAATGAAACAGTAGATCTCTGCTTTGCAACTGGATTGCTGATTGAGATTCTTTGATGTACTGATCACCTTCTGTGATGAATTTGTCTTTTGCTGTACCTTATACTTCTGAAGCCTTCTGCAATTCGCTTATCTCTGCCTTTCTTTTTCTTTCACATATATTCTCCTTGATGCATTTCATCTTTTTACAACATTGTTTATATACAGGTTTTAAACAATTAATTACAATTACAATTACACAGTCGGCTTGACAAATAAACATAAGTGCTACTAAGTCGGCCCAAGTAGTTACTCGGTTCCTTCAAACTGACTCGGTGACTTTCTGATACTCGGCGTCCACTGCATTACTCGGCATCGTCATGCACTTGGTAGAAGTGAAGGCACGGTTCATACTGATCACTCGGTAGGTATTGAACTCGGTAAGTACTAGTGACTCGGTAGACAAGATGTTACTCGGTTTACATTGTCCTGATCGGTTTGTACTAACTTGCTCGGTTTGCACTGTCTGCTTGGTTTGCACTGTCTGCTCGGTTTGCACTGTCTGCTCGGTTTGCACTGTCTGCTCGGTTTGCACTGTCTGCTCAGTTTATATCCAGAATGCAAATAAGTGTTGTCACTAGTGGCAATTCTGCTTAATGCCAACAATCTCCCCCTTTGGCATTAGTGACAAAAACACTTATTGGCCAAAATTTATATACACCGAATCATACTGAGTTTTATTTTGATTTTTCAAAATTTTATCTTTGTTATAGGGCTTTATACATTGTCTCCCCCTTTCAATGTGCTAACTGTTCCTTATACAAATCTATACAGTATACATATCTCTCCTTCTATACATATCTCCCCCTTTTTGACGATAATGCCAAAGGTGCATATACAAGTTATTTACAGAGAGAATCCAAAATTTGATAAGAAATCAGAATGTACCTTCATTATTAGTGCCAGGGTTCTGTCCCAACTTTCTTGCAGGATCTTACATGTTTGTATAGCAATTTGGACTTCTGCAGAGAGTTCAATCATGTGATCTGCTATAGAGAACTGATTGTCATGAATCAATGTTCTGGAATGTTCAATGTGCTTATACATTGTATTCATGATGGGAAGGATCATGTGTTGGATGTCTAACAGTGTGGACCGGATCCTTGAGTCTTCTTTCAATAGATCAGACTGCATATTAGATAGGTGTGAAATTTTCATGTGATGAGCAGAGCTTGAACTTGGTTCAAGTTGCAGCTTCTGTATGCTAATCTTCATATCCTCATCCATTTTATTCATTTTATCTTTAACATCCTTTGTGAACTCGGCAAAATTGCATAGTCTGGCCAAAAGAGAGGTAGCATTCGAATAAATAGACTCTATGTTAGACAAAACTGAAGACAATTCCACTTGGTTAATAGCTATGTGCTGAGCAATGTGCTCAAGCACTTTATTGTTGAATCTCTTCTCGGCTCTTTCAACTAACTTTTCTGTCCCGGATGAGTCCTCATTGTATTTCTCAACTGCTTCTGCTAATTGTAACAAAACATGCTGGGAGGAGTCTACTTTAATGCCTAATGCATCAGACAAAATGTCCTTAGCATCCTTGATGATTTGATACTCCTTGTCTCTCTCCTCTTTAAGCTTCTTTTGTTTTGCTTTCCTTTGGAGGATCTCACCTATATTCTGCATCTGGTCTGCTGAGAGATTTGCAAAATCTAATGTAGGAATCTCTATCTCTTCATCTAGGTCTATATCCTCAACTATATTTTTACCCAAAAATTTTATACTCGGTAGAGCCTTAGGCTTATCTGTACTTAATGCTCTTGTAGTAGTGACAGTAGATAAAGTAGGGCTGGCTATTGACACTGGTATACTTTCTACTGGAGAACTTAAAATATTTACACTTGAAGATTCAAAAGATGGAAAACTTACTGGTACAGGAGACTGCAGCTCGGTAGAAGAAATGGTAGCTGCCTCTGATGTTGCTAGGGATGATTGGACAAATGTGGAAGTTGTCACAACCATGCTTGAAGGTGTCTCTGGGCTGGATGTAGAGATTTTCACTGGAGAGGTAGGAAGGGATGCAATGACTTTTGCTGCTATCCTTACAGTATAGTCTACCTCGGTGTCTTCTTCTTGTTCATCGCTGTCATCTTCAATATCTTTTATTATTACAGTTTCAATGCTCGGTTGGTGAAGGTGGTATATGTTCTTCCATGTGGCTTTTGCAGCCTTCACAACCGATTCAATATTGTTGATCAAAATCAAACAAGTATTGAACTTCAATGTCATCTTATTTTCATTTTCTTTTAGTGCCTTCTTTACTTCATCATTATTCAAGCTCGGCATCAACTGTCTCAGGTTTTGATCAAATATGTCTATCACAGTTTGCCTTGCATTGCTCCATCTCATTTTTATTGGATTCAATAGAACTGCTGGAATCTGTGGGGTAATTTCTTCAGGAGAGTATTTCCACTGTCCCATCTTCTCAACAACAGCATCTTCTATTTCCTTCTGTTCTGCTTCCGATCTGGTTTCATATTTCAAGGATTTTATGTTACTTACTCCAGATCCTGATCCATCTCTAAAGAGTTTGAGCTTTTCTTGAAGGGTTAGAGGAGGCCTTTTGAATACTATGTCTTTATCTGCCTTTTCTGCCTTGTCTGCCTTGCCTTTTGTATTTCTCCTTGTAAACACAGCAGTGGGAGGCACAGATGCCTTAGTGATGAAAACTTTTCCTTTCTTCTTTGCAGGTTCTGGTTCCTCTGTTTTCTCATCCTTTTCTCCTTCTTTTTCATCTATTTCTTCTTTGTCCTCGGTTATCATTTGCATTTTGGCTATCCTCTTCTTTCCTTTGTTTACCGCCTATGGAAGCTTTATGCTTAGTTCAATTCTCACCTTAGCTTCATCATATGTTCCAAAATATGGAGCTTTGGGATTGACAGGCTGATTTAGAAGAGCTTCAATGATATTCTTGGTTTCATCAATATTTACCTCATAAGGAAGAGGTTTTACATATACAGTTCTCAGTTTAACTGCTTGAATATACACATTATCACAATCTACCATAAAACAGATGTCATCTTTGTAATCTTCCACCAACTTCTGTGGAATCCAGAATCTGTCATTCATTTTCTCTTTGAAAGACTCAAAATAGTTATCCATGATGCTTTCAAAGTTTTCACCCATTTCTGCAATGTATTCATTTATTTCATAGAGTACTGGCACATCTTTTCTCCATACAACTTTTCCTTTAGAAGGGAAGAATTTCGGAACATAGAAGAATAAACAGACTAACAAGGATCCAAACTTACATGGATTGTTTTTGGAAGTTTTGATGCTTTCCATGTTCTTGTTGAACTGTTTCAACAATAAGTCTGCTAGGTCAAATGTCAAGTTGTTTTTGACCACTTTGTATGCTAGGTCAACA
Source organism: Chamaecyparis obtusa (assembly GCA_027943335.1). Classification (NCBI taxonomy): domain Eukaryota; kingdom Viridiplantae; phylum Streptophyta; class Pinopsida; order Cupressales; family Cupressaceae; genus Chamaecyparis; species Chamaecyparis obtusa. The sequence continues at coordinate 344,656 of BSBK01000972.1, read as the reverse complement.
GCTTCACAGGAGACACTGTTCTCTCGACTAGAACTGTAAATCTTGTGGGCAATGATATGTGTACCAAACTTCAGTTTGGCATCGGTAATGCTGCTAACCTTCATGCCTCTACCATCCCACTCGGCTAGGGTTTTCTTCTCTAGTTCTGTCCGACCTAGGGTTTTGGTAGTTTTAGCTTTGTTCAACATGGGAAGACCGGTGACTTGTTGAATCATTTTCTTTGTGATCTCAATAGGTTGCTCAAGCCAAATCTTGCCATCGTGTACTCGGCTGAGAATGTACCTAACCCATTTATCTCGAAAGTTTTGAGGAAGATGTGCAATGTGAACTAAACCCTTATCTTCCAGATGTTTGTGCTTGGGTTTCAAAATACCATCCACACATAGTTCCTCATGCACAATGTCTAGTTCTAGGTTTCCCATTTCTTGAATTGAACAGTTAAAATGATTACGGATATCGTTGATAAGTAGTACCTTAGGAGGAATCTGAGATTGAGCTCCGTTTGGATCTAGGGCTGCTGGAATAGCGGGCACGATCTTAAAATCTGGTGCTTTCCACTCCCCTTGGACTAACATATCAGATCCTTTCTTTGTTGAAGTGCTGGATGATGCCATGGTAGCTCACAGAAAATTCCTTTCGCAAAAGTATTAAATCACCAGGTTGCCCTTGAAGTTTTCTGCTCTCAAAGTGCTAAAGATTCGCGGTGAAGAATGAGTTCGATTACTTGCTTTTTGTTTACAATACTGTCATTAATGCTCATTTCAAATTAGGGTAGGAATTCTGACAGACTGTCACCCACCAAGAATTAATTGCTCAGAAAAGACTTCGCAACTCGGTGAACTTGAGAATTCATAATGCTCCGACCTCGCTCGGTAAAGACAGGTACCGACCTTGCTCGGTGAAGACTATACTGACCTCCCTATGATCTCACTGCATCTTGTATGCTGATTTAGACTTTTCTTTTAATTTCGGTTCTGGAATTGCTTGAGATTGATCTATGAGAGTACAGTTCCAGTGCTTCCTTGGAAATTTAGTTTGAGTCGGTAGAGCCATCCATTCCATTACTTGGACTGGATTGCTTGGTAGCTTTAGGAATCCATTTTTGTCTCACCTGTTTCCTGACCTTCGTTGCTTCATTCTTCTTTCCTTCTTCAATTTCACTAGCATTCATGCAGTTTCTGGCTATGTGACCAAGTTTAGTGCATTTGAAACATCTTATGGTAGTATCTCTTTTCCTTAGATGATGTTTTATGCAATTCATGCCAATGTGTCCATATTCTCCACAGTAATGACATCTACACCAGGTGTTGTAGTCCCATCCAAACATTGCTTTCACAATTTGTTCTACTGGATTAAATGTCTTGGATCTGCACTCGGATGCCTTGTGACCTTGTTTGTTGCACTTGTGACAATTACCTCTGAATCTAGGTTTTTCCCTGCATTCATTTTCTTTATGACCGGGTTGATTGCAGCTATAACATTTTCCATTGAATTCTGCTTTTTCATTGTTCCAACATTTATTTGAAGTATGTCCTATTTTACCACAATGATTACAAGTAGGTTTTTGATTTCTTTGAGTACCTTGCTTAGAGGATTCGCCTTCTTCTTTGTATCCAAGTCCTGCTTTTCCTTTTTGCCTATGAAGATTTCGTTCATACAGCTGATTCAAGTCTTCTTGACTTTTCAGCATTCCTTCATTGATTTGTTTTTCAGCGTTTAGGTCATCCATCAATCTTAGATTGGTTTCCTTTTCAGATCTTAGTTCTTCTCTTGTGTTTTCTATTTCTGAACTTAGATTTAGAATTTCTTCATTTGTATGAGAGATCTGATCAATTAGATTTTCTAGCTGAAGGGTTTTGTTTTGGACTTCAATGTTTCTTCCATCTAATTCATCTTTCAACTTATTTCTTTGTTCCAAGATCTCACAGAATCTTGTAGAGTGTAGTTCTTGTTCTCTTTTCAATTTTCTCACTTCTTCCTGCAGAGACCCATTCTTTTCTAGGAGTTCTTTGATAGCATTGTTTGCTTCATCTGAGTTATTTGAGGGAAGAAGATCTTCAATCTTTTCTTCAATGTAATTCTGATCATTCATCTGATTTGCAAGTTCCTTCCTTCTCCTTAGGGATTGGGAAAGATGTTCTTTTGCTTCTTTAAGTTTAGCTATGGCCATTTCCAGATCTAGCTTTTCATTTTCAATCACCTTGTTCAGTTTGAATACCTCCATTGTCCTGGATCTTTTCTCAAGCTAGTTAAGCTTTGTCTTGAGAACCAATGCAGCTCTGATACCAATTGTTGGAAATATTCAGGAATTAACCAAGTTACTGAGAGGGGAGGGGTGAATCAGTAACTCCAAATTTTCTTCTAATTTTAACATGTATTTTACTTTTTAACCTTTGCATACAGAAAGCATGAAACTTGAAAGCATTCACAATAATGACACATAGATTTGGTTACCCAGAAACCTTCCAAAAGAAAGTAAAACTGGGGTGGGGATGAAACCCACAAAGCTTTAATACTGCAGAATAAAGTTGGCCGGTTAAGGCTTACAATTTGATCACTTCTGATGATCTGCCCTGTTAGGAGCAATAAGGATTGCTAAATCCACCCTGTTAAAGGATTTACAAACATACAGTGAAGTATGCACTCGGTAAAGAGATTTATACAAAGACTGTTAAGTCTACCCGGTTAAAGGATTTAGTACTGATTCACCTGTTAGAATGAAACAGTAGATCTCTGCTTTGCAACTGGATTGCTGATTGAGATTCTTTGATGTACTGATCACCTTCTGTGATGAATTTGTCTTTTGCTGTACCTTATACTTCTGAAGCCTTCTGCAATTCGCTTATCTCTGCCTTTCTTTTTCTTTCACATATATTCTCCTTGATACATTTCATCTTTTTACAACATTGTTTATATACAGGTTTTAAACAATTAATTACAATTACAATTACACAGTCGGCTTGACAAATAAACATAAGTGCTACTAAGTTGGCCCAAGTAGTTACTCGGTTCCTTCAAACTGACTCGGTGACTTTTTGATACTCGGCGTCCACTGCATTACTCGGCATCATCATGCACTCGGTAGAAGTGAAGGCACGGTTCATACTGATCACTCGGTAGGTATTGAACTCGGTAAGTACTGGTGACTCGGTAGACAAGATGTTACTCGGTTTACATTGTCCTGATCAGTTTGTACTAACTTGCTCAGTTTGCACTGTCTGCTCGGTTTGCACTGTCTGCTCGGTTTGCACTGTTTGCTCGGTTTATATCCAGAATGCAAATAAGTGTTGTCACTAGTGGCAATTCTGCTTAATGCCAACAAAAGGCTTTTCTCTTATTCTCCAAATGAAACAAGGGTTAGTGATAATGTTTAGAGACCGGGAGATGCCTCAGTCACTGAATCTCGTAATGAAACTAAGGTTAAGGAGAAGATTAAGAGATTACAAGAATTATCTCAGTCATTTGTTCTTGAGATGTAACCCTAGTCAAGATGAGTGTTATGAGATTCAAATATTTTCTTTGGTCGCTAGATCTCATGATTGAACCAAGGTTAAGCAAAGTGTTCAGAGATCACGAGGCACCTTCAGTCGCTAAATCTCCAGAAAAGGTTTGGTTAAGCTCTCATAAAAAGATAAAGGAAAAGGGAAGTTCTAACATGGAAAAGGTACCATGATGAGATGGAAAAGGTTATGGGCCATCCAATCAAATTTCAAGTGAGGGTTTTTAATAGTTTTCAAGGGCTTTAAAATCATAAAATAGTAATCATTGGCTTTTTTCTTTCTATCAAAGAATTGAATGTAACCTGTCAACTTCTCACCTTATAGCTAGCCTAGATTTGAACTTGGTTTCATGTAGGAGTGAATGTTGAGGTGACTTAGGGAAGATTTTCTATGATTTCCATACATTCATTGATCAATGATATATAGACAAGATGTTCCTGCATTCACACTTATCAGTTTTCAGAGAGTAGTTGTGAAGATAGAGATATTGTAGTGTGTAATTGCAAAGAGAAAATTTACAGAGCCAAGAATCATTTAGAATTACAAAGATGAGTCAGCCTAATTCTATCTGAGCTTCATCTAGTGAAGGAACAAAGGAACAAGGGGATGAACAAAAGGGGAAGCCCAATTTTTATGAAGAATTTATCACATTGCTCCCAGGTTCCACTCAAACAAAGAAGGTGAGTGATGAAGTCTTCACTGATAATATGTCAAATTGTAGGGATCTAGTTACCCCTTCCTACTCTGGTTCTATGTTGTTCAATTATTTCTATAATAACCACTTTAGAACAATCCAATTATGCAATGCATTGACATTAGGCATGGCTAAGCTCATAGTTCATGATGTTTTTCTAAATGTTGACCTTTTGTTTGAATTAGCTAGGAATTATAATCCTGTGTCCAAAACAATTAGGAAAAGTGACCAGTCATCCATAGTTACTCTTGATAGGGGGTCCTTTATGAAAGCTTTCAACTTGTACTCCTCATCATCTACATAAATTAACCTAAAGAAGGAGAAGGAGATGTATGCAAGCCAAGTAGAGCTGGTGGAAACCCAAGTTTCCCGTCACATGTCTAGGATTGGTAAATATGTTTCCGCTCTCCCTAGCCACATGAAATCTCCCTATGAGTTTAAGGCCCTTCATTTTTACATGAATTATCTTGCATATGAACTATATTAGGGTTTGGGGGTGGATGGAGATGAGGAATGGATGCCAACTGATTTGTTGATGATGATCCTAGATATACAGAACTCACGTGCCAATATAGATTATGATTACATTCAATATGTAATTGATAGGATGCATGAGGGTTTGGTAAACACCAAAGAGGATAAGAAGCCAGCCAAATTCCTACACTAATCTCTTTTGATGCACATGATCTTATATTTTAATGTTGATAATATGGATGTACACATGTTGAGACCAAGAAAAATGAAATACAGACAACTGAATCTAGTACAACTGTGGTTAAGGGTGTGGAATTACACCTCTAATGAAAATGAATTCTGTGGTTTCCAAAATTTGATAGTCAATCCAATCCTGAACCTATTGGGGACAAATATCATAAGGCTTTCAGTTAGATTGCTTAGGCTTCTTAGGCCTAAAGATTATGTTGAAAAATGGCCAATGGACCATAACTAGGGTGATTTTTACTTGGTCTAGACTTACACATTAATTAGAGTCTATGGTTTCCCACAACCCCTCACATACTTCCAAAATATTTGCCACCATGGGTTACCTAGTTGGAATTTATCTGGAAATTGATATGGACTGACAAAGAGCACTTGGATCCACACAGGAAAGGAACTTTCACTCCTTGGTAGTTTAGATTGCCAAGTTTTCTAATTGGGAAGAAAGTATTACTAAGCATGTGGATAGATCATTTCAAGATTAGATATGTGGATCTAGAGGACTTTATAAACAATTCCAGGAAGTGGCTTATCCCCAACATTGGTGCTAGTAAAGATGATGGAGGATGTGACGATGAGGATGTGATTAGGAATTTGCTGGATGAAGATGAAATTGGAAGGAGGCTCACCAAGTTCTATGACCTTTTAAACTTGGAAGCTCAGTTAAAGAAGGCTAGAATTACCTTTGGGGGGTTTTTCCTAGGCCTCCCCTACCTGACTAGAATTAGTAGGATGATAGGGATGTATGAAACCCTATCTAATCAATTGGAAGCCCAGCTTGAAGAGAAGCTAGAAGTAAAAAAAGATTACTCTTCTTTAGAGTATGAGGAAGATAGCGAGGGATCATATGAGGATGATAGAACTCCCCAAGAAAATGAACCTCCTACTGGTGATAATGGACAAGATGCTCCAGAGGAGGAGGATGCACATGAAACTCCTCAAAATAAGTAGAGACTTGAGGAAGGAGAGCCATCAAAAGGGAAAAGACCAGAGAAAGAAACTAACAGAGTTGCTGCCCTAGTGCCTGGTGATAGGTCCTATTATCACCACATGAGAAAAAGCATTAGAGAGTGAAAGAAAGTAGCTACTCAAGAAGAGGTTGAATTGCCCCTCCTATTGTGCAAGGATGAATGAGAGATGTATCAAGAAGAACTACTTAGTGATGATAAATTCATTAAAGGATAAGAATTCAAGAATTTATTGATATGGAAGAAACAACAAGAGATAGCCAGTCAGGTGACTGATGGCACCGATCCAAATAATGAGGCCCTAAAGGCCCTAGCTTCATATGATTCTGAATCAGAGACAATTTCTATTGATGAAGCTAGGAAATTGGTTAAACCCAATGGAATGCTACTAGTACCAGGGTGGGATTTGACCTCTACATTCACTATTGACCAAATAAGGAGGCAACTAGAGGGTAGTTTGCCTTATGAGGCCCATATTGGTGAAATGATAAGAGGGTGTGGTTATGACCCTAGGTCCCAATCTTTGGCAATGTGGTATCTTGTCCCCAAGACTCAAAAGCCTTCTCTTGTTAGCATTGAAGAGAAAATGGATGGAAATAAGATCATTTGGAAAGTCTAGAACACCAATGACCTTGAGGTGTCAAAGGCAATGACTCATTTTTTTCACTTAAATGAGGCCAAGGCTGCTCAATTGTCCAATAGATATGGAAATGTGTTTGATGAGGAATTGTTTTGGCTAAAGATAGAGAGAATGGGCTCATGAAAATCAAGATGCTAGAGATTAAACTTGAAGAAGCATCCAAGGTAGACCCTCCTCTAGTCCTAGAAATTGAAGCTCCAGTTCTTCCAGTGGCAGAGGATGGAGGTGGCCCTCAATGCCCTGTCTAACATTTTACAACATAGGGTTGAAGTGATAAAGGGAAAGATGGACTTAGTCCATAGTTCATACATAATGTTTCAAAAAACAAGTGAAAATGTAAAAGATGCTATGGCTACCTTGGAGCCATTGTTTAGCATATGGTCTGGTAGAGGGGCCCTTTTTGAGAAACTTGAGATGTTGTATCCACATAGGCATGATATCCCATAATTAGTTGGAGAAATGGGAGAAAAAATTGAGCTCATTGGTGCAACTTGGGCCTTTTTCAATGGTAAATTCAATCAAGTCAAAGCTAATATGGAGATCTTCGGCCCTAATTTTAACAAGTATCTACCTCCAATTCACAAGGATGATGGAAACATCATAAGTGTTGAGGAGTGGAAATTAGGTGTGGATCTATTGTTGACTAGGCATGATGCCTTCCTAAATGATGATGGAACCTTGGACATGGGCAGGTTCAACAACACTCTGGATGATAGTTTTAAAGTAGAAAATGATTGCACCATATTTGTTGGTGATACCAATGCTATAACTGATTCTAGGTGGGATAAGAAAGTAAAGCTACTATAGAGTTTGAAGGTGTACACCTGGCCTACCGAGGATGAAGTTTCATCATGGGACATAAGCAAAAAATCCAAGAAGAAGAAGCCAATAACCATTGATTTAGAGGCAATGGAAGAGGAGTGAGTTACACATGGTACCTGATCTTTGAGCATAGGGAGGGTAACTATCATAAAGGGAATAATGTATGTTAGCTGGTAGGTGCTCATTATTCATATAACAACTTTTAGTAGTTACTTTGAATATCTACAGATAAAGGTGCCACCTGTGAAGATTCACTGTGATTGGAAATAGATTTATGGTTTTATTTTCCTTTCCTGTTCATGATGTAATTTATTTTGTCCTTTTGTGCATGTCACTATCCTAGCCATCTGAAGCTTGTTTCATCCTTTCCTTGAGGATTCCAAGATGGCTAGTGATATAAGTAGAAAGTTTTTTGTTTTTTTAAACAGGGGAAATACATTTGTAAAGAGAGTTTTTGCATTGGTGTTCTGGTTCTAAGAATTCCTATCTTTGCATGTACTAATATAGAAAAAATATCAATGAAAATATACTAAGACTCCTTTGCATATTTTGTTGTCTTCATGTATGAATCTTGAGTTCTTTGTGTATTGAATTTGTAAGGCATCTTTGATACATCATTTACAAGGTAAGTAGTTAGGTTAATCTTAAGTTTCTTTCAAGGGAAGGGTAAATCTTAAGGGAGATTTTAGGGAATTCATAGTTTACATAGGAATATGATAACAATATATGTCAATGAGAGGATGATTTTTAAGGCATCTCATCTGGGTTTTGGGATATTTGATTTGAGGGATTTTCTGTAGATGTATGCTCTTGAATCTTATACCCTAGGATTTGGCACTAGTCTTTTCTTAAATTACATTTCTCACCATCAAAAATATGAAATAACAATTTATTTTAAGCTTATATTGAAAGAATTAAATGTTTGTATCTATATCAAGTATACCGATAATTGTTGTGATTCTTTAAATAACTGAATCTAATAGGTATACCCACCTGAGCTTGAAGCTCAAAGTGAAGAAGGATTCAAATCCTTAATACCTTAGTGTTTAATGTTGTTAGATGCATCTATGGGGCCTATAAGAGTTATATACTAGAGTTTTCTAATTTGTATTCATCATCTGCAATCTTAAGCACTAATAATATCCTTGATTGTATTTCCATTTTCATAAGTTTGTGCCTTTGGTGCTCGGTCTCTGCAATCTTTACTTAAGTGATCGACCTTATGATAATGTAAACATGCCATACTAGTGTTTTTCCAGTTGCAAGAGCTACCTCTCCAATTCTTTCTCATGCAATTAGCTACAATATGTCCATACCTTCCACATGCTATGCAATTAACCCATGTGTTGTAATCCCAAGTTTATGCATTCCCTTGTCTTCTTAGTTGATAGGTTTTGTTATGTCCTTTCGGTGTCCAGACTTGCTTCATCTTAGTCCTGTATTCTTGTGATATGTGTCCATGCATGTTGCAATTGCAACATTATTTGTCCATGTAAGGTTTGTTAGGAGTCCTATTCAACTTAGATCTGCACTCATGTGCTTGATGTCCATACTTTTTACAACTATAACAATAACCATTAAAATTAGGAGTGGATTTAGGAATACTTTTAGCTTTGTTACTGCAAACATTAGATGTGTTGCCCAATTTTCCACAATGATAGCATGATAGATTCTTTGGTCTTTGATTTGCGTAGGCATTCATTTGTTTAGCTTTTTTTTATGATTCTCCTTGCTCGGTGTATCCTAATCCAGTGGTACTTCCAAGTCCTCTTTGACTGATAAAAAAATCATCAATTTTATTAGAAGTATCTACATATTTCTTAATCATTTCATTATGTTGTTGCATCTTGACTTTATTTTTCAATCTCTCATTTTCCTCTCTGAGTTCACCAATGTCTTCTATTTTCCTTGTAAGCTTACTATTCATTCAGTTAACTTCCTGACTTATAATAATCGTTTGATTAAAAATTTCAAAGTGATGCTCGGTAAGTCTCAGTATCTCAAATTCCTTCTCTTGTAGCTTCCCAATCCTTTGTCTCTTGTCTTCAATAGCTAAGTTCCTTTCTTGTTTGGCTTGCCTATTATTGTTCATGACATCAATCATTTTAACCATTTGTGAATCTTGACCGATCTTCAAGGCTTTGTGGTGTGGAGACACCTCAACCTTTCAACATTATGACAAGTTTCGTAATATTGTAATATTTAAGTCATTTAGAATTTCTTGAAAACACGTCAATCAATGTTTTAATTTCTTAAAAATGCATTGTAATGCATTTAAAAATGGATGACAATTTTATAACTACTCTAGAATCTCATTAAAAAGAGACAAGAATGTAACTGAATGGGGGATATAGAGGAAAGGTAAGGGATACATGAAGAGTGAAAAAAAAGTGTGGAAAAAGGATCGGCTCTTTGGCTACCACCAGAGAGCCATGCAAACTTGTAATTGCAGACTTTTGAATTAATAGAAGTTATTTTGTAACGTGCCTTTTTTATCTCTGTTCATTTTTGTTCTTATTAAGCCCGTAAGGTCTCTTTCCATTTCAGTTTAAAAGTACTTCATTTGGGTTTCTATCATATGCATGTTGGGTATGATAGATATTGTTAAATGTTTCTTGGTTTTTATGAAAGGATTCAGAATGAAATGAATCGGGGTTTTATGATTGACTGGAAGTTGTTGTGAATGTCTTTAAAACTAGTTTGTTAATCTGTGAGTGTATTGGAGTACGATTTCTTTTCAAGAACTGTTACATACCACTAATGATTGGTTATTGAACCATGAAGAGATATCAAAATTATTTAGGAAAGTTGATGCTTGTAGGGAATCATGACAAGTTTTGGCACAAGTTTGAATAGAGGAAGGCAGTGGATGTCAAAAGAAGAATGAAAGACTATCTCAGGAAAAATAGTCTTAGTGCGGGGGCCCTATCTTGAAAATGAACCATTGGATCTTTCTAAGATTCATATATGTTAGTGAAAATCTAATTTCAAATGGTCTCACCAGAGAGATCGAAAAGTTTTGGTTTGGTTCAAGAGTTATACATCTCTGTATATGGTTATGTCAAAGAAGACAGGAAGAAGTTATATTGTTGGGTATTTATTTTCAAGGTTGTGTTTAATGGATGAAAGGAGTATGTTATGTTTGGATAGGGTCTAGTGAGGTTGAATGGAGTCTTAGGATGAATTTAAAGGTGTTTCAAAATATTAAGGGTGAATTGGAATCAGATTTTGAAGTATAGATGTGTAAGCACTTAAATTGTGTGGAGACTAGTGGAGGTGAGAGTTAATGTTTTGACCCTTGGTTGGTCTATAAAGGGGGTTGGGTCTTATTTTAGATCCTTGTTGAAGGACCTATGGAGTGATTTTTGGAGACAAGCTAGTGATTTGGAGACTCTTAGAAAGAAATTTGGAACTATCCACTTCTCTCCGCATCACTTTGACTTGTTCAGTAAGATGTAGATTCTTTTCAGATAAATCAGATATTACTCCTTCAGATATGTCAGATATAATGCATGATCTTGATCTAGATGTCTCAAATGGGTCATCTATATCTTCTTCATGATAATCAGTCTCACTGTAACAAATAGCCATATCCTTCCTTTGAATCAGTAACTTCTTCAATTCATCTTTTTCTTGTTTGTATTGTTCAATGAAGATTTGCATCTGAATCTTTTGATTCTCAATAGTCTTGTGCAATCTATATCTTTCCATCCTCAGATCTTTACCTCTTTAGTGGTTAAAATTCCTTAATAAGAGATCTAACTCTAACCAATTGTTGGGATTGGAAAGATAAATTACTGAGAGGGGAGAGGTGAATCAGTACCCTCAAAAACTTTCAACACTAAACAATGTGCAATAGTAGTTATTAACTAATCGACCGAGTCCATTGTTTGTAACATACATTCATATAACTTGAAATGTAAATTGCATGTAAACAAAACAATAAACCGTACGTGAAAATAAGTACTCATGACTCAGATATTTTGGTTACATAGAAACCCTTGCTAGAAGGTAAAAATTGTGGTGGGGATGACACCCACAAATTCTTCACTACTGCAGTAAAAAAAGTATGCCGATTAAGGCTACAATTATTGATCACTTCTGATGATTTTACCCTATTAGGAGTAACAAAAGATCAACTAGATCTACCTTGTTAAAGGATTTTAGCAACACAAATTATGTGTGCACTCGGTTAAGAGATTTACATAAGATGGTTAAGTCTACTTTGTTAAGAGATTTAAATCTACTACAATGATTAAATTGATAATAGTAGAATATCTGTAAGTGACAACTTATGCTTGTCTAAATCAAATCTATAAAATATCAAATGAATATCACCTCAAAGTGATAGATACAACCTTCTTTCCTTCTCAGTAGCCTTGTATGTTTCTGATAAAATTGATACTGTCTCTGATTAACTTCTCTGTCATATAACCCTTGTCTAATTTTTGATGTCCCATGTGCGGCTACTGCTTCATGATCTCATATATCATGTATAATTAAAATGACATCTTTTACAATTATATATCAAATTGATTTGACCTAATTAGGGTTACAACATCTTAGAAAACCTAAGATCAAGGGTGTATAAAAATAACCTAGATCTAACTGTTACATAGGAATCATCACAAAATAAATGATTACATCCATATTAAATATGCCTTGATCTTGGTAAACTGTTTACAGATCCATGTAAACCATTTGCATAGAGATATGTGCTATTCCTGATTACTATGACATTTCCTAAATAACTCGATAATCACTGCATTCTCTATTCGGTGAATAAATGATGCTCATTGTGTAGAATGCACTGTGATTACTGACTAGGTACTTGATAAATCTTGATGCTCGATAATCATGCTCAGTTAAACTTGTATTCTGATATCTTTGAGTTTTGCCTTGTATCTACTCAGTGTGAAGGCTTTGTATGCTTAACCAATTGACTTGTTTTCTCCTTATTCCAACCTTTACCGACTAAGTAGCTTATGATTACTGATTGAAATCATTTGATACTAATGAAAATCCATAATGCTCAAGTAGAGATATCATGAATCATATAGTCTATTATTACTTCTTGAACAAGTTGATATTTTTTTTAGCCTTTATTTCATTGGAGATATCAACTAGGAAGAAGGGTAGGAATCTTAAAATGTGGGAAAGGCCAAGGGAGACCAAAAAAATGTATAATGTTGTCTTTTTACTAACAAATAATATCATAGGGTACATCATCACAAGTATAGGTACAAGATTCAAAACCTTCACCACATATTGAAGAAGGTGGAGAACTTGATATCTCAGATCATGATGAACTTGAAGAATATTTTCTAGTAGATGCCCAAGTTAGCTAGAATGATATAATCAACTTGGGTGATAATTCCAAAGATGATAATGCATGGAAGGGGAAAGGAAAAGATAAATAAAAAAGGATCAACACAAATCAAAGAAGGATCAACCAAAATTTAAAAAAGGATCAATCCAACTCAAAGAACAATCAATCCAAATAAAAAAAGGATAGGGCATGGGATCTGCCACTGAGGAATTTTCAAATTACTTGGACATCAAAGTAAAACCAGTGCCAAACCTAATTGAAGGTGAGCCTCTAATAGAATGCATGTGTATGATTTTTAGTTAGAAATATAACAAGGAAAGGAGGTTGCAGATAAATATTGACACCATATAAAAGCATATGGGTAAAGTTTATGAAAATAAAAAGATAGATGGAGTTGAATAATCAGTGATAAGATAGAAAAAAGGAGGATGCAATAATTTTAGGAATGATCAGGAACTTTATTTTCAGAGAAAATTACAAATGAATCCTGCTAAAGTTAAAGGCTCTATTAAAGCTTTTCATGGAAAATTAATGCAAGTAGAACAACTAGGAAAAAATCTTTAGTTAAGTGTTATTTTTTATATTTTGAGTCGAGGGCATGCTATGATAGAATTGTTAGAAATATTGTTTGTGAAAGTGAGATACTGAGAGCAGGGGGGGTGTGAATTAGTTATCCACTAAAAATTTCACTTTCATATCAATTCAACATATGTATTATTATCATTCAAACTTCAATACTGAAATGAATCTAATATTCTCATAATATCCATACAATTTAACTCATAACAAAAATATTTGGTAACCCAAAAACCCTTGAAAGGTAAAACTAGGGTGGGGATGACACCCACAAATATTCACTACTAGAACAATAAAGTGTGCCTGTTAGGGCTACAAAGTTTTGATCACTTTTGGTGATCTACCTTGTGAGGGGTTTACCCTATTAAGAGCTTACAAAATTATAAAATCTACCTTGATTAAAGGATTTAAAACTCACAACTAAGTAAGTACTCAGTTAAGATATTTACAAAGGTATGTTAGGACCACTCTATTAGGAGATTTACCCTGATTCACTTGCTAGAATATATCAATACCTGATCCTTTGGTTTGCACTTCAAATTCTAATAAAAAATCTCCTCTTTCCAATACTTATCTGATCTCAAAATTAAATATTGCTTTGTTCTGTCCTTCACTGCTCTGCTCGATCACTTCTACCTGATCTCTACATCTAACAATCAAAACACTGCTTCAATCTGCATACACAAGATCTCTATTACTACATTTTAGGGTTTTGATATCACCTTATATAAATGACTGATCAAGGTTCAAGATCAAGATTAATGATCTAGATTTATCACTTATGCCATTTAAGAATTCCCTTTTTCTAATTGGTTACATTGCTTGCATAGGGATTAATGATTGAAATCATGATCCATAATCAACTCCTTAATTAACTCAATAATCATTAAATCATGCATAGAAGTCAGCCAAAATGTTTTAGCTAGGTGTTTGTGCCATTACAAACACATATACAAAAACTGGTTCACTCGGCATATCAAGCCTCTAATGCTCGGTCAAAACTATTCTCCATATACTGGCATTTGATAGTGACTCTTCTATACATCTCAACATATACTTCTTGGTAACTACTAAAGTACTCGACGATCTCTAACTTTTTTGACACTAACTACTGCTTGTAACTATACATAATACAAGTCTAGTATATTACTCAGCCTTAATAGGATGAATCAGTTGCAGTGATGACCGAACAACATTTCCTTCATAATGACTAAGTGTTGGACACTAATAGACAACATGAATTAGAGATCAACAATCTCCCCCTTTGCCATTAGTGAAAAAAACACTTTGTCATGAATTTTCATTACATAACCAAAATAGTACTTAGTACTGGAGTACTCTCCCTAAGACTATGACTCGATCTTCATAAAGACTATACTATATTTACATGACTCTGACATACAATGAGTATACATTTACATTTCAATTTAAAAAATAGTATGTCATACCTCTCTTGTTCTACTCTATATCCCCCTTGATCTTTGTATGTACATGAGTACATGACTCATTTCCATCTTGTTTTTGTCAATTTGAGTTGCTGGGGTATAGGGGTTAGATAATACTTGTCCAAAAATGGTTTGTGAAGCTGCATAATTATTTATAGTGCATTAGCCCATCTAGATTTGATAGACTCAAAAACTTGTATCTTGATCTCTAGCTAAGTAGCTAGATCAAGCAAACTCTTGGCAATAAAGAGATGAGGATCTCTCTATGCTAACTCCTTTTCCAATGTCAATTCTCTATGCCTAACCTCCAAATGAGGTTTCAACATTGTTTGAATTGATATTAACTTGGCTTTTATCCTTCCATCATTAGCCATCAACTCAACTAATCTTCCTGGGGCATGAAGTAGTCTTTTGAAATGAATAGAGTTGGAACTTGCATCCATGCTCAGTGAAGTCTGGTAGACTTCAAGCCCAATTATAGCTTCTCAATAATCTCTTGATTGCCCTTAGTGAATGTTTCAACATTGCATAACTATTTGTACAAAGAATGAACATTTTGTACAACCTCTTCTAGATTAATCACTCGGTCAAAAATTTCTACATGTTTTACTATAATCTCTGTGGAGACCTTTGTTAGGAATAAAAGTCCACAATACAACTAAGAGGGGGGGTGAATCAGTTGTATGAAAGATTATTAAACTTTAAACTTTAAGTAGCAACAATATTAGATCCAATGAACACAATGAATGCCAACATAATAACACTATATTTTAGTGTCGGGGAAATCCTGTTAAAGGTAAAAACCCTGATGGGAATTAGCACCCACAAATGATGTACTGAGAGTATAGTTATCTGTGTTAGAAGATATAGCCTTGTTAGGAGCTTATTGAAACATTATAGTACACAATCCTTGTTAGAGGATAGACCGTGTTAGGAGTCAATAAGAAAAGGGAGGGCTCACTACCCAAAGAAGGTTAAGTCCACCTTTAGAACTCACTATTTGCAACACAAGTGTATATGAAGAAATAAATAATATTTTTGAACTGTTCGGCAACAATTATCTTTTCTTGATCAGTTCCAATGAAGTCCACCAACAAAACTCTACTCTACATACAACAAACACTAGCTCGTAACTTTCACAACCTCTCTATATCACCATCTTCTCATCCATATCTTTTCCCAAGAAAAGACCTTTCATTTATACCTTATTACAATTCTCATGAACAGGTCAGCCCATAAGGCTTTCCTAATTACAAAAAAATACATAAACCCTATCTAAGATATGCACGGTATCTAGAACAAGTATACAATGATTACATTACAACAATTAAGGAATGACATCCTTAATTCAAGTTCCCCATCTATCATACACACTACATCTCTATAGTCGGCTTCCAAATAGATCACCTCCAAAACACATGCCACAACTGACATCATCCTACCTTCCATATCTTGAGTAGTTCATATAAAATTCTTCAATACTCTGTCTTTCATGTCTTAAGTTCTCATACACTAATTCCATATCATCTGTAAGCTATACACAAAACACAAACTAACTCTGTCATTTCTCACTGTCACAGTCAGTGACCAGTCTTCACCAAAACATCTGTAACTCATCCAATAAGAAACATTACATGATGTGATCTTGGATATAAGATCACAACACCCTCCTGAACTTCATTTGTCTTCACAACATTTGAAAAATCTGTACAGTGTCCGTACACTGTGATAACCAGCCTATTTTCCTCACATAAACATATGTTGACATCAATGACAAAACATAAATGACAACAGTATGAGTGCCCATTTAGTAACATAGTGATTAAACATATTAAATGTCTTAATCACCTCCCCATGCATTAGCAATATCCAACAATCTCCCCCTTTGGCATTGATGTCAACATATGGGAAAATCCATCATCCCAAAGTTATATCAATCCAAAGCTCTACAACTAAACAATCTCCCCATATAGTAGGGATTTTCTCATAGCAACACTCCCCCTTTGAAAACAATGGCAAAGGGTGCCATGAGTCATCAACTACTTTCCAACATCTTTCTTCCATGATCACTCACCTGAGGAGTAGATCCCTACATCCAGTCCAGAATATGATAAGGCTCTGAAAACCTCTAAACTGATGCATATCTACATCATTTAATTCTAGCTAGGAGGGGCCTGAACCCCAAGTATACCTTTGAGATATTCAAAGGCATCTTTTGGCAGTGGCTTTGTGAAGATGTCTACAATCATCTCTTTTGTACTAATGTATTCTAATTTAATTTCCTTCTTTTTCACCTTGTCTCTCAAGAAGTGATACTTGATAGAAATATGTTTAGTTTTAGAGTGCATCACCAGATTCTTTGACATATTCACTGTATTGGTGTCATCACAATGGATAACCACAGGCTCATCAAAAGTTATTCTAATGTCTGTCAAAGTTTGTTTCATCCAAACAATTTGAGTGCAAGTTATGGCAGCAACAACATACTCTGATTCAACAGTAGATTGTGCTATACAATCTTGTTTCTTACTTAGAAAAGAAACCAACTTTTTCCCAAGGAAAAATGCACCACCACTAGTACTCTTTCTGTCATCAATATTTCCTACCCAATCAACATCAATATAAGCATGAAGTTCAAAGCTATCATTTCTGTCATACCATAAGCCATAGTCTATGGTTCCTTTCAGATATCTCAATATCCTTTTCACAATAGCTAGGTGTGTTTCTTTGGGTTCTGCCTGATATCTATCCACAATTCCAACAACATTAGCAATATCTGGTCTGGTGTGGGTCAGATATTGTAATCCTCCAACCATTGATCTGTACAAGGTTTGAAAAACATTCTTTGATTCATCATCAATTGTTAGCTTATTACCAGTTACCATGGGTGTTCCTACTGGTTTATAGTCTTCCATTCCAAACTTCTTTAGCATTTATTTGAGATACTTAGTTTGAGAAATAAAGATACCATTCTCATTCTGAGTTATTTGCAATCCAAGAAAGAATTTCATTTCACCTATCATGGACATCTCAAATTCACTTTCTATTTCCTTAGAAAATTTCTTACATAGACCATCATTACCTCCAAAGATAATATCATCAACAAAGACTTCTATTATCAAGATTCCATCTTCACTATTTCTTAAATACAAATTACTATCCACATTACCTTTTCTGAATCCAAGATGAAGTGGGTACTTGTCTAACCTTTCATACCAAGCCCTTGGAGCTTTCTTCAGCCCATACAGAGCTTTCTTCAAATTGCACACCATGTCTCTATCTTTGCATAGAGGAAATCCATCAGGTTGTTATATATATACTTCTTCTTCAAGATCCCCATTCAGAAATGCAGATTTCACATCCATCTGATACACCTTGAAGTTCTTATGTGCAACATAATCCAATATCAATCTTACTGCCTCTATTCTAGCAATAGGAGAAAATGTTTCTTCAAAGTCTATGCCTTCTTGCTGTGAATATCCTTTACATACTAGTCTTGCTTTATTTCTTACAACAATTCCTTCTTCATTCATTTTGTTTCTAAAAACCCATTTTGTTCCTATTACATTTTTTTTTTAGGTCTAGGAACCAATTCCCAAGTGTTATTCTTCTTTATCTGATCTAACTCTTCCTTCATAGCATTTAACCAAGATTTATCTCTACATGCTTCATCTATAGTTTTTGGTTCAACTTGAGAAATTAAATAAATTTCTTCTCTAACCTTTGATCTAGTTAATACTCCTTGATTGGTATTGCCAATAATTTGATTTTTAGGATGGTTATTCTTTACATACCTTGGTGTTTTAGGAACCTCAGTAGCCTCACTTGTGACAACATCACAAGCCTCTTTTTCACTTTCAGCCTCAACAAGTTCTTATCCTTCTGCAACAACAGTAGCTTCTTTGATCTTTGATCTAATTACTGTCATACATTCTTTCTTGTATTTGAAACTTTTCATCTATTCTTATATTGTTACTTTTAATCATCTTCCTCAATCTCAGATTGAAAAATTTGTAAGCCTTTCTCTTAATAGAGTAACTAAGAAAAATTCCTTCATCACTTCTAGCATCAAACTTTCCTATCTCATCATCTCTCTTGATATAACACTTACTACCAAATATTTTGAAATATTTTACAATAGGAGTATGATCAAACCATAATTCATAAGGAGTCTTACTTTTACCTTCTCTAATTTGAATTCTGTTCAATGTATATACTGTTGTTCCAACAACCTCTCTCTAATGTACATGAGACACATTTCCTTCAAGCAACATTGTCCTAGCAGCATCAAGAATAGTCCTATTCCTTCACTTTGCTATCCCATTTTGTTGTGGAGTCCTAGGAGCAGATGTCTATCTCTTTATTCCATGCTCTTTGTAGTATGAATTGAATATGTCTGAAGTAAACTCTCCACCTTTATCTAACCTTAGATGCTTAATCTTTAAGCTTGATTCATTCTCTACTTTTGCTTTGAACAACTTGAATTTATCAAATGCTTCTGATTTTTCCTTTAAATAAGTAACCCACATCATTCTAGAAAAGTCATCAACAAAGAGTATGAAATACCTTTCACCATAGTATGATTTTGTCCTTGTAGGTCCACATAGGTCTGTGTGTACTAGCTCCAACTTCTCTCTTGATGTATATGCTTTTCTTTTGTAACTACTTCTAGTCTGTTTTCCCATGACACACTCTCTACAAATAGTGTTAGATGGTTTCACAATCTTTGACAGATCTCTTACTACATTAGTCATAATTTCCTTTACAATGTTATCAAAATTAACATGACAAAATCTCCTATCCCATAACCAACTGTCATCAACCTTCACAACAAAACAAGAGGCTCTAGATGTATTTAATTCAAATGCATTACCTCTAGATTTAATACTGGTTGCAATCAACTTACTTGCCTTACTTCTGATAAAACATTTACCATTAACAAAACTTAATTGAAAATCTTTATCCATTAATTGTCCAACACTCAACAAGTTATGTTTCAATCCTTCAACAAGCAGTACATTATCTGTATTAGTCTTTCCATCTAGAGTAATAGATCCTACTCCTATGATAGATTTAGGAAGATTGTCTCCAAACCTCACAACACCACTATCATACTTTACTAATTTAAATTTTTTTTTTTAAAATCTCGAGTCATATGATGAGAACAACCACTGTCTATTATCCATTTAGTTTTCTTGTCAACATGAGATACTAAAGCTTTTTCCCCATGCATTGGCTCATCTCTAATAGCAAAAAATCTGATCTCTTCATAATCTAAATCATCATCATCAGAAATTCCTTCACTAGCACAATAACATTCTTTGTCCCTTTAATCTTGGAAAAATTAGGTTTGTACTTAGGAAATCTTGTAGGACATCTAGATGCAAAATGACCTACCATATTACATGAAAAACAATTCAAGGGTAAGTTTCCTTCAAATTTTCCCTTACCTCTCTTTTCTCTTCTAGCAATTAGTGCAACAAGTTCATCCATCTTTCTTTATTCTGCCATTATCTGTTTCCATTCCTTAGCATACTCATCAAGCTCTTCTTTTAGGTCTTCATTGTTGGTGCTCAAAAGTGTAGATAATTTATTGTGTGCAGATGCCTTAAATGTAGATTCAACTTTAGGTACAACCTCTCCTAATTTTGGAGCTTCAAAAGTAGTTAGCTTTGCAATCAACATCTCTCTGCTAAAGTTCAGAGTCACAGGTATAGTTTCTTTAATAGACATAGCCTTGAACTTGTAAGTAGGTGTTAATGATCTGAGGATCTTTGCAATAACTTCTTCATCATAAGTGCCTCCACAATTTTTGATTCCAACTACAACTTCTATAACCCTTTGGACATAAGCCCTAATGTTTTCATCCTTATTCATTTGTAGCTTCTCCATCTTTGTCTCCTAGTTTTATAACTTCGCTTGTTTGGTATACTTGTCTCCCTCATATAGTGCTTCTAATCTTTCCCAAATCTGGTATGCCAAATCCAAGTCTTTAACTTCAGTAAACTCTCCTTCAGAGAGTGTGTTGATCAATGCTTCTCTTGCAATCATGTTAAGTGAAAATATCTTCTTTTCATCCTTAGTAGCAATTGTCAATTCATCTTCAATATTTATAGCTATCTTTTTCCTTGTAATCAACCAATAGTCAATCCCCAAACAAAATAGGCGAGTTCACATTTTGTTCTTCCAACTGTCAAAGTTTTTAGGATCAAATTTCAGACCATCCTTCATATAGTATGCCATCTCCAGAATCATCTCAAGCTGTTAAGCTTTCTCTCTAAGGACCACTTTCTCTTATACCAATTGTTAGGAATAACAATCCACAATACAACTAAGGTGGGGGGGGGGGGGGTGAATCAGTTGTATGAAAAATTATTAAACTTTAAACTTTAAGTAGCAACAATATTAGATCCAATGAACACAATAACACAATATTTTGGTGTCAGGGAAACCATGTTAAAGGTAAAAACCCTAGTGGGAATTAGCACCCACAAATGATGTATTGAGAGTATAGTTATCCTTGTTAGAATATATAGCCCTGTTAGGAGCTTATTGAAAATTACAGTACATAGTCCTTGTTAGAGGATAGACACTGTTAGGAGTCAAGAAGAAAAGGGAGGGCTCACTACCAAAAGAAGGTTAAGTCCACCTTCAGAACTCACTATTCACAACACAAGTGTATATGAAGAAATACACAATCTTTTTGAACAGTTTGGCAACAATTATCTTTGCTTGATCAGTTCCAATGAAATCCACCAAAAAACCTCTACTCTACATACATTAGACACAAGCTCACAACTTTCACAACCTCTCTATATCAACTTCTTCTCATCCATATCTTTTCCAAAGAAAAGACCTTTCATTTATACCTTATTAAAATTCTCATGAACATGTTAGACCATAAGGCTTTCCTAATTACAAAAAATTACATAAACCCTTTCTAAGATACACATGGCATCTAGAAAAAGTATACAATGATTACATTACAACAACTAAGGACCAAAATCCTTAATTCAAGTTTTCCATCCATCATACATGCTGCATCTCTGTAGTCAGCTTCCAGAAATATCACCTCTAGAACAAACACCATATGACATCATCCTACCTTCCATACCTTGCATAGTTCATAGAACATTCTTCAATATTATTTATCTCATCTCTTACATTTGCATATGCTGATTCCATATCACCTGTAAGCTATACACAAAACACAAAGACTAACTCTATCATTTCTCACTGTCACAGTCAGTGACTAGTCTTCACCAAAACATTTGTAACTCATCTAATATGAAACATTACATGATGTGATCTTGGATATAAGATCACAACACCCTCCTAAACTCTCATTTGTCTTCATAGCATTTGAAACATCCATACAATGTTCATACACTGTGATAACCAACCTATTTTCCTCATAGAAACATATGTTGACATCAGTGACAAAACATAGATGACAATAGTATGAGTGCCCATTCAGTAATGTAGTGATTAAAAATATTAAATGTCTCAATCACCTCCCCATACATTAGCAATATCCAACAACCTTATCAAGTACCTTGGTCTCAAACTTTCTTTTAGAGCATTGCATTAGCTTTTCATTTTCTTCACTGTCTTTACCATTCACCTTTTTGACAATGTGTACCAATTTATCTAGTATAGGTGAATTTTCATTTACATCATCTAATGCAAAAGCCTCTACAAATATTTTCTTTATTTCATGTAGTGCCTAATTTTGTTGATGTTCTCATCTTAGTTCTTCATGCTTGATCTTTTCCTTCAAGAGATCTTGCAATATTTGCATTTTTTCATATGTTGAGTTATCAGTGTCCCACTTTCAAATCACTATAGCTTCATCTAATGTGACTTGAGTACCGAGAGAATTATCCTTTTTCTTATGTAGTTTCTTCTTCTTTGGCTTTGGTGTGCTGCTGCTCGACAGATGTACTAAGGCTTGAATAGCCTCTTTCTCCTTAGGGTCTCGAGTCTCCTTAGTTATTTAAATCTTAGTCTCCTTTTCTTCCTCAATATGAGACCCTAAAACTTCTATTGTAGACTTATCTTCTTGATTTTTGATGTTCTCTTCTCCTTCTCCTTTATTGATTTCAATATTTACCTTGGTAGGTGTATTCTCTATAGTTTCTGGCTTATCCTATTCCTCGACACTTGTTACTTGAGTGACCTTTTAATCAATTGTGACCATGTGACAACTTGAAGGTTTTGAGTCTACAGTTGGTGCTTTCTCAATCTTTTGATAATCATGAACTTGTATGAGAACTAGATTGGAGCATAGTAGAAAGGGATCTGAGGCTGCCTCAGTAATAATTTGGCTTTTGATTTCTTCCTCAATCAAGGCATTAATATTCATTTGTGTGTCCTCAAGTACACCCTCAATAGTGATCACCTCTTGTGGTTCACTCTCTTCTACCTTCTGCCTTTTCTCTTCCTCAAGGATATGTGGTTCATCTAGATCCTCAATATTGTCCAGGTCAACTTGTCTGGATGTGCCTTCATCTTTTTTTGGACTCTTGTCAACTATTAATCCAAAGATTATCTTCCATGTCTATTTTCTCTATGTAACAAATTCTTCTACATTATTTTTCAAAATGGAGTAAGCCCTTATTTAAGGTATAAACCTATTTCTATGTTACTCCATAAATTTTTCTATTTTCTTTGGAATCAATTTAGGCATACTCTATACCAATGTTCCTTCTCTTATCTGTCTCTCAGTCACAATTGCATACTTCCATCTCGCATCAATTTTAGTGACTAACTCATTAGGGATTAGATTACCTATCTACAAAGGTGTCATCTTGAATGTACATAACATCTCTATCATTGCCTCTTCAATATTTTTTTTTATCAACTTTCCTTAATCTTTCAAATTTTATAAACTTAAATCCTACCAAACCTACTGTTCTCTTGATGTTATGGCAAATTTCGTCCACACTAGTTGGATGCATGTGTGTTTCCACCTTGAGTTTACTGATGTCAGCTATATTAGTCATTTCTTCATCATCATCATCCTTTTGTAGAACCAACTTCCTTCTTGGATTCTTCTTGGGGTGGCTTAGCTCTACCTTTGTTTGAGTTTGTTTTCTTTTCCATGAGCTCTCCCCTTCAGTGTTATTTATTGGTGTCTTCTTTTGGGGCTCGAAAAATTTATAGTTGAAGTTGCCCCAGTTCTTGGTCTTATTGCTATAGGAGGAGTAGGATTTTGTATTAGGTTCTTCTTCTTACTTGGATCGAAAACCATTATCTCTTTTCTCTTCTTTTGAGTATCTACTTTATCCTCTTCACTCTCTTCAAACTCACTTGTCTGGTCCTCACCTTGACCTTGTATAATTTACATACGTGCATTCTCCTCTTCTCCTTGTCCTAGCATTTTCTCAAGGTTTTTAACTATCTTCTTTCTCTTTCTCTCCAAGGTTGCAGACTTTAGGCCCATTTTTATTTTTGACTTAGCTTCCTCATAGTTTCCAAAAGGTTTAGCTTTTCTATCAATATCTTGTGCAAGTAAAGAAGTTATTGCTGCTGATGTCTCATCTATGTTAACTTCATAGGGAAATGGTCTCAAAAATTCTACCCTCGACATAACAACTTGATAAAGGTGTTATTGATATCCACTAGAAAACATATATCATCATGTAATTTCTCTACTAGGGATACACGAATCTTACTTCTCTTTCTCATCTTCTTCTTAAACTCTACAAAGTAACTCTCCATCACACTATCAAAATTGTCTCCTAATTGTTGAATGAACTCATTGATCTGTTGAGTCACAGGTCAGTCCTGACTCCATACAACATCTCCTATTGTAGGAAAAGTGTTTTACACATAGAAAAATATACAGACTATCAAGGAACTAAACTTACACATTAATTTCTTAGCTTTCTTGATTGATGATAGGTTCTCAACAAGTTGCGTCAGGTATAGCTCAAAAGATCATAAGTGTGATCTTTCTTCACAAATTTTCCATGCATGGTCTATTGCAATGCAAGGGAGACTATCCATTCGTATTGACTGATAAAACTTGTGAGCAATCACCCTAACAACAAAATTGATCTCAGGATCTGTGATGGTGGTGATAGCCATTCCTCTCTTGTTCCAAACTTCCATGGTGTTTTATTGAATTACTTCCTTTCTCTGACATCTCATTGTCTTCTTACTAGTAAGAGTAGGGTAACTAGTGACTCGGTGAATAATTTCCTTGGTGATCTTCACTGACCCATTTTCCAACCACATTTGTATGTCGTGCACTCTACTTAAGATAATCTTGATCCATTCAATTTTGAAATTGTGAGGGAATTCTAGGGAACACACTAACCCTTTCTCAACAATGTATTGATGCTCCACCTTCAACACTCTATTTATACACAATCTTTTGTATGTGTCCCTCAGCTCATAGTCTCTAATTTCACCAATATTTTACATGTATCATGTGCGCACATCATGTATCATTAAAACTTTAGGCAGAATTGATGACAAGACTCCCAAAATATCTCCCTTCACCTCACTCTTAGGTACATCCTAGAAATTGGGTGGTTTACACACATCACTTCTTACTAACTAAACATTAAGTACCTCCTTACCTTTCTTCCTATCTACAATAGATGAGCTAGATGCCATTTTTCGATCTAGGGTTCATAAAATGAATTCAGAGTAACTTTATAATACCTAGTTTCAATAGTTCTTCACAATGTTTGCTGATGACACACTTGTAGAATCTTTGCAAACTGACTTCGCACAAATCGCTCTTCTCAATCACCTTTGATTTGCTCTGTAAATTATCAAATCAATGTGTGAAATGAAAAAGAATGGTAAAATTTTGTTATATAGATTAAAATGGTCACTTTTAGGTCTTCATTAAATGCTCCGTACACTAGTAGGTGAAATACAACTATCTCGACCTTCACATGATAGATCAACTAACATGTACCCATACGTGGTTGAAACCATGACTCAGTTGATACTAAAATTTCCAATTTAGCTTGGTAGATTTAACATCTCAGTTATTATAGGATCTTGACACATACTAAGTGACTTGGTCACTATAGAAATAAATACTAATGCTCGACATCAATTATGAAAAATAACTCTTTTCTCAAATTTGTCCTAATGCATCTTTTGCTCATGAAGATATGGACTTTAACACATCTAATGTTAGGAACTGGTGTAAAATATAACATTTGAAATTAAATTTCCATACATACCTTCTTTTCTTATTTAGAAGTAGTGTGATCACCCGATCCATTGGATTGGGTGACCTCAGGTTTACTAGATCCACTACTGCTTCCTTCCTCTTTCTTTCTCCATGTCTTATTCACCTGGTCACTTGTCTGTTCAATAATCTCTTCACCTTTGAATTGTTTATTACTTGATTCTTATGCTCTGCAGTCTCTTTTTATATGACCAATCTTGTGGCATTTGTAACAGACCAGACTTCCACTCATCCAGCTCTTGGATTTACCTCTAAAATGTGTCCTTATACAGTTTTCTCCAATATGACCATATTCTCCACAATAATGACAACTATACCACGTATTGTAATCCTAATTGAAGGTGTTACCTTTCTTAGGTGCATTACCTTGCTTCTTAGATGCCCACTTAGTTTTTGCATTAGATCTACATTCTTGTTCTCTATGACCATATTTCTGACAATTGTAACAATGTCCTTGAAATCTAGGTGCAGTAGGTGAATTTCTAACCTTTGACCTACATTCATGTACCTGATGTCCATGCTTCTTACACTTAAAACAATATCCCTTGAATTTAGGCTTAGGATTGGACTTACCATTCTTTCTTCTATAGATGTTTTTTGTGTGTCCTAGCTTCCCACAATGATGACATTTAGGTTTGTTGTTCTTTGGCTTAACATTCCTTTGTTCTCCACTCTTTGATGATTCTCCTTCTTTAGTGGATGATAGGTTCTCATCATGTCCTAGTCTAGAGGTTTCACTTGATCTTTTTTGTGACCTCATTAGTTCCTCAAAATATTTCACACCTTCATTAGGTTTGTTCATCCTCTCATTGAATTCATTTTTAGATCTTAACTCATTCTTTAGTTGATTGTTCTCTAATCTCATTTTTGTAATTTCCATGTCTTTCCTGTTCAACTCTGATTTGTAAGTAATAGTTTATTTACCATGTCTAATTGATTGCTTGTCACCTTCTACATATCACATGTCTTTTCATCAAGTCTTGTAGCCATTTGTCTCTTATCTTCTTCTGCCATTTGTCTTGTCTTCCTCAGCTTTCTTTTTCTGTTCAATCACTTCATATATTCTTACTGATTGGATTTCCTGTTCTCTTTTCAGACTTCAGACTTCTTCATTCAATGTGTTGTTTATCTCTAATAGATATGCTATTTATGCATCAATTTAAATGGAGTTTCCATTATAAAATAGACCTTTAGTGTCTTTTTCTTGATATTGAGTGTCATTCAATTGGATTTCCAATTCTTTCCTTTTCTTTAAGGATTTCTTCAATTCTTCTCTAGCTTCTTCAAGCTGGTGCAACATAAGTTGGATGTTAATATTTTGTTTCTCTATGATCTTTGCCAACTTATAAGCCTCTATATCCAAGATCTTAACTCTAAAGTGGTTAGACTTCTTCTAAGAGAACTATGCTATGCTACCAATTGTTGGAAATCTTATTTAGGAAAGTGAGACACTGAGAGGGGGGGGGGGGGGGGGGGTGAATCAGTTATCTACTAAAACTTTCACTTTCATATCAATTCAACATATGTGTTATTATCATGACCTTCAATATTGAAATGAATCTAACATTCTAATCACATCCATGAAATATAACTCATAGCACAAAGATTTGGTAACCTAGAAACCCTTGAAAGGTAAAACTGAAGTGGGAATGACACCCACAAATCTTCACTACTACAACAATAAAGTGTTCCTATTAGGGCTACAAAGTTTTGATCACTTCTCGTGATCTACCCTATGAGGGTCTACCATGTTAAGAGCTTACATACTTATACAATCTACCTTGATTAAAGGATTTAAAACTCACAACCAAGTAAGCACTCGGTTAAGATATTTACAAAGGTTTTTTAGGACCACTTTGTTAAGAGATTTACCCTGATTCACTTGCTAGAATGTACCAGTACCTGATCCTTTGGTTTGCACTTTAAAATATCCTTTCCAATACTTATTTGATCTCAAAATCAAATATTACTTTATTCTGTCCTTCACTTCTCTGCTCGGTCACTTCTGCCTTATCTCTGCATCTAACAATCAAAACACTACTTCAATCCACATACACAAGATCTCCTATGTTACTACATTTTAGGGTTTTGATATCACCTTATATAAACAACTAATCAAGCTTCTAGATCAAGATCAACGATCTAGATTCATCACTTATGCCACTTAAGGATTCCCTTTTTCTAATTGGTTATATTGCTTGCATAAGTGTTAATGATTGAAATCATGATCCTTAATCAAATCCTTAATTAACTCAACAATTATTAAATCATGCATAAAAGTTAGCCAAAATGGTTTACCTAGGTGTTTGTGCCATTGCAAACACATATAAAAAAATGGTTCACTCGACATATGAAGCCTCTGATGCTCAGTCAAAACTGTTCTTCATATACTAGCGCTCGACACTGACTCTTCTATACATCTTGGCATATACTGCTTGGTAACTACTAAAGTACTCAATGACCTCTGACTTTCTCAGTAAATATACACAATACAAGTCTAGTATATTACTCGGCCTTAATAAGATGACTCGGTCACTATGATGACCGACCAACATTGCCTTAGTAATGACTAAGTGTTTCACATTAATAGACAATGTGACTTAGAGATCAACAAGACTACCCACCAATGAGTGGTTTATTACACTTTTTGAAAGTTCCTAACTATCCTATTAGTCACTAGTTAGTAAACAGTGAATGGAAATGAGAAAGTTATCTTGCCAAGGTTGAAAAAGAATATGTAATGGTAAAAATAATATAGTCAAAGCTTATTGCATTGTCTTTAGATGAAGTTGCAATAGTAGATAATACTTGGGTATGGATGCATGTTTACACTATACATAATCATGCTTGCCAACCTCATCTACTATATGTTGCTAAAATAAACATTAGTGCAACAACTAAAAATTTATTTCAATTAGTAAAGAGTTCTTTAATTGAATATGGAGGTATGGATGGCATGGCAATTGCCAAAAAGTTGGTATGTATTGGAGTGGATGGAGATTCAGTAATGCAAGGTCACAGGAATGGTCTTTGTACAAAGATGGAAACTTCTTCTACACCCTTCATTACTGGTATTCATTGTATGGCCCAAAAAATGAATCTAGCTTTTGGAATTGTGAGAAAACATGCTCTAATAAACAAATTTGAACATTTAACTAGATATCTCTACCCACACTTCTGCCCAAGTCTGAAACAATTTATAGAATTTCAACATTTTTATGATGGAATAATAGATGAGAATAAGCTTCTTAATGACAATGATACTAGATGGATCTCTTTGGATGGACCAACACATTGATTTTTTAAGAATATCCATCCTTGATTAGACCATTTTACACAAATCATGATGAATCATAACTACCAAAATTTATTGACCTTCTTCAAAGGTTAAGTAATATAGAGACACTCTTAACTTTACAAACTCTTCTCCCCATGCTAGAAGCTATGAGGAATATTATGAAAAAATACCAACAACTAGCTATGTATATTACAAAATATGCTAAGCTACACAAGACGACATGCATGACCCTCAATAATCTCTATCGATCTCAACCAACATGATCTAATGTAGAATTTGCTAAGTGGAGGACACTCACAAGTTTGGACAATCCTGATAAATTTTTACAAATTGATGCAAATGGGGAGTTATGTACCAATGTATGTGGAGTTGATATACCAATGCACTACTTTGCCACTTTCGAGCTTGAAGAACCAAGAAAGCGCACTAGGAAGCGACTAGAAAGAGTCTCAAGGGAATTTTTTAGCAAGATTGTTGAGTTTTTAACTACTTCCATGAAGACAAATTCCTATGATCTTTCCTCACAAATTATAATAAGATTCCCTCCTGAGAAACTACTTGAAGCCATGTCTATTGTGTTTCCTCAATATTGGTCTATCAATAATTTAGATGATTTTAAAAGTAAGATACTGACTTTGATAAAGCAATTTTTCCAACCCAAAGAAATCAATGGAGTAACTATAGATGGAATTTTAAATGAAACTCTTCTTAGAGAGAAATCATGCCATTTTTCTAGCATAATGAGGGATCAATATGACCTAATGGAGAACCCCCATGAAGAGGGATAAGTAATAAGGATTTGGACAATTCTAGGTCACAACGAAGTGTTGCTTGATTCAATATCAGAACATTTCAAGCTTGCTGATTTACGTCTTACCATGATATTGGGTTTAGTGGAGGATGAGAGAGTTTTTAGTGCTTTGGGGTTCCTAAAATCAAAGCTAAGAAACAAACTAGACAAGAATTTGGAAAATTGCTTAAGAATATATATATCTAGGTATGAAGTCAACACTTTTCCTTATGATAGGGCACTGAAAATATGGAGGCCCAAAAGTGAAAGAAGAGGTTTGGGAAACACTTCAAACCAAACTACCACTAGGAAAATTGACTCATGTACTGGTAGCATTGAGATGCAGTTCAATAGAGGTATGCAAACTCAAAGTAAAGAGAACAATAACACAAATAAGAATCAAGGAATCTCTGGATTTGTTGAGGAATGAAAACTTTAAGAGATTTAGCAGTACCACTAACTAGTTCCTAGGTATTTATTAATATTTTTACTGTATCTCATCCTTCATATTAAAAAACATATTATTGTAATATTGTGGTTGATAACTTGATGATATTTTATGTGTCTATCAACTTTTGCAGGAAATGAATATTGATTTCCAATTGCATTTTTCAACTTTCTTTTTCCAGATACAAAATAGCAGAATATAATAGCATAAAGTGTTTTTAATATTGATAGATTTATGTTTATTTAGACATGTTGAGATTTTCATTAATTCTTTCAAAGTATAGCCATATGATACCCTTAGAAAATGACCCAGAACTCCCTTTTATGGAAACAAGGGAGCAACAAAAGCTTCAGGTTGATTTGTAACATGTGAAGAGTCAAGACTTAGCATCAAAATCAATATCACAACCTCAATACAATTGTAAAATTCTAAATGTATATATGAACATTATAGGCTAGACTAGCAAATTAGAAACTTCTACATTTCTCCTTTTCAAAAAATAGAGTTCAATCTTAAAACTTAATTCAAACCATGAAAAATTAAATATAGAGAATAGCATTATAGAAAAAAACCTTGAAATTAATTTTACATACTATGATTTATGAGATGTTTGTGCCATTTTCCATAGGGTGCTCCACTCTATGTTTGATGGAAGTTTAATTTGTGTTAAAGTATGGTGATTCACCTGTAAATTTGTCATCAATATATATTTGGAAGATTGAATTGAAACCACTATTTCATCCAATATTGCATTCAAATTTGTCAATGGTTTGATGTAATTCAGAAAGTTGTGATGAGTTGTGTCCTTAGGAAGGTTGTCTAATTCAAAATTCATTTTTTCCTTCAACCTTTTTTCAGAAGCTTCTCTTCTAACAAATTTCATTGATGTCTCAAGAATATTCAAGAAACCAACATTTAACAATTTGAATATCTTTTCATTCGGCTTCTTGATATTTTTCTTAGCTTTCGCCAAAATTTCCCATCCTTCCCTTAGTTTCTGACATTTCTGAATGATAGATGATGCCCTTATTGAGGCATAGACGAGGTTTTTAATTCTCTTGGATGCCAA
Organism: Chamaecyparis obtusa; assembly: GCA_027943335.1. Classification (NCBI taxonomy): domain Eukaryota; kingdom Viridiplantae; phylum Streptophyta; class Pinopsida; order Cupressales; family Cupressaceae; genus Chamaecyparis; species Chamaecyparis obtusa. Next base: position 313,142 of record BSBK01000972.1, on the reverse strand, counting down.
ATGGATGTCACTAGTTGTGTAGACTTCTTGCAAAATATATTTTGCAATATCCTCTTTTGAATAAAGAAATCTATTCTTCACAATGCACTCTTTGAGCTTCCCAAAAATTTCTCTTAGACTATTATCAACTCAAAAAATTCATACAACCTCTCACTCCTTTACATTATTTTCCCCTAAATGTCTTTTTTTATATGCTTCACTATATTTTTACTTTCTCATTAAAGCTATCTTGGGAAGTTTTAATTGTAGTATTTTCCTTCTGTAGCTCTTCGCTCAATTCTGACAACTGGTGTTCACTATGTTTTCTTGTTTCCTCTGCTTTCTCTTCCCACTATTTTAATTTCTCTCTCTCATCCTCAAATTTCTCTTGTGAATTTTTTTTTTCTACAATAGAAGACTCCATATTTTTTTATAATCTTTTTGAAGTGGATTTTTCATCCTCAAGTTTTTGATTGCTTTCATCCAATTTTTCTTTGAGTTCTTTGAGTTCCGTCTCCATTTATTCTTTCGGTGCAATTTCTTGTGTAGAGCTAGAATTTTTTATCCTTTTCTATAATTAATTACACTTGCTATCTTCTATTTTCCTCTTTGCTCTTTCATTTTCCAAGTATTCCTATAAAATTTCTATTCTTTTCTCCAACTTACTTTTCTCTCTCTCCACCTTGAGTAGTGAATTGTAGATCACTTGGTTGGTCTTTTTTGACACATTGATTTTGTCCACATTTTTAACCTTGGAAAAATCCAGTTGGAGGGTGCTAACATGAAATTAAGAGGGACCTATATGAATCTTTGGTGGATTAGTATGTTTAGCTAGGGGTATAACAACCATGAACTCCATCATTGCTTTGTTTGGGTCATATGTGAAAATATCCTGTTCGATGTAGGTTTTGTTAGTTACAACTGAGAGGGGGGGTGAATCAGTTGTATGCAATTAATATTAAAATTTATCTTTTTATATCAAAATAGTAAATGAAAATATGAAACCTTAAAACTAACACAGATCAGAACACCAAGAATTGTTTTCGAGGAAACCTTATTAAGGGAAAAACCATGGTGGGGATGAAACCCACGAATAATGCACTAGTGATAAAGTATCTCAGTTACAAGATCTTTCCCTATTAGGAGAAGATAAATACAACTAGTAAAAAGTCCTTGTTAAAGGACTGACTCCTTTCTTCGAGTCAACAACCCTATTAGGAGTTGATAGGATGAACCTTTCTTCACTCAAAGCAACTTGCCCAATGTGAAGGTTAAATCTAGCTTCTAAAGGTTAAACCCACCTTCTGGAACCATTGTCCAAATGAAAGTATATAAATATACTAATCAAAGATAATGAACTGACTAACAACAACTCCTTTGCTAAAATAGTTCCAATGAAGTACAATAATCACAATGCCTACTCTACATTAATAGTACTCACATCCACATTTTCACATCCACACCACCACACTTTGCATCACTTGTTTTAATCCTTTATAAAAAATATAAATGATTTATTAGGTCCACACCAATTATGAATTTCCTAATAAAAATGATTTACATTAACTCTTGTGAAGATACACACGAGATCTTGGACAAGAAAATAACAAACATCAGTCGACCAACATACTCCATAATCCATAAATTATCTTCGCACAATATAGAACATGCCACATCCCATAGGTTGACACCAAAAAAGACTTCAGAAGGTCACATGCTACAACTGATGTCACCATGATCCTTGCGACCTCATGTCCACATAAGATGAAGTTCCACATATCTTCTTCCATGATCTAAGCTTTCTAGATATATCTCCATCTTGCATACATGCTATACCCAAAATTACAGTAACCACTTCATTATTTTCCTTTGCACTATCCCATGACCAGTCCACACTATTCCCACTATAACTTACTGTAACTAACTAATCAGATTCTATGATCAAAGAAAACCATTCTAAACATTATCCAGTACCAAAATACAATATCACAGACTCAAAGATGCAACAAAGATCATCAGATGCCTTCTGTACTCTTACTTGTACTTAGTGAAACATTCTGCTCAAGATCTTCACCAATTTTGCGATCCTTCACAATCATACATTGACATCAATGACAACACACAAATGCCAAAAACATTCCTAACAATCTCCCCCTTTTGTATTGATGGAAACATATGATGAAAAACCATCAATCCAAAAATCTTATACAAACTTCTCAATATATTCACTCTGCTCCCCCTAATACAGTATAGTTTTTCACATATCACTCCCCCCTTTTACATCAATATAAAAGGGTGCCAAATATCCTTTACATATCTCTCTAATCTTCTCCTTCTCTTTATTTATAAATCTTCACTCTCAGGTGCTCAATCGCCCAGATAAGTGTTGTTAAGTCTTGTGATCACTCCCCCTGAGGAGTGCATCCAAGAATCAAGTCCAGAGAAGAACATAGCTTTGGTAGCTACTAGAATGATGCATTCTTGCATCATCTAGTTCTTGCAAGGAGGGGTTTTCACCCCAAGCATATCTTTGAGATACTCAAAGAAATCTTTTGACAAAGGTTTAGTGAATATATCTACTAATTTATCCTTTGTATTGACATACTCAACTCTAACTTCCTTTTCTACAACTTTCTCTCTCAAATAATGATATTTAATTGAGATATGTTTGGTTTTTGAGTGTATAAATTATTCTTTGACATATTTATTTTTCTTGTATTGTCATGATGAATCACAACTGGTTCTTCAAAGCTAATTCCAATATCCTTTAGCATCCATTTCATCCAAATAACCTATGAGTAGCTTAAAGAAGCTACCACATATTCTGATTCAATAGTAAATTAAGCAACACAATCCTACTTCTTTCTTTACCAAGAGAATAACCTCTTCCTAATGAAGAATGCACCACCATTGGTGCTCTTGCTATTATTGATACATCTTGCCTAATCTGCATCAGTGTATGCATTGAGAGTAAAGTCATTTGACTTAACATAGCACAACCTAGATTCCAATGTTCCTTTCAAATACATAAATATCCTTTTTACTGCAATATAGTGAGTCTCTTTTGGATCTTCTCGAAACCTTGCAACAATTCCAACTATATTTGCAATATCAAGTCTGGTATGTGTTAAATATTGTAATCCTCCAATCATGGATTTGTATTTTGTTTGATAAACACTTTGATTTTCATCATTTGCAGTAAGCTTGCATCTAGTAATCATAGGTGTTCCAATAGGTTTGCAATCTTCCATGCCAAAATTTTTTAGTAAATCCTTGAGATACTTGGTTTGAGAAATGAAAATTCCATGTTTACTTTATGTAATTTGAAAACCAAAAAATAACTTCATTTCACCAATCATAGACATTTTAAATTCATCTTTCATTTCTTCAGCAAATTTATTGCTCATTTAATCATTTCCCCCAAAGGTAATATCATCCACAAATATTTCTATAATTAGGATTCCATCCTTTCCAGATCTTAAATATAAATTATTTTCTACACTACCTTTTCTGAAACCAAGATGTAATAAATACCTGTTAAGTCATTCAAACCAAGGTCTAGGAGATTTCTTCAGTCCATACAGAGCCTTCTTCAACTTGCAAACCATGTCTTTGTCATCTATCAAGGGAAAACCATTAGGCTTCTCAATGTATACCTCTTCTTCTAGATCACCATTCAAGAATGTATATTTCACATCCATTTGATACATTTTGAAGTCCTTATGGGAAGAAAAGGAAAGAAACAATCTTAATTCCTCCAAACTAGCCACATGTGCAAAGGTTTCTTCAAAGTCTATTCCTTCTTACTGTGAGTAGTCTTTACAAACCAATCTATTTTGTTCCTTATAACTGTTCCCTCTTCATTCATTTTATTTTTGAATATCCATTTAGTTCCAATAACATTATTTCCTTTAGTTCTAGAAACTAGTTCCCAATCTTTTTTCTTTATTATCTAATCCAATTCTTCTTTCATTGCATTAACCCATGATTCATCTTTGCGAGCCTTATCAGTAGTTCTAGGTTCCACTTGTGAAATTAGACATAATTCCTCTCTAGCCTTAGACTGAGTTAAAATGCCTCTATTCCTATCACCAATAATATGATCTTTAGGATTATTTCTTGGTACATACCTTGGAGTTTTAGGAGCATTAGATTGTTCACTTTCACATTATTCCCGTTGTTGTCAAATTCAACCAACTCTTCTGCTTCAATAGTCTTTTCTAAGTTTTGATCACACATTCTTTCTTAACATTGAAAATTCTCATCAATTATTACATTAATACTCTCAACCATCTTTCTCAATCTCAAGTTGAAACATCTGTAAGCTTTACTTTTGGTGGAATAACCAAGAAAGATGCCTTCATCATTTCTTGAATCAAAATTACCTACCTCATCATCTCTTTTGATAAAACATTTGCTACAAAAGATTCTAAAATATCTCACAGTAGGAGCATAGCCAAACCAAAGTTCATAAGGTGTTTTAGTATTACCTTCAAAAATCTAAACTCTATTCAAAGTATAAACTACAGTACTGATTGCTTCCCTCCAATGCACATGTGATACATTTCCTTCAACCATCATTGTTATAACAACTTCTAGTATAGTTCTTTTCCTTCTTTCTACAATCCTATTATGTTGTGGAGTCCTAGGAGGAGAAGTCTGCCTACGCATCCCATGTTCTTCATAGTATGAATTAAAAGTAGTAGATGTAAAATATCCTCCTCTGTCTAACCTTAAAAATCTTATCTTCAAACCTGATTCAATTTCTACTTTTGCCTTGAAGATCTTGAACTTGTCAAATGCATCTAATTTTTCTTTAAAAAAGAAAACCACATCATTCTATAATGATCATCAACAAATAGTATGAAATACCTTTCTCCATAAGAGGATACGGTCCTTTTAGGACTAAAGAGATCTATATGCACCAGATCTAGTTTCCCTTTGGTAGTGTATGACTTTCTCTAGAAACTCCCCTTTGTTTTCTTTCCCATTACACATTCTTTGCACATGGTGTTGGAGGGCTTCACAATTTTTGGTAAGTCCCTAACAACGTTGATGTTATTTTCCTTCACAATGTTATCAAAATTCACATGACAAAATCCTCTGTGTCATAGCCAATTTTCATCAATCTTAGCATCAAAACATTTTGCATTAGCAATATTCAACATAAATATTTTACCTCTTGTCTTTGTTCCTAATGCAATCAAGTTTGCCTTTTGTCCTATGATAGTGCATGATCTATTACTGAACTATAAATAATAACCTTTATCCATAAGCTGTCCAACACTCAAAATGTTATGCTTAAGTCCATCAATAAGAAACACATGATCAATGTTAGTTTTTCCATCCAGAGAAATAGATCCTACTCCAATAATCAGTTTAGAAGCATTATCACAAAATATGACAACACCACCATCATACATTTTTAGCTAAACAAACCTATCTTTATCACCAATCATGTGATGTGAGAATCCACTATTAATGATCCATTCATGTTTCTTTTCAACATGTGATACTAAGGCTTTTTCTTCATGAATAGTTTCATTATCCTTTATAGCTACAAACCCAATCTCATCTACTATTGAATCATCATCAGAAACACCTTCACTAGCATAATAACATTCCTCATCATATAAATATGTCCTAGTGAACTTAGGTTTTTACTTAGAGACCCTTTTAGGACATCTAGATGTAAAGTGACCAACTTTATTGCAATAAAAAATATTAAAGGTAATTTTCCTTCAAATTTACCCTTACCTCTTTTCTCCTTTCTTGTAATTAGAGAAACAAGTTCATCCATATTCCTATTTTCCTCATCAATTTCCATTAGAACATATCCATATTCTCCAAGCTCAAAATATTTTTAACCTTACTAGTGCTCACAAGGCTTGATGAAGTTTTTTTGTCATTATGAATAGTTGCCTCAAATGTAGTTTCTATCTTTGGTACTAAATCCTGTAATTTTTACACCTCAAAGGTAGTTAATTTAGCTATCAACATTTCTCTATTGAATCTTTGAATCAATGGAATTATCTCCTCAATCACTTGCACTTTGGTCTTGTAAAAATGTGTCAAATATCTCATAATATTTACGATGACCTCTTCTTCAGTAAAAGTGCCTCCTAAATTTTTGATCCTTGTAACAAGTTCTGAAACCATTTGGACATAAGCTCTCACATTTTCATCTTCTCAAATTTTTAGATTTTCCATCTTTGTCTTCCAATTTTGTAACTTTTCCTGCTTGGTGCACTTGTCTCCTTCATAAAGTTCTTCTAGTCTTCCCCAAATTTCATGAGATTAATCAAGGTTCTTAAATTCAGTAAATTATGCTTCAGATAGTGCACTTATCGAATCTTCCCTTGTAGCCATATTGCAAGAGAAAATCTTCTTTTCATCATCAGTAGCATTAGGAAAATCATTTTATGCAACAATCTTTTCCTTGTTCTTTGTAGTCATCCAATAATCAATTCCTAGGCAGAAAAAATGTGTCCTCATCTTGTTCTTCCAGATGTGAAAGTTTTTAGCATCAAATTTAGGAATATCCTTCCTGTAATAAGCCATCTTTAGATCACCTCAAGTGGTCAAGATTTCTCTTTGAGGACCAATAGCTCTGATACCAATTGTTGGTTACAATTGAGAGGGGGGGGTGAATCAGTTGTATGTCATTAATATAAAACTTTATCTTTTCATATCAAAATAATAAATGAAAATTTGTAACCTCAAAAGTAACATAGATCATAACACCAATAATTGTTTTCGAGGAAACCCTATTAAGGGAAAAACCCCGGTGGGGATGAAACCCACAAATAATGAACTAGTGATAAAGTATCCTAGTTACAAGATCTTTCCCTATTAGGAGAAGATAATACAAACCATACAAAGTCCCTATTAAATGACATACTCCTTTCTTTGAGTTAGCAACCTTGTTAGGAGTTGATAGGATGGGCCTTTCTTCGCTTGGAGCAACTTTCCCAATGTGAAGGTTAGATCCACCTTCTGAAGGTTAAACCCACCTTTTGGAACCACTATGCAAATGAAATTATATAAATATACTAATCACAGATAATAAACTAACTAACAACTCCTTTGCTAAAATAGTTCCAATAAAGTACAATAATCACACTGCCTTCTTTACATCAACAGTCCTCGAATCCACATATTCACATCCACACCACCACACTTCACATCACTTGTTTTAATCCTTTATAAAAAATACAAATGATTTATTAGGTCAGCACCAATTAGGAATTTTCTAATAAAAATGATTCACATAAACTCTTGTCAAGATACACACATGATATTGGACAAGAAAATAAAAAACACCAGTCATCCAACATACTCTATAATCTATAACTTATCTTTGCACAAGATAGAACACACCACATCCCATAGGTCGATACCAAATAAGATTTCACAAGGTCACACACTACAACTTACATCACTACAATCCTTGTAACCTCATGTCCACATAAGATGAAGTGCCACATGTCATCTTCCACATTCTAAGCTCACCAAACATAACTCCATCTCACATACATGCTATACCCAAAATTACAATAACCACTTCACTATTTTCCTTTGCACTGTCTTGTGACCAGTCCACACTGTTTCCATTGTAACTTACCTGTAACCAACTAATCAGATTTTGTGATCACATATAACCATTCTAAAAATTGTCTTGTACCAAAATACAAGCTTGTAGACTCAGAGACGCAACATAGATCATCACATGCCTTCTGTACTCTTACCTTTACTTAGTGAAACATTATGCTCAACATCTTCTTCACCAATTTTATGATCCTTCATAATAATATGTTGACATCAATGACAACACATAAATGTCAAAAATATTCCTAACAAATTCTTCATCATGAGTTGCAGCAATTGTATCCCTCTTTAATATCTTCTTATTTTGTCTATTCATATTTCTTTTTTATGCAAAATTATTAACAAAATCATTGTAACAAAAATCTAGGGTTCCTGAGACAATTGAATATTTGAAAGGTGAAATAGAACTTGAAATGATGTATGCAAGTACACCTATGCCTATGGTTCTAACTAATGCATTTTGAGGATTAGAAACACCTATTCCTAATCCCGTCCCATTGTCACTTACTAGTGGAGTTTTTGGACTGTTCTAAGGGTTTTGTTTTGAAGTTGAAACCAAAAGATTTGGAGTGGCAATTGATAAAGTTGAAATTGTACTCACTATTGGAATTGTTGGGATTTTCATAAATTTTTGATTCTTTACAATGCCTTGATCATGGAGAGTATGTATAATATCTATTACCATTGGTCTTTTGTGAGAGATATATTATAGATGTTGTTTTAGTTGTACTTGTTTAGGATAACTAGTATTAGTACCCATGCCATCCCTACCAGTGGTAGTGGAACTTGATTGAACACTAATGAGAATAATATACTCAGAATCCCTGCTAGTGGCAGTGGTACTTGACTCACCACCAATAGGATCACTAGGTTCTTTTAGTGGTGAACTTGAATCTCTAACAAATGAAGTTGCATGGGTAATGAGACTTATTAGTACCTTTGTATGGTGAATCTGATGATTCAACTCTAATGACAAGTTTGTGACCACATTTTGGTTGAAATGTTGTCAACATTGGAAACCAAGGGCTTTCTCCTTTGGGACCCAAACCACCATGACCCACAAAAACCCATTTTTCTATAATGGATGCCCCTATGCTATATTGTTCTTTCATAAACTCATCGACTCTACTCAAATTCAAATAGACTATAGTAGCTATTGGAGTGGCCATGGGATCCACATTAACCTCATACTCATTATCTTCAATATCACTACTGTCATATGCTTCAACGGGATGCTCCATATTCCACAATTTTCTAAAATCTTCATCCTCTCTGATTTCATAAAGATATGCATAGGTCTTTGTTTCATCAATATTTTTCCTCATAATCCAAAAATCAGTAATTTTTCTTTCAGTCCAAATTTTCTCTTTATATTGTTGAACTAAATTTTGTGGAATAGCTTTATTAGATGGATTAGCAATTTTTTGGTAGAAATTATAGGGTTTCTTGATCTTCTCTATTGTTCTGTGTGTGTGTAATGCCATAATTTGTGATGACAATTATTCTATTGAAATATTATTGTCAGAAACATATTTCTCCATCTCTTTTTTTACCTCAACCCATGAGTCCATGTTTTTAAACTTTTATAGCAATGGTTTACTTTCATGTTGAAATTTGCTTGCAGAGTTCCTATTCTCCACTTGAGCCTTGTTCTAATGACACCAATTGGATCATACTGCCAGTAATTGTCAACATCAAATCTAAAAATTGTCAAAAACTCATGTGCCACACCGAATCCTTTTCTGTCAAATGTGAACCCTCCACATGAGAAAGGAAATGAAGGAAATATATGGACTTCTTTTATTGAGCATGAAAGAGTCCATCTTTACTCTACATCTATTGTATACATTCCAATGCAAATACCCTCTTTGTCACATGTATTAGAAGTTTTTAGGGTTCTATTGTTGATCTGTAAAACCTTAACACAATGTATTCTTCCATGAAGAACCAATCAACCAATTGTATTGTACTTCCTAGTTGAATGCAATCTCTACAAGACACATGGAATCTAGACATTGGAGTGCTTGTAATTTCATGATACATTGGTGCAAAAAATTTGTCTACAAATTTGTTGTAGTTCTTTCTATTATAATTCATCCTTATCTTAGGTGTCCATTCATATAATGGACACATTGTTTTGTTTTGAGTCTTTTCACCAATCTTATAGATCTAAATCTAAAGCTTGTTGGTCTCGAACATTGCATGATACTTTTATAAAAGAAGATAGCACAAGTAGGTTGTGAACCTAAATGTTTTATAGGAACCGATTTTAATCATTACTAATTTTCTTTGCATGGTTTGAACAACATGGTTAATGAAATTATATCTTACTAGTTCACATTTATAATGTATATGAAAAATAATTTCAATAATGCTAGCACCCACTTCCCTATTAGTTTCCAATCCTAGGTAAAATGTTAGCAAGGAAATAGTATCCTCAACCAATGTCACAAAAATATCAAAATCATAAGGTGGCTTATGATTGTGATCCAATAGAGCACCACACACTATTAGACCTTTTCTAAACAAATCTTTATAATTTGTACTGATTTTATCATATTCCTCTGCCAAGTTTCCTAGGTCAATGTGGATATTTACATTTTGTGCTTCAAACCCTACATCCAACAAACAAACAAATTCTCCCTCAGTTATGGATAAAATTTCCCATTGAGTATTTTTATTCACAATTGCCTTTTTATCTTCATAAAAATTTAAGGCGCAGACCATGATAATTTTTGGGCAAGAGAATACTTCAAGAAACATCATGCATCCCAAACCAATATTCCATGATGCAATTTATTTATCCGCGCCATTAACATTTTGTTTGAAACATTAAATTTTTCCCTATCTAGATTTCTCAACTTATTAGATAATTCATATCCAATATCTATAATTTTCCTATCACCATAGATAATAGGATCATAAATATCATGGTATTCATCATTGAAACTTGTGTTGTTTTAACCAGTTTGTTGAAGTCTATTTTTTCTTTCCCTTTGGAATTTCCTATAGTGGTAGTTTTCAGGTTCCCCATCACTAGTACTACTACTGGTAATGGTTCAAAACAATGCTACAAAAATAACCCTAAGAATTCTAACCCTCAATTTGAACCCATAATTATAGTTCTACAATCTAAATGGTAAACCTCAACTCATGAGATTCAAAATTAAAAAAATGCGAGATTTAGGTGTTCTAGATTTTACCTAGAATTTTTGTTTAAGAGGATTGGTGGAGACAGACTCTATTGCATTCCTCAACATAGAATTCATTTATGAATCTCCAATATGAGTTAGAACTCAAAGCCTTAGTTTCAAAACCCTCAAAAATTTCAAAATCTAAAGGACAAAATTTGTACAATCATGTTAGAATTTTATAAATTATTATTAATTAATAATTACTATTCACAACCTTAGTACAATAAGTTTATTTCTTCATTTTGAAGACTAACATATGACATGTGTCACTTTTCCAGAATATTCTTGAAGACTTTTTAATCCTTCACAACTTTTGCCCAAAATAGAACTTATTACACTTAATTAAATGTTTAATCAAATTTAGAATTTAACTTTACTTAGTTAAATGTTTATCATTTATATGCCTTACGGTAGGAAAAAATTAGCATTAAAAAAATCATGTACAACATTATCATTTATATGCCTTAATCAATGACATGTGCCTTATTTTTGGTGGAAGCTTGCAAAAAATCATTAGCATTCCCACATTCAGTTCAAAATACACCTTAGGCCATTGATTTGTGTCCATCAAATGGATGATGGTATCCATTGTCATTGTCACTTTTCGTGGGTCCCATAGTCCACTATAATTTATTATATATAAATAAATAAGTTAATAAGTGTAATACCCCAAAATTGGCACCTTGCAATTCTAATCAATTTTGGTGCATTCCTTCAAATTTATACATCATTAAAGTCCTATTGTACTAGGCAATTTTGTCTCCTAATTGACTTTATTTGACTTGGTGTCAAATGCAGAAAACCCTAAATTTTCATTAATCATATACTATATTTAATTCCTAAATATTTGACATTTATTGGCTAAATAATCCCTATGATTAATTGATTTAATTACGAAGTCCTAGTGCTTTTAATTGAATTTAATTATTCAAATAACTCGAAAATCCACCCATGTGGCTATAATTCATTTACTTAATTAAATAATTCCTCCAAATTGTTTCACCTCCCACTAAGGAGATGAAGAGATGACCGTTTCTTTGCAAGAAACTCTTCAGTCTCCACCTAGGGTCTTCTATATTATGAGCCTCTCATTCCTCATTTGAGGGAGGTAATTTTTGAGTACTAAAACTTTGTCAAATTGTTGTCTCATTTTCATATTGATTAAGCTTTTCACATTGCATATTTAGAATAGTTTCAATTTCTTAGTATAATCTTGCACTCTCATCTTTAATGTAGTTTTCTTATTATGTTCTTAGTTTAATTGTCATTTCATTTCAAGCTTCTTAGATTACAAGTTGCATTCTCACTCTTAGATTACAAATTTCATTCTCATTTTAGCTTAATTCCTTTCATCTACAATCATTTTCTTAGCATTTAAATCCTCCATTTTAGCTTGGTCTATGGTTGTTGGGCTCTCAATTCTGAGAGTAAATTCAAATCCCATCTAAATAGGAGGTGATAGTGTTGGTTGTTCTTTTTCCCCAAAGGTCAGATTGACATAAGGATTGATAGGGCTAGTGTCACATTCACTCAACACTCAAAATCTGACAGGAAAAAGGGCCAACTAACAAGGATCAAAGAGAGATCCTTCTACACTTTGAGCTCCACATCACTCAGGCGAGTATACCTCATCTGCACACTCATACAACTTGTGTCACACTACAGGCCTGCAAGTAACTGACTGTGGAATGGTTTTCAAACCCTTATAGGTATCCTGTACCTCAAATGAAACCAATATCTCATGCAATAGCCCTACTTACATGAAGTGAGTATGAAAACTAGAGACCTACACTAACAACATGAAAGGGAAAGGGTGGAACTGAATGGAAATGATTTTAGATGGATTGAAGGGACCCTTGAGATACTCTAAGTCTCTCATAGACCAATGCCTTATCCAATGGGCCACAGAGTCAAATAACCTATTACAAGAGAAAGCTATGAAACAAGAAAACAATACATTCATCCCAAATCAGATCATACATTACCAAACCACCTGTGTACCCAAATGTGCTATCACTCATTTAAAGGATTTTAAGCCTCCCCTTAGAAGATACCTATAAACAAGCAATACATAACCAACATCCACTGGAAGACAAGCATGACATATCTTTGATACCCCAGCTCATACACATTTGAACACCAGTCCCAGACCTAGTTGCTTCTACGAAAACAACTCTACTACAGACATTCACTGGAAATGCAAGTAGAAAAACTATAACACCCTTGATGCTATAATTAATAAGTCTAAAACCCAAATGGAGACAATTTGATACAAGAACAAGTATGCTAAAATCTTATACATAAGACATCTATTACAACTTCATTATATTCCCATAGCTAGAGAGGAAAGAGGGACACTCTGTATGCAGAGAAGAAGGCAATATTTACAAGGTAGAAAACTCAAACCATCCAACCCTTCTTAAAGAAAAACATCTGCAATATATACCATCAGTCATCTTGGGATCCCAAAATAGGGATGCAACAAGCTACGAATAACTGAGGTAGGGTTTCAACTACCCAACCAACTAGAAATTACATCAAAATTTAAAAACTCTTGGAGGGAAAACCAAGCACATGTCTATCAGACCAAGGATGATCTTCTCACTTGAGAAGAATCTCTAAGAAGGACAAGAAGATCTTAAATTTACCATGCAAATCAAATTGAATAGACCTGCAAAATGCCTCGAGCAATAAAATAGTCCTTCACCAGGTACAAAACCATCATGCAATCAACCACAGGAACCCTGGATCACATCGCAACAACCATCTCCACCAAACCAATCAAATCTGGCCATGAAAGCATTCAATCCTAGTACTTCCTGTGGCAAAAAACCCTCTGCAAGTTTAAAATTGAAAGACAATGGTCATATCTTGGCGCCTGCAAGGAATCGATGACCCATATTCAAACTGAGACTAGCTTTAATTCTTGACCGTAGATCTTCCTATCTTTCCCAGGCTTCATGACTCAACCTTCATCTTTAGTCACGCAATTGTGATCACAAACTCCCCTCAGAAGTCTTCGGCCACATCACCAGTCAGCAGCTAACTAGAATCGAGTATCTCAACAACACCAGCACCGTGGACCCACCTTAACTCCGCAACCGTGACATCCAAACAATTGTCACATGATCGCATAGCTAGGAAAAGGGCTATGCAAACATGTGACAAGCCACAATGTCAGCACCATGTCACCACTCCCCACCAACGTGGCACCCTTGTTGCATGATTGCATGGCCAAAAGATGGCCCTTGCGATCATGTGACAAGGCCACAAGACTACCACCTTGTCCTCGCGGACCAACCAAAACAAAGCACAACATCGAGCAAGCAGCCCCACTTTATCTGGAAAACTGGTGACTGAAGAACTTTCGCTAGTTCACAAAATACTTTCCACCATCGCTAAAAAACTTAGCGATCACACGACCACTATTCGCTGAATCGCCAAATAAATTGGGGCACCGCCAAAACATTACGCAAACCAACGAATAGGAAGAAAATTGTCAGGACCACCAAACCACTTAGACCCACACACAGGCCCACCGTTTTTGCCACATGTCACACCACCATTCACTGTAACCACTGAGTCATACTGACATAGGACTCACCTTTACAAGCTCAAGATCGAATGATGGTTGCATGATTGCATGGGCTGGAAAGATTCCATGTGATCACACGACAACCACATGATCAAGAATATTTTCAAATGAACCGAGCCCATTTGCCATCCTGCCACCTTAGACCAACTAGAAGATGCCAAATCACCACCTGCCACCGAGCTCAGGAATAGGTGTCAATCAGTCGCATGATCGCATGTCAAAAAACTCTAACATGCGACAGCTAACCACAGGATGCCACATAACCACCAGCGGGACCACTGCCCTCCCCGCCAACGGGCCCCAGCACAAAAAGGTAACCGGTTGCATGGTCGCATGTTAGAAATTTTTGACATGCGATCATGTGACAACCAATCATTTTAAAGCCTTTGAAAACCCAGGCCCACCATCTAGTCAAACCTGCATAGTTAGGGAATGCCAACAAAGAGGAAAAAGTGCGAGGTTGAAAACACATAGGGTTTTCAGCGAGAGATCGAAAATACACAGGGTTTTCATGTAGACCAAAAGGTAGTAGGGAGACCAAAAATATCATGGGTTTTCGACATTTAGGCAAATTCTAAGAATATTTCCTGCAGACCTTAAAACTTAAAATTCTCCCTAGGTTTTGTGATTTAGGAGATGCGATATGAACTGGAGCTTGGTGACACATTGGAGAACCTATGGCTAAGAGCACACACTAGGAAACATCATAGATTTTCTTTGCACACCAAAACTATGATTACAGGCATAGCAGGACAACATTACAAAACATTTGCAAGGAACAGGCCATTTTCAAAGAATTTTGCATGAACTAGAAAATGGACTAACAGTGGCTCTAGTCTGGGGATGATGGGTAACTTGTGCCCATGTGAGAATTTATGATTTCTGGGAGAGCAGACCACCCATAGGACAAAAACATAGAGACCTCAAAAAATGCAGGGAATAGGAAGGAAAAACACACAACAGGAAAGGGAAAGTATTTATAGATATTTACAAAATTTACAAATTTACAAAGATGGTCCCAGGCCACCAAAAGAAAACCAGTGACCCTCCTGAATCAAAAATCTGATTTTCATCCACATACGTGACCAACCACCTAAAAATTTCTTGACCATCTTACAGCCAGCATATATGAATATTCATGGGCTGAAAAACAAACTTGCACTGATCACCACCCATGTTCTCCTAGTCATGACTATTGTATTCACACACATATTCATACTCCAAGAATTAGGGAACATCATCTACTTCTTCCTGATGACTGGAAACAAAAATTTGATCTAGTAATGCACCAAAAAATGTAGCATATGGAGCATCATGCATTAATATACAGTTACCTGGTTGAGAAGGACTCAAATCCTCTGATTTACCTTCATGCATTGCTTCAGCCACTAAGCAACTTGGTTCCTCTATGATATTTTCATGAATTGGATCATGAACCAAGTGAAGATCTTCATCAAAACTAATGTGACAGGGGAACACTACATCACCATTTTCACCAAAAGAAGTTCTGTCCCAACTATTGAAGACTAAGTCCTCAACATTGTCAGCACCACTGTCATATTTAGCAGAAGAAGGAAAAGGATTTGAACAATACATTTGTTCATCATTGTGATCTTGATGATAGGACAACACACTATCATGTCCTTCTACCTCTTCTTCTGCAGAGTCACTACCTGAGGGGAATTCTAATATACATGGGTCTTCATGGTCACTTTGAACACTGGCCTCATTTTCAGTGTCAAAGTGTATGTCATAGGGGAGCTACAAATCAAAGTCCATACAAGGTGCATACCTTTGAAATTCATTAGCCAAGAGTGTTGATATCTCTTCACTACTCAATGGACTTTGGGCTTCATCTTCATCTTCCTTAGCTACATCCCTATTATTGCAAACATCATCACTATCTGAAACAAGGACTAACAACTCTGGCATCAAATCATCTTGTGTGAAGCAATCTATACAGGAATCATCATTTGCATCATAACCATTTTCTTGCCTCTCACACAAAACATCATCAAAGTAGGACAAGAAGCAAGAACCCTGATATTGAAAAGACTAAAAATCTGCAGACAAAATGAAAAAACTGTCACCCTCAGATTCATCCTTAACACTCTCACATGCACTGACTTCAATATCAGCTTCATAGTTCACACTTTCTGCATAATGAGACTCAACATCAGAAATAATGACCTCCTCATGATCACCATAAGGAACCACCAGTCTTCTCAATCTTCTGTCCTCCTCTAACTGCCATATGTCAATTTTTCTCTTTGCAATCTTCATCTTGAGAGTAGCAACCTCATCAAAGTGTTCAATAAACTTTGCTCTCAAAACATCCCAAGAAGGGATTGAATATGAAGGCAAGGAAAATAACCACCTCCTTGCACTATCAAAAAATGTATGCACAAAAAGCCTCATAGCAACATCTTCATCTTCAATATCTATATCTCCAAAAAGATCCATGACATCATCAACATGCTGGTTTGCAGAAACAAATCTATCAGCCATAAATCTAGGCAAACACTCCCCATCCTCAATAGAGAACTCATTAGGGGCACCTTCAATGCCATCAAAACAAAAGGGCCTACATTCCTGCATGAGGAACCGCCCACTAACTACCATCCCTTTACACTAGTGCTTAACACTTGGTGGGGAAACATTTTCAGCAAGAGAATACCTGGAAGTTTTGTAGCAGAAACTTTGTTGACTAGAAGGTAGGGCAGATCTAGAGCTCACCTAGAAGCTCCATTAGATTCTTTGCAATGTAGAGTCACCACCTCCTTGAAGAGGAAAATATGTCTTGTGTAGTATCTCTTCCAATCAACCAAAAATCACCAAGTAAACATGCACTATTTATCAGAAGATGCATTGATCAAGCAGAGACTTTAGAGTCACCACTCAACACACAGTGAGAAGATTTTACAAGTGTATTTTTTATATCAGACTCTGTTCTAGACTCTCCCTAGCAGAGTCACCATTTTGTTGGTTGTTCTTTTTCCCCAAAGGTTAGATTGACATAAGGATTGATAGGGCTAGTGTCACATTCACTCAACACTCCAAATTTGACAGGAAAAAGGGACAACTGACAAGGATCAAAGAGAGATCCTTCTACACTTTGAGCTCCACATCACTCAGGTGGGTATACCTCATCTGCACACTCATACAACTTGTGTCACACTACAGGCCTGCAGGTAACTAATTGTGGAATGGTTTTCAAACCCTTATAGGTATCCTGTACCTCAAATGAAACCAATATCTCATCCAATAGCCCTACTTGCATGGAGTGAGTATGAAAACTAGAGACCTACACTAACACCATGAAAGGGAAAGGGTGGAATTGAAAGGAAATGATTTTAGATAGATTGAAGGGACCCATGAGATACTCTAAGTCTCTTATAGACCAGTGCCTTATCCAATGGGCCACAGAGTCAAATACCCTATTGCAAGAGAAAACTATGAAACAAGAAAAAAATACATTCATCCCAAATCAGATCATACATTACCAAACCACCTGTGTACCCAAATGTGCTATCACTCATTTAAAGGATTTTAACCCTCCCCTTAGAAGAGACCTATAAACAAGCAATACATAACTAGCATCCACTAGAAGACAAACATGACATATCTTTGATACCCCAACTCATACACATCTGAACACCAGTCCCAAACCTAGTTGCTTCTATGAAAACAACTCTACTGCAGACACTCACTGGAAATGCAAGTAGAAAAACTATAACACCCTTGATGCTATAATTAATAAGTCTAAAACCCAAATGGAAACAATTTGATACAAGAACAAGTATGCTGAAATCTTATACATAAGACATCTATTACAACTTCATTATATTCCCATAGCCAGAGAGGAAAGAGGGACACTCTGTATGCAGAGAAGAAGGCAATATTTACAAAGTAGAAAACTCAAACCATCCAACCCTTAAAGAAAAACATCTGCAATATATACCATCACTCATCTTGGGATCCCAAAATAAGGATGCAACAAGCTACGGATAACTAAGGTAGGGTTTCAACTACCCAACCAACTAGAAATTACATCAAAATTTAAAAACTCTTGGAGGGAAAACCAAGCACATGTCTATCAGACCAAGGATGATCTTCACACTTGAGAAGAATCTCTGAGAAGGATAGGAAGATCATAAATTTACCATTCAAATCAAACTGAACAAATCTACAAAATGCCTCGAGCAACAAAATAGTCCTTCACTAGGTACAAAACCATCATGTAGTTGACCACAAGAACCCTGGATCACATCGTCTCCACCAAACCAGTCAAATCTGGCCATGAAAGGATTCAATCCTGTACTTCCTGTCGTAAAAAACCCTCTGCAAGTTTAAAATTGAAAGACAACGATCATATCTTGGCACCTGTAGGGAATCAATGACCCATATTCAAACTAAGACCAGCTTTAATTCTTGACCGTAGATCTTCCTATCTTTCCCAGGCTTCACGACTCAACCTTCATCTTTAGTCACGCAACTGCGATCACAAATTCCGTTCAGAAGTCTTCGACCACATCACCAGTCAACAACCAACTAGAATTGAGTATCTCAACAACACTGGCACCATGGACCCGCCTTAACTCCACAACCGTGACGTCCAAACAGTTGTCGCATGATCGCATAGCCAGGAAAAGGGCTATGCGAACATGTGACAAGCCACCATCTCAACACCATGTCACTGCTCCCCACAAATGTGGCACCCTTGTTTCATGATCGCATGGCCAAAAGATGGCCCTTGTGATCTTGTGACAAGGCCACAAGACTGCCACCTTGTCCTCGCGGACCAACCAAAACAAAGCACAACACCGAGCAAGCGACCCCACTTTATCTAGCGAACTGGCGACTGAAGAACTTTCGCTAGTTCATGAAATACTTTCCACCATCGCTAAAAAACTTAGCGATCACATGACCACTATTCACTGAATCACCAAATAAATTGGAGCACCACCAAAATATTACGCGAACCAGTGAACAGGAAGAAAATTGTCAAGACCACCAAACTGCTTAGACCCACACATGGGCCCACCCTTTTTACCACATGTCACACCACCATTCGTTGCAACTACCAAGTCATACTGACACAGGACTCACCTTTACAAGCTCAAGATCGAACGGTGGTCGCATGATCGTATGGGCTAGAAAGATTCCATGCGATCACATGACAACCACAGGATCAAGAATCTTTCCAAACGAACCGAGCCCATCTACCATCCTGCCACCTCAGACCAATCGGAAGATGCCAAATCACCACCTACCACTGGGCTCAGGAATAGGTGTCAACCAGTCGCATGATCACATGTCAGAAAACTTTGACATGTGATCATGCGACAGCCAACCACAGGATGCCACATAACCACCAGCGGGACCACTACCCTCCCTGCCAATGGGCCATAGCACAAAAAGGTAACCCGTCGCATGGTCGCATGTCAAAAATTTCTTACATGCGATCATTTGACAACCAATCATTTTAAAGCCTTTGAAAACTCAGGCCCACCATCTAGTCGGACCTACATAGTTAGGGAATGCCAACAAAGAGGAAAAAGTGCGAGGTCGAAAACACATAGGGTTTTCGATGAGAGATCGAAAACACACAGGGTTTTCATGCAGACCAAAAGGTAGCAGGGAGACCAAAAGCATCATGGGTTTTCAACATTTAGGCAAATTCTGAGAATATTTCTTGCAGACCTTAAAACTTAAAATTCTCCCTGAGTTTTGTGATTTAGGAGATGCAATCTGAACTAGAGCTTGGTGACACATTGGAGAACCTATGGCTAAGAGCGCACACTAGGAAACATCATAGATTTTCTTTGCACACCAAAATTATGATTGTAGGCATGGTAGGACAACATTACACAAATTTGCAGGGAACAGGCCATTTTCAAAGAATTTTGCATCAATCGAAAAATGGACTAACAAATAGGTCGATTCAATTGAGTGTGCGAAGTGGGTGTAATCACTTAAAAATGGACAAAGATAATTTAATGATAATTCAAAGCAAATCAAGTGAAATTAAGGCAAATTAAGGAAATAATTGAATTAATTGAATCAAAATGTACAATTAGCCAATCAAAATTAAAATCAAGTCTTAATTCAATATCAATCAAAATTGAGAGCATTTTAATTAAGTGCAATCAAATCAAAATATAATTAATTCAATTAATTGTATAGTCTTGTATTAAATTAAATTCAACCCATTCAAGGGGTACATGGCTAAAATAAATCAATTAAATCAATTAATAAATATCAATTACTCTCAACAACCCAAAAGGAGAGGAAAATCAATCAACCAATGAGATTAAAAAAAAGGCATTCACATGGATCAAGCCAAATTGAATCTCAATCACTCAAAGTGAGAGAGAATCTTAGCCATCCATTTTGTCTACTTTTCCCAAGCTTTGAGGACACAAACTTTTCTTTGTCTTCAAAGGGTGGAACCAAAGACTTAACCCCAACTCAACCATGATCAAACACAACTACACCCCCTCACATTGGGAAAGTCTATAAAAGGAAAGCTAAAATCCTTCATAATTCATCAACCACCTATCTGAGAATTGCATCAAACCTCTTGCAATTTGAATTTAGAAGAGCATTTAAGATCATTTAAGCATTTACATTGATAATTGTTAGCTTTAGCATTATTTATTTCAATCAATTCTCATTCTAGAACTATCATTAGTGAGAGCTTGCTGAGATCTTACTTCATTAACATTCTAGTTAGAGAGCCATAGGATGTTGAATTAGTCATTGATATTAGCTAATAGTTACTCAATTTTGGTTGTAATTTAGCTACTATTTCATTTATTGTTGATGATTAATATTAATTCTATGAAGATACATTTAATTGTATACAAAATGGCGCCCACCGTGGGGCAGTAAGCCTCATTTTTATCAAATTTAGCATTTGGATCATCTTGTATGCTTTTATTTTCTATTCTCCATGTTTAATTTGTAGGAATCAGGTAAAGTGTCACCTACAACACATTCAGTCACACCTGTGACCAATATGATGATGCCTACCAGCTCTGTATTGATGCCTATTTGTTGATTACTCACGCCTAGTCAATAATTCTACTTCTATCTTAAATTTTCTGCTGTCGGCTAGAAGAAAAGCATTCACGCATCTGAGACAAAGTGTTATTGCCTTTACGTTATCAAGTTATGCCTTCCAACAAAGAAGTGTCAGGGATCAACAATTTGTTATCGCCTATCAGAAAGCTTTGCTCCGCAATTGATCTAACCAATCACACTTATGATCTTCCTTCTTACGCTTTGCATTAATTCATTATTGCTTTGAGTTAATTCATTGTCACTTTGACAAATACTGTTTATGCTTCTAAATAATTTTCTTACACTTGCTTAATTTTTTGTGTCACCTGGTACACTGTTAAGTGTCACCTGCTAACATTAAAGTTACGCCTACGAGCAATTTACTATTGTGTATTTCCTGGACAATGTCGCTTAAAGTTTTATGTCATAATTTGTTCTTAGGTTGATAAATTCATTTATCTAATTCTCTATTTTTGTGTTTTGATAGTAAATGAATAGACATCCAAAAGTACAGAAGCCAGAAGCTAGATATAATCAAGAGGAGAAGGCGCTTGCCAAGAAAATCAAAAGGGAGAACAAAGCACACATCAAAGCTGTCCTTGAGCTAACACAAGATGAAGATAGTTAGGTATATAAAAAATACCTTGATGTAATTGAAGCTTATAAGTAGAAATTTGTCTCTTTGAATTGGATCTTTAGCCCTTAATTCAAATTTTTGTTTGAAAGTTTGCAATTAGAGTGCTCAAAATTTAGTTTATAAATCTTTGTGTTGTCAATTTCAATTTTGGTTTCCCCTCACTTTGATTGTTAGTGTTGACTAACTTGATGGAGGATAAGCACATTGGAAGGAGCTATTGCCAAGGTGAGTAAAAAAATGACAAAATGCTCTCAAAAATGCCCCTAGCTTTATGCTAGCTACAAGAAAAAGGTATTCTCCTAATCAAGCTTGCATTTGATTAAATTGCAGCATTTCATTTGGATATAAGCTGGAAATAAAATAGGAAATGAATTTCACACTTCAATTCTAAGAATCTCCTTGTCAAGAGATTGGGAAAGAACAAACGTGTTTGTAAGTGTGTGGAACAAAGAAAGACAATAGGGATATGCTCTTCACTCTTTCAGTGAACCAAACTCCCAAACTTGTCGGCCTAAGTTCATTTCTTGTTTTCATATATATGCTAGAGCAATAGTGGGCTCACCTCCCAAGTTTGCCTTAACAAGGCCGGTGAGAGGGACAACCCAAAGTGGGATACACTCACTTTTGCCGCGGGAATCCAACCCACTCTAAAATGAAATGCATGTATCCTTAATGGGGTCATGAAAAATGAATTTTAATTTTTCAACCTTCCTCTAGTAGTCCTTACAGATTGCGCAAAATCGTACTTTGATGTGTGTGGGAAGCCTCCTTGGAGGATGAGAGATTGAAGTCTATTTGAACGGAATATATACTAAAACCTTGATAAAGTAGCAAAGGCCACCTTGTAGAGCCATGTTTACAAACCAAATTTTGTGCTAAGGTAGGTGCTTGAAGTGCTTTCTTGTGAAAAACTCGTGACAACGTTCTACAAATCAAACATTTTGTGTTTAAATGGGTAAAAGAAACAAGTGAATGTGTGGTTGTTGTGTTTGCAAATACATAAACAAGTGAGAGCTATCCATTGAAAAGCATCTTATATTTTTAAATCTCCTCAATAATAAAATCAACAACTTTCATATCAAGGATAAATTCCAAAACAAACCCTTGTTGGATGCCAGTTTCAACACGGTCACAAACATATAGGGGATCATTACTAGGCGATAGCACTATCTTTGCAAACCCAAGGCAAGAAGTGGAGTGTCAAAGTGAGTTCAAAGATCCTAACCAAGAAGAAATTTTTGAATCTATTTGAACCAAGAATTGAAAAGATGGGTGATATGAATTTAGCCTATCAGAATATCAATAATGCCAACTATAACACTAAGGAGACACTTGAGGAAAGGGTTGAAAAAGCTGCCCAAGATAATGATTTCCTAGAGGTCATGAAAAAATTAATAGACAAAGATAGGGAGAACTTCTTCCTAAGCTTAGCACAAAAGGGGGTAAAGCGGCCCTACAATTTTGACATTGACCAACTTAGGAAGGACCAACACCAAGATGATCCTATGAACATCATGACTAGGTAGATTAAGGCCTTTCAAGAACAAATAGATACCATGAAGAAGGTAGCTGAACCTAAGGCCTTTTCCATAGAATCTTTGTGTCCTTTTCCTTTCGACAAAAGCTTAGCAATGGTATCTTTTCCCTTTAATATTATCTTTCCCAAATACGATAAATACATGGGTAAAACAGACCCACAAGATCATTTAAGGGAATTTTGCGACCTAAGTATAGAGTTCATGCATAATGACACTTATCTAATGAGACTCTTTCCTAGAAGCTTAGGAGGGCTAGCAATGGAGTGGTTTTCAAAACTAACTCTCAGAATAAAATCTTTTGAGGAGTTAGCCTCCAAATTCATAACTCATTACTCTTACAACATTGAGCATGAGATCACTATGCTCAAGTTATGCAATACTAAACAAAAAGATGGGGAGTCCTTTTTAGGATTCCTACAAAGATGGAGGACCATTTTTGCAAGGTACCCACGAAGTATCCCGAAGAAAGAGAAGATGGAGATCTTCACCAATAACTTGACCACTGAAATGAACTATCGATTACAACTTCAATTTCCTCCAACATTTGAGAAACTTATTGAAAATGGAGTTAAGATTGAAGATTTCTTGGTCAAAAGAGGTGAGATTAAATTATTCAAAGACAATAAATCTAATAACAACAATAACAATAATTATGTTCCTAAATATTTTAATCAAGAGGCCAACGATCACAATGATAAATTGAAATCATGGAACAAAATTAACAATAAAAATCTTGTGAATGATGGGGTTGTGGAGTCACACAACTTGAAGTCTACCCCTTTTATTCTACCCTATGGAGCGAATTCTTCAAACAATGTCAACCAAGAAAATAAAGCTCCATATAATTCCAATAATTATAACAACAATAATTCTAATACTTCCAACAATAAGACTTGGGATAAGTCAAAATCAAACTCCAGCTATAATAAAATGAAATTCACTCCCTTGGGTGAACCTTTGGAGAATGTACTAAGAACTTTGTTGGCTAATCAAGTTATCATGCTACCCGACATATCAAATTATGAACCTGAAGTCAAACCTCATTGGTGGAATGCATCTCATCATTGTGAATACCATAAAAAAAGAGGTCATCCAACCAATGAGTGCATGAAATTGAAGCACTTAGTGCAAGATTTGATTAATAATGACATCATCCAAATTGAAGGACCTCGAAACAATGGAGATCACATGGCCTATAAGAACCCCTTTTTGAATCATGAAAAGGGGGAGTCATCCAATACAAATCAAAACCATAAAAAGGGTAATGATAAAGTGAATTTTGCCCACACTTATGACAACACAATAAATACCATAAGTGAAGAAGATCAAAGCATAAATGTTGTTATAATAAAAGGCAAATCAAGAGAAGCATCAACAAATGTGGTCACTAGGGGGCAAGCATCGAAAATTGTCATACCTAATAATGCTCCAAAAGTGGTGATATCAAACCAAGCTTCCACATCATCATCAAAACAATACAACTTGGTTGACCAATTGCAAAAAACTCCCACTCAAATCTCTATTCTTGAGATGCTTAAACTATCACCAATCCATAAGGATATTTTGGAAAAAGCCTTTTTGGAAACAAATGTGCCTCTAAATTTGGAGGTAGACAAGTTCCAAAACATGGTGGGACATTTAATTGCACCTCATTGCGTATCATTCTCTGAACAAGATGATATGTCTCTTAATCATCCCCAAAATCTTCCCTTACACATAGAAGTGTTGATCCATAAGCATAGGGTGAAAAGAGTCCTTATAGACGGAGGTGCTGGCCTAAATATTTGTACCCTTAGGTTGGTAAAAGCCTTAGGATTTTCTGAGGAGGCTATTGACCCAAAGAAAAAGATAACCATAAAATCCTACGATGATGAAGAAAGAGCATCGAGAGGAGTCATAATTTTGCCCATAAGAGTTGGTCCTATGCAAAAAGAGACCATATGCCAAGTATTGGACTTAAAATTGACTTATAACATTTTGTTAGGAAGGCCATAGATCCACAAAATGTAGGCTGTTCCTTCAACCTACCATCAATGCCTAAAATTCCCATATCAAGGGCAAGAAATAATGGTAAGTGGAGACCTCAATCCCTTCCAATATTGTAATAATGTCAAACCTATAAATGACTCATTGGTTCCACACAACGCTGAAGGGTCTATACTCAATCAAATGGAACAAGGCCAAAGTTCTAAAGACATCCCTTTGCTGAAAGGAAAAGAGAAGATGAAAGAAGAAATTATTGTTTAAGAAACTCCAAAAATCATTAACCAATCTACATCGACTAAAGGAATAGAGAAGGTTAATGAGAATGATATTAGTGAAGAAGAAAAAGAAGAATCCACCAAAGCTGATTCAAGATATCTTAAAGAAGCCCATTACCAAAAGATGGATAAAATGATGAAAAACTTTGATAAGCAATGCAAAATCAAACAACAAGGAGTAGGTGAATACTCCTTATCCATGATAGACCTACCCTTATCACCAAAGTCCTTTGGAAAACCTCCAAGTTTACCTCATAAATATAATGAAAACTTTGTAAGGGCAAGTACATCATCCGCCATGAGTGAAGAGGATAATGAAATTCTGAATTGGTTATACAAGGATGAAGAATCAACTGCTCACGTCAAGCACATTCAAAATATAACCATCCCTACTCATCAATATGGTAAAGGTTTTGCAATCATGAAAAAGATGGGGTATAAAGGTCAAGGACCTTTAGGTACAAGAAATGAAGGGCTAATTGAACCCCTAGAATCCACATGGTGAGATTCCAAGCAGAAAATAGTTTAGGATATCTTGAAGAAGGATATACACAAAAACACTATCCCAAAGTATATGATCAAATACTACAATTAGAATCTCATAGTGATGAGGATTATAATGAATGGAAATGGGAGACATTATTAGATGAGTCATGCCAAGACAAGGGTATTGACGTCATTCATACCTATGCTTCTACTAAAAATAAAGGACTAATGGTGGAATCACCTCTAAATCAAGCATCTAGTTCTAGTCAAGTGATTGAAAGTAATGTACCAAGCATAGAAATCAAGATAAATCAATGGGTAGGTGAACCACACGTTCCTTCATGGAGACCTACTATTGAAGAATCAAATGCTAGGTTTAATCCCCATGAGTTTTATCCAACATAAACCATAGTGGAGTCTAGTGAGGAAGATTTTGATCCTTCTTCTTTAGAGCATTTAGAGGAAGCCCATGTCTGAGATCTTCAAGATACAATGTATGAACCTTCCAATAATGAGATATACACTTTAAGCCCAATTGAGACGAATCCAAGTGTTGACCCTTTAACTCTCATTCGGTCGGACCTAATTGAATGGGATGCCATTGAACCCGATAACTTGCCAACTTTCTTAAACGACAACACGCTGTCCAAATACCTTCACGCGGTTGAACCTTATTTTACCAAGGACTATCAAGAAGAAATGATCAAAGGGAGCATCCAAACTCTTAATCTGAGAAAAAATAAAAAAATAAAAAAAATAGAAAAGGAAAAGAATCGAGTGTTGAAAACCACTTTGTGGCAACATTAGATCCAAAAGAAAAAAACAAAGAAATAAAGGATGTTTCCAAAGGTGAAAACCCAATTGAGGCACCTATGGAAGGGAGTTTGGATGTTTTACCATATCACTATGAAGAAAGGTCTCCAATTCTAATTGAGCCAACAGAAAAGATAAACATTGGAATAGAAACAGAGCCAAAGTTCATCCACTTAGCATCATCCCTATCCAGCGAAGAAAGAACAGAGTTCATTAAGTTCTTTAAGGAAAAGCAAGTTAACTTCATGTGGTCTTATGATGATATGTTAGGGTTAGACCCAAATTTGATAATGCATCACCTCAATATAAAGGAAGGAGCTAAACTAGTCAAGTAAAAACTAAGGAAAATGCATCCTCATATAGCCTTACTTGTCAAAGTGGAACTAGAGAAGCTATTAAAGGTGGGGTTTATAAGAGCCATTGATTATGCACAATGGATCTCCAACATAGTGCCGGTATCAAAAGTGGATAAGTCAATCAAAATCTGCATGGACTTTAGGGACTTAAACTTGGCATGTCCTAAAGACGATTTCCCACTTCTGAGCATTGATGCTATTGTAGACTTAACAGTGGGACACTCCATGTTTTCACTAATGGATGGATTTAGTGGCTATAATCAGATCAAGATAGCACCCAAAGACCAAGATAAAACTACCTTCACATGTGCATGGGGTACATTTTGTTGGAATGTCATGCCTTTTGGCTTGAAAAATGCCGGAGCAACCTATCAGAGAGCAATGACTACAATATTCCATGATATGATGCGTACATTCATGGAAGATTATGTGGATGACATACTAGCTAAGTCACATTCAAGAAAAGAACATCTACCTATTTTGGCAAATTTTTTTGAAAGGTTAGAGGAGTTCAAAGTAAGGCTTAACCCAAAGAAGTGTGCTTTTGGAGTTCAATCTGGTAAACTTCTAGGTTACATTGTATCTGCCAAAGGGATAGAGGTTGATCTAGCTAAAGTGAAATCCATAATGGAAATGGAAGCACCTAAAACCATTAGTCAGATGAGATCTTTACAAGGAAGGATACAATCCATTAGGAGATTCATCTCTCAATTGGCAAAAAAATGCCATAATTTCACCCAACTTTTGCATAAAGATACAATCTTCAAGTGGGATGAAAAATGTGAAGAGGCTTTCAATCTACTAAATAAATACCTCATGAATCCACCAATATTGATGCCACCTATCAGAGTCAAGCCCTTAATTTTGTACATTTCAGCAACAGATAATTCATTGGGGGCACTTCTACAAGAGGATGAGAATGGAAAAGAGAAAGAAATCTACTACATTAGTAGAACCTTAGTCAAATATGAGTTGAATTATACCTTCATGGAAAGGGCATGCTTGGCTGTAGTTTTTGCTTCCCAAAAATTACGCCATTATATGCTAGCCCATAAGATAAGGCTCATTGCTAAAATTGACCCTTTGAAGTATTTATTAAGCAAAACAACATTAAATGGAAGATTAGAAAAGTGGGTGATGATCCTAAGAAAATTTGATATAGAATATGTTGATAGAAAAGCAATCAAAGGACAAGTCATTATAGACCAATTAGCAGAGGCACCACTTAATGATGATCATCCTATACAAGTTGAATTCCCAGATGCAAAAATTGTGAATGTTGAGGCACACACATGACAGCTCTATTTTGATGGTTCCTATACTCACCATGGTTCAGGAGCGGGCATGCTCCTAATCATGCCTCAAGGGTCCACTATCCCTAAGTCATACAAATTGCTATTCCCATGTACAAACGATATAGCAGAATATGAAGCCTTGGTTATTGGAATCAAGTTGGCATTAGAGTGGACAGTGACAGAGTTAAAGATATATGGAGACTCATAATTAGTCATAAATCAAGTCAATGAAGAATATCAGACTAAAGATGACAAATTGGTATCTTAAAAAACCATGGTGGATAATCTCAAGAAGTATTTCATAATCATCACATTTGAACAAGTGCCGAGAGAAAAGAACAAGGCAGCAAACGACGTGGCAACCTTAGCATCACTTTTGCAGATGCCCGATTAGAGTGATAGATACGAGTTCTTGGTAGAAGAAGCGATTCAACCCGCATATGACCCAACCCATCCTTACACCATTTGCCTACTTACTACAATTGACTCACCTTGGTATGGACCCATTTACACCTATTTGAAAGACCAAACACTTCCTATCAATCAAACCAGAAACCAAAAGAAAAGTTTCATTAGACAAGCCGCCAAATATACTATAATTGCTAAAACATTGTATTGGAAAAGTCTTGACGGAATGCTCCTTAGGTGTTTAGAAGAAGAAGAATCAAAATTAGCCTTATGAGAAATTCATGAAGGAATTTTTGGATCACACTCAAATGGATTATCTTTAGCTAAGAAACTTCTTAGGATAGGATATTTTTGGCCTACCATGGAAAAAGATTCTTGTAACTTTGCAAAAACTTGTAAGAAGTGTCAATTTCATGAAAATTTGATACATGGGCCGGTACACGAACTTCATCCAATGACCACACCTTGGCCATTCTATTAGTGGGGTCTAGATCTAATAAGAATGATTCATCCACCATCTTCAAATGGGCATAAATTCATCATAATGACCATGAAATACTTTACTAAGTGGGTGGAAGTTGTACCCCTATCAACTTCAACAGGCAAACAGATATCCTTGTTCATCCTAAATCATATAATTTGTAGATATGGCATACCTCATGCCATCATAACGGATAACGCAAGGCATTTCAAGAACAAAGACATAATGAAATTGTGCACCAAATTTCATATGATACATCATTCATCTTCAATCTATTATTCTCAAGGTAATGGACAAGCTGAAGCAACAAACAAAAACATATTGAAAATCTTGAAGAGAACGGTGGATAATTCTGGTAGAGATTGGCATATCAAGATAAACCCGACCTTGTGGGCTTATAGGACAAGCATAAGGACGCCAACAGGGGCTACACCCTTCTCCTTAGTCTTTGGACGAGAAGTAGTTTTGCCTTTAGAGGTAGAACTCCCATCCTTAAGGATATCTATGCATGGATTGATAAATGAGGAAGACTATAGGGTGGCTAGGCTACAAGAATTAGAACTCTTGGATGAAAAAAAGAAAGAAGCCTTTGATCACTTAAAGGTATACCAGAATAGAATGTCAAGATCTTACAATAAACACATCAAGCCAAGGACATTCCAAATAGGTGATCTAGTGTTGCGTGAAAATCCCAAGAACCAAGCAGAAACAGAGAAAAAAGGAAAGTGGGAAGAAAACTGGTTAGGACCATTTCTCATTGTTGAAGATTTTGGGACCGACACATATAAGTTATCAGATTGTGATGGTGAAGAGCTTCAAGAGCCCATAAACAACATACATCTTAAGAGGTTCTATACCTAGGGTAGACGAAAGAGTATAAAGAGTATCAGATGGAAAGCATCATATTTATTGTACATAATTCAAAAGAGATCTTGAAAACATCAAAAACATTGGAAAAATTAAAAAATATCAAAAACATTTGAAAAGCACAAAAGATCAAAAAAGTGGAAAATTGAGCATGAAGAAAGGAAAAACATTCAAATATGATCCTCAAAAAGATGTTGTCTTGGTGAAAACCTAGCAAATAGGCGCCTTGATAATATGAAAAAAATTGGGAAAAAGAAAAAATACAAAAAAAATAAAAAAAGAAGAAAAGTGCCTTGGTGAAAACCTAGCAAATAGGCACCTTGGTAGCAAAAAAAGAGAAAAGCTTTAAAAAATAGAAAAAAAAAGAGAGCTTGATCCATTCAATCAGTGAAAACCTGGTAAATAGGCACCATTGAAAGTCCAAGTCAGTTGCATACTTAGAAGGTCACCTTGTTAATATTGCATTCGCCAGCATTTGTATATATTGCATAATAAACCCCCATAGTTGCATTTGCAAGTACCTTAAGATTTTTGTTACTTAATAGAAAAATTGTCCTAAGTCCCATAAACAAAATCAATATCAAATTGGGGGCAATCTACTCTCAAGGAGCAAGGATTCATCAAAAAGCTTTATTCAATCAGAGAATCAATTCATCATACTTGAAAGAGGAACACTTAATCAAATCTACATCCCAATCCAATGTGAGCCTAAAATGAAAAATTTGATCCAAGAACTTTAAATGACCTTATCTTTTATCAAGATTAAACATATGAAATGGATGGAACTACACTTGAACTATGGATTTGAAAAACATCGCCAACTTTTTTAATGTTGACTCAATTGATGAAATCATTTCTTTCTAGCGAATCGATGAAATTTTTAGACTAGACAAGCTATGATGAAAGGATGATATTTTCTTGATTTCTGAATGACTGTCTTAAAATCAACATTTTAAATCATGTATTATTTGTCTAAGGACATGATCATCAAAGAATCATCGAGGACTTGTACATAGGATAAAATAGGGATTTCTTCTTGTTTACACAAATAGATACCTTGGTTATTTTGATCTTGAATATCATAATACTGACATCCACTTGCAACATAGAATCTAACAAAATCGATATTCACACTCTCATGATTGGCTTCAATCAGTGATAGTCATACCAAAGAGACCGATGGGAAAGTAGGGAAAAAGGAAAAAGTATTCATATCATCATAGTTGAACTAGTGATGATTGGACTAAAAAACAGGATCCAAAAATGCTCAATGATGATAATAAGCTCTAAATCTTGAATAATGCATACATGTTAAACTAAGTGCATTGTATATATTTGTTTTTCTTTTCTTAGCTTAAATTGCAAGAGGGAAAATGAAAGGGGAGGGTTTAGTTCAAGCATCATGATTTTAGATCCAAAACAATGAAAATGAGATTATCTTTTGCATACATGCATATCATTAATCATTAGTCATTATACATAAATATCTGAAAAGGAAAAGAAAAAAAGATCATAACTCATACATCATTTGCATACATTTAGTTACGGATAGAATTGCATACATTTGAAAATAAAAAAACATAGGATCATCCATATCCATATGATCATAAAAACCAATTTGCATCCATACATTGAAAAATAGAGAACATCTCATAATATTCATACATCAAAGCATCCATTTATCTATATCATAAAAATAAGATACATTGCATCCATAGCATCACATAAATGTAAATGCATGATAAAACATCATATAGCTGCATATAAAGATAATCTCATAAATCAAACTCATCAATAGAGATGAAGAAATAGATCATCATATATCATCAAAATAATGTGTCAAAGGATCCAATACATCAAAGTATATCCAGATAAAATATCATGAAAGTGATACATCAAAAGATCTGATCAATCAAGAAATAGGAAATGTGCAACAAAGGACAACAATGATAATCTGTCATGAATCAATCATGATCCTGTAGCACCAAAACCACCTGGATCTCTATCATCCTATGAAGGAGGAGCCTGAGAAGTGCTCTCTCCACTCGGTCTCTGAACAATCACTGCTAAAAGAAACTACTGCATCAAGGCAGCAACCTGATCTAAATGCCCCACAACAGTAGATATCTCTATCCTCATAGACTACATATCTCGGGCTAAAGTACCAATAGAGGGAGCATCCTATGGACCCCATCCTTGATCCTGTGGCTGATGAGCTGGCTGCAGAATCTGTTGTGCTGGAATCTCCTGTGCTTGATCCTATTGATCATCATCCTGCTATGCCAGGGCAACTCTCTATAACTGCACTAAAGGATCTACACCCCTAGGAAACTGCCTAGCATCATCAATATGAGCCTGTCTCTGAGCTCTCTGTTGTAAATGAGCTCTATCCTGTCTAGCAGCTCTAGGAGGAACTATCTAGACCACATCAACTTGTCTATCTCTGGCTCTACCTCGATCATGTCCATCCCTCACCTGTCCTCTACCCATAATAACAAGAGGATCTCTACATCCTCTATGTCTTCGATGTCTACCTCCACCACCACCACGCCCATCACCATCACCACCGCCACCACCACATCGTGCTGGAATATGCTCAGCTGGATCTGTGAAATGAATAAACCTATTCTGAGCCCACCAATCTGCATACTCATGAGACATCCTAGAATCATCCATACCTGGTAACATCTCCCATCTACAAAAAGCCATACCAGTAATTTGACCCACGGAAAACTAAAAATTGATACAAGGACCCCACATAGATCTCTTAGCCTGTACCCATGCATACAAAGCATTGCCCTGAGGCATGTCCTGAGTCCTACCATACTATCTTGAAACTCGACCAAAATAGAACCGCTCAATAACAGTTTCAGACTGGTCAATCATCCAACGAGGAGCAAACATATATGGCAACTCATCATCATCCTCCCACCAACCCTCACAACCAAGGTACAGACGCCATATCACCTGATCAAGATCATCTACCTAACATCTCCAAAAATCCAGATCACCTAAATGATGCTAAATCACCATACTAGTATATAAGTAAGCATAAGGAAATCCACATGGCCGTCTCCTATCAAAAATAGGCTTGGTAATAGGAAGATGCTCCCAAATCCATAACTGAAGGACGATAGCACCAACAAATAAAGAAGAACTCTCTCTGTATACCACCTCATGAAGATCTTGATATAGCTGCGCTAGTACACAAGAACCCCAATTGAAACGTCGAGGTTGTGCTAGTAAATCCTCCAGAATCCTACCCCAACCAATGGAAAAACCATTGCCTCATCGGTTAGGAAGGAGTAGACCACCAATCAATGCACCCAGAACTGCAGGCAATGTAGGAAAGGAGGCAAACTATGGCCATGTGATAGTATCATCATTAATCAGATTGTCCCCGAATACTTGTCGGAAGAGAGTAGAATCATAAATAGAATCATAGTAAACAATCTCTCTGTGACAAGGAATCTAAAGCAAACAATACACGTCCTCGGGCATGATCGTCATCTCACCATGAGGAAGATGG
Organism: Chamaecyparis obtusa; assembly: GCA_027943335.1. Taxonomy (NCBI): domain Eukaryota; kingdom Viridiplantae; phylum Streptophyta; class Pinopsida; order Cupressales; family Cupressaceae; genus Chamaecyparis; species Chamaecyparis obtusa. The sequence continues at coordinate 279,030 of BSBK01000972.1, read as the reverse complement.
AAAGTATTATGGTCAGAGTACCAATGCTCTGCCATAGCTGTCAGTAGTCCACAGTTCAACTAGAACTGAGGAAGATCAAGAAGGAAACCTAAACCACAAGTCTCAATGACATGTAGCTTAGCGTCAGTCAGTGCCTGTCCAAGATCAATCACCTAGGAGGCAACTGATCGGACATATAAAACATCAAGGTGAGCCTGTTTGGCACGAAAAAAAAAGAATTGTATTAGCATAGTATATCAAGGAACATCTAAAGTCGATCAAGTTATTTTAAAATTCATTTGCTCATCATGAGCATATCAACACTCCTAACTCTATATCGCAAGGAAGGAAAATCATTATTTTATTTCTCTAGATGTTGAGAATAAAATATCAAAACCATCATCCTATCATAACATATTGACAATTAAAATTCATTGGTATTACTATATGGATATCCTAATCGATTGTTTTGGTCAAATATGACTGACCTAATCAAATTATTCAAATTAGTCATTTGGACGTATTAAATTTTTCATGAAAAAAGTCAAGTACAAAAGAACATTTTGAGAAAAATACCATAGGTGTGATTTTAATCATCGCAGGCGACATTTTTCTTAAGCGACACCAAATGCTTGACAGGTGACATTACTTTTGTCTTAGGTGACAAAATTCTCATAGGTGACACTGAAATAGCCTCAGCAACATCTAATTTCTCATAAGCGACATAAAAAAGAGAGGGTTTCACAAGCGATAAAATACACGAAATTAGGTTTTTTTAAACCTAGGTCTACTCGTGAATGTTTCATACATAGGCGACAATAAAAAATTGATAAGTGATAGAAAAATGATCATACGCGACATTAAAAACCGTGGATGCGACATTTAAAAGTCCTACGCGACATTGAAATTATCCTACACGTGAATGAAATATTTCAAAGTAGTGTTTAAAATGGGAAATGCAATAAATGCTAATTAAAGAGCAATAAATGCAATACCAAAGTTTGAAAAGTACTTATCGAAGGTCCATAATCAGGTGGTCTCGCTTATCTACGACCTCGCTCGAATTGATGCTCACGAATAGGTACAACCATCTCGACAATCCAAGCAGAACTAGAGCAAAATCACAGAAGTCAAAAGTGAAAATGAATAGTAAATCTAAGTTTTTCAACCTATTTAAGCTATTTCAGACCTAATTTTGAGGAGAAAATTGACCTTGATCTATATTAACCTATTGCATTAACTGGGGCATATCATAAAGTGTTTTTCATAAATGAAAACATATCAATCAATCAATCATTTAAATCTATCTATCAAGAAATGACTATATGTTTCATTTCTGAGGGGGCATACCATCAGATAATCAGATCAACATCATCAATAACATCATCAAAAATCAAGGGACCGATCATCAAATCAAAGCAAAAGTTGTTATCAAAAATTTTTTCGTAATCAAACGAAAGGGGCATTATATCAATCATCAAATCAAACATCATATCAGGATCAATCAACAAATCAATCATCATATCGAGAACGATCATTAGAGAACCACATCAATCAAGAGAGTTTCATATCAATCATATCTGCAATAATTTCATATCGAGAATCAGAGTGTCAACCATCGAAAGACCATCAAACAACATCAGAGATTGACTATCAACGAATCAGGACCTATCAATCAAGCAAGATCAGAGTATTCTTTGAATCGACATACTTCACACGTCAACTCAAAGAGGGGCATTTGTAATCACCTAAAAATGGACAAAGACAATTTAACGATAATTCAAAGCAAATCAAGTGAAATCAAGGCAAATTAAAGAAATAATTGAATCAATTGAATTAAAATGTACAATTAGCCAATCAAAATTAAAATCAAGTCTTAATTCAATATCAATCAAAATTGAGAGCATTTTAATTAAGTGCAATCAAATCAAAATATAATTAATTCAATTAATTGTATAGTCTTGGATTAAATTAAATTCAACCCATTCAAGGGGTACATGGCTAAAATAAATCAATTAAATCAATTACTCTCAACAACCCAAAAGGAGAGGAAAATCAATCAACCAATGAGATTAAAAGAAAGACATTCAGATGGATCAAGCCAAATTGAATCTCAATCACTCAAAGTGAGAGAGAATCTTAGCCATCCATCTTGTCTACTTTTCCCAAGATTTGAGGACACAAACTTTGCTTTGTCTTCAAAAGGTGGAACCAAAGACTTAACCCCAACTCAACCATGATCAAACACAACTACACCCCCTCACATTGAGAAAATCTATAAAAGGAAGGCTAAAATCTTTCATAATTCATCAACCATCTATCTGAGAATTGCATCAAACCTCTTGCAATTTGAATTTAGAAGAGCATTTAAGAGCATTTTAGCATTTACATTGATAATTGATAGTTTTAGCATTGTTTATTTCAATCAATTCTCATTCTAGAACTGTCATTAGTGAGAGCTTGCTGAGAGCTTACTTCATTAACATTCTAGTTAGAGAGCCATAGGATGTTGAATTAGTCATTGCTATTAGCTAATAGTTTCTCAATTGTGGTTGTAATTTAGTTACTATTTCATTTATTGTTGATGATTAACATTAATTCTATGAAGATACATTTAATTGTATACAGTGGGCAATGTTCATTTTTGTATATGATCATTGAGAAATGACCATGTTGAGGTCTATGGCTGGATTCGAGGTCCATATTCAGACATAAACATTTTGGTGCCCACCGTGGGGCAACAAATTGATTTCGGGCCTCATTAATTCCGAATATTTTTTGAAAATTCTGCACTCTACCGTACATCTGTACATCACTGTGCACAACAATTTTTTTTAAAAGACGCATAAAGCAAGGTTCAAACTAAAACATGATGGAAAGACATCAACCATTGCACTCAGCTTACAATGGGATTTGAGGCATGCGCTGGCTTGTCGACATTTCCTAACTGGTCAGGTGCACTAGGTCGAAGGGATCACCGACAAGGATTAATCATAAAGGTACTTGAGGGAGGAAAATTCCTAAGACCACTAACTCGAGTAAAAAAAAAAAAACAATTATACTAAAATAAATAATTAAATAGAAATTATTTGATCTCCCTTAGTAAGCTTTACAATCTAATAAAAAACATCACGTAATATTTTAAAGTATTAAAATAATGCCACTATTAAAATAAAATAAGAATTATGAGAATAATTATTTACATACAAAGGGTTAATAAAAGAGGATTCACCCCTCCAACCCAAATCATAAGTAGTAAATACACAAATAAATAGGTCCAAACCTATATACACATACGCAAGAAAGAAGTAATTAATTAAGGCTAAATAACAATCAACCTACTCAATTCCAAAAGGAACCATTTGTGGAGAAGTAAGAAATTCCAAATAGCCCACATTTAATAAATTAAGTACTCATTTATTGCAGGCCACAAAGGATTATACCGCACATTAAAAGATCTTATAATTTAAAAAAAAAGATTTTATAAGATGCCGAACATCCCTAAAAGGAGGGAGGCTTGGGAATCTCAAAAGAGTGAACCAGCCAAAGGTTAGAAAACCTAAACTCCTAAAAAGGGAGGGTAAGAAAAAGTCATCACTGAGAAATAGATAAAACCCTACCGAAATTGATACGGTATTATGGTATAAAACCGAACCCTAGAATTAGTGAAGGGAGGGATTAATGGCACGAGAAGCCCAAATTTTCCCCTTAACAAAAATTAGGGTTGGGCTCAAGAAGAGACTTGGCCCAAACCCTAAATTGTTTCACTCGGACTGTTCCCATATCTTGCGTAGCCCTCTTAGCAATTAGTGACAGGTTTCCCAAGGTCGCGCGGATACGGTCGAAACTAAGGTGATGACACCGCGTTGGGACAACAGCGATGCTAAGGCATCTCAACACCTGCTTCGGAAGGGGCTTGGCAACTAACATTCTCGGTTCCGAGGGAAATGGGGTATCAGTTAGCGGTGACACCTACAGTCTATGCGCTGCTACACGTTACCACAATATTTTGAGTTTATTAATATTGTTTCTTCTTCTTATTAATATATCATATTTGTATGTTTAGATTTTTTAGTACATTCGGTAGCTAGTTACCTTAGCATATACTATGCTTTAGGTGGAATAAGATGTGCTGTTCATTCGGTACACAAGCATTGCTAATACAGTTTCAAGGCAACCGTGTTGATACCGCTTCACGGGTTTCAAGAAAATTCATGGTAAAATGACATTAGAAAGGAAACAGTGATGCCAGCGCATTACCCTGTGAAAGTCTCGGTGATAATAGATTTGCATAGGTTATTAGCACAGCGACAAATAAATAAATATTCTATTAGATGTGCGCTTATATACTTCGGGAGGTATGCATAAATATCAAACATATACAAAATTAAAAATATTAGGGTCTGCGATGAACGGGGTTGGTGTGGATATGAATATCATAGTTGAATTATGCTCGGCTAAAATGTACAATACTGAGCACAAAACTTATATATATGTATATTATTATATATAGAAAGTTTGATCTAAAATGAAATCTGTACCGATCGCCAGGTACCAGAAACTAAACACTATTTTAGATGTAAGTGGAAGATAATATATACGTATATATGTATATTATTATATATATCTATTATGATGTATATAATAATATTTATATATATACATATATATAGAACTAGCAATTGCACTTATAATATGGAATAGAAATGTATAAAAGTATCAGATTGCAATCTTCTACATTTTGTAAATACATATATAAAAGAGTATGAGTGTAGCAATTTACTTACTTAATAATTATGCTTTATAACTAAATAAATAAAACATCTATATAGAACGAGTTTAGCATAACTAGCATGTCTTAATATAAATTTTGACATTTGCAGTACATATCTATTTAATTTGTTATCTTTTCTATACACAATGCAAATGTGATTAATTCTAAAAAAACAATCTTAAATATTAAGTCACTTTAATTGTACTAACCTAGTCTTTCTAGATACAAATCAAGCTTGCATTTTAACAGAAATGTTAACAACATTATAAAACACATTTACTTTAATTGAAAAGTCCTCATAAAAAAGATTACATCTTTTATTAGATAATCCTAAACAATCAAAGAATATAAAATTTCTTGGAGATGAAACATTCATAAAAGCTTAGGTTACACAATATTAAGGAATTCCTTTCTTTTCTTTGCAAGCACTATATCGGCAACTCAACTTTTGTTTTTATCTCAACTAACTTCAACCACCAATATTAACATGATTTTCCAATAGAGGGAAGATCAAACATCTCTCTCAACAATATTTTAGTTCAATAAAAAGGAAGGAAAATAGTTCAACATTCTATTTATTACAAGCATATATTATGCTAGGCTTTCTAACATAGCCTCGTTTAAAACAATATTAAAGGCTCAAGGCCAATCAACAAATAACATGAAATAGAAGTACATTCCCAATCTCTCTTTAACTCCTTGGAAACTAGCAAGCTTTGACATTGAGAAAATTTGCAAAACATCAAATAGACCATGGAGGCTCACCTCCCAACCTAGGCCATTTCATGGCCACCCTCGAGCTAGGGGAAATAAAGATGGATAGGGGTTGCAACATGCATTCAACAAACACATAAATAAACATAAACCAACAACAACATAAACAACAAATTTCCTTTCCCAAGGCTATCACAACATGAGTCACCTTGGACCCATAGTAGGGGTGAAGGTGGAAGCTACTCAACTAGGAGAATGCCATAGTACAATAGAAAATCAGCCTTCAACAAGGCTCCAAAATCTGCTAAAAATTCCTTCACAAGGCCATAGAAACAACCATCCACCCTTCTCATACTCATCACAATAACAAAACCCTTATGACCCCCAAAAGTATACACAAAGATGGCACATGGATGCCCATACATCCATGCCTTATCCCCTTCCTCCTAGAGGAAGGACTCTACACTAGAAGAGTAGTCCCAACTTATTCCCTTCACCCATCAAGGATCTCTTCCCTCCCAAGGGTGAGTTTGGCCTTGCACACCCTAAGAAAACAATGCAACAAAAGAAAAAGACACACATACATGCAAGGACAAGAAGCCATGAATCTACATAAAGATATAATATCCATACAACATAGAAAGAGTAAAAAATATACACATGACAATAAGGACAAGAGAATTCAAGATCCAACCTTGATCCAAGCTAATGGAAAGAGGGTTGAGATGAGCTTTCCAACAAGTCTCCTCCTTTTCTATGCAACACCAAAATCCTCCAAGAAAAGAAGACCAAAAATTCTCACAACTCTCAAGTCTCCAAAAATTGGAGAGTGGGCAATTAGCCAAAAATTTTCCCTCCATCTCCTTAAGAAGACAAACCCTAAACCTATCAAACCAAAAGAGGGAAATTCAAATTCAAATTTCAAATGAGGAGTGGGCTTGACATGCCTCTTCCAATTTTTGTCACTTTCCAAAAGAGCATCTTTTGGAAGGGTAAAAATAGTCAAAATGTATCACAATGGTCAAAATTTGACCCCCAACATATGGCACCTGTTATACACTAAGTTTGCACCCTTGTTTCAACCTCTCATAGTCTTGATAACCTAGTATAACATGAGAATCATCTCCAGGTGTGGGACCTATGCTAACTGAGATGAGACCTCCAAGTTCTAGGCTGGTTCCTTTTGGATAATCACCTTAATTTGCTTCTAGACATGAAAAGTAAACTTTTGAGGGAAAGGGATAGGAGTACTTGAAAGGGAAATGACTGAAAGAAAACTACCTACTAGGTGATGCACCAAAATTAGGGTTTGGATCTCATTATAGAGGATGAAATTAATGAACAACTTAGGTCTAGGAGGTCACAACTCACTGAATAGGCTTGCATAAGTGTTTCATAGAAGGGTCTGCAATAGAAAGAGGCTATTCAGGGAAAAAGGGGATTTCACAAACAATAGCATTACTGAAGATTTAGATGCAATTTATGACCTGCAAGCAAACATTCACTTCTACAACTCGACATAGGAATGAGACAAGATTGTTAGGGGGTTGAAGTATACCCACAAAAGCATTCACATCCAATCATCCACAATAACACACAATAGTTGCAGAAAGAGAGAGGGATCAGGAACCCTAAGATATCACTAAAACATCATATACTTCAATCCAATAAGAGATAATTCAAACAAGGAAGCATCGGGACATGAAGGATTGTCACAAAATACCTTTACAATATTTTTATTATCAATGGGAACTTTACAACTGTATAAGCCAGAGGGTAGAAATGATACCATAGATGACCTTTAAGAAAAGATGAATTTCTTCTACAATTGTCCAACTCTGAGCTCAAAAACTCCAAAAATACAATATATACATCTCTTATTTGGCACACAGGCCGAAGTCAAAACCTAACTAGGGTTACATGGTTTTTCAATACAATAATTGTATACACCTAAAAATGGTCACCTAGACTATTAGCCCCTTTTGCTAAATCATAAATTGCTTATTCTTGATCAAATCCTTGTGCTATCATTTATTCGATTATTTTCTATGGGCTAACCATCTTATCCTAAGTTTTTATTTATTAAAAGGAACATTTCCTCCCCTTTTAATAAATAAAAATCCCCCACTTTTCCTCTTATCCTAAGTTGCACAAATAAATCATTATTCTTATTTTATAAAAAGGGAAAAAGCACTTTTTGTCTCATATGGACACAAAAGTCAACTCCTATTTTCTCATTGGAGGATACTTGTGCACATGGATTGCTCCTCTTTTAAGCTCCACCGTTGATTAAATCTTTTGCCTCTTAATCTCCATGGTCCATTCCTTCTCATTTCCTATAAAAGAAGAGCTCTCTTCTTCATTCTAGATCCCCAACTTTTTATGCTATTGTTATGCTACAGGTTTTCTAGGTCATCTTGGAGCTTTTGGAGATATTCTTGCATCTAGGGTTTGAAGATTTGGAGCATTGTTGGCAATCATCTTGGATCTTCATCAACACTCTATCTTCTTGTCTTCATTCTTGCATCATCATGGCTTTCTTGCTTCATAGTTAGATTTCATTTCTTGCATAGTAGTTTCATTTTCATGGCATTCTTAGATTAGATTTCCTTTTATGCAATAGATTAACTTGCATTGTCATATAGATTTGCTTTGCATTGCATACATTTGGCTTCATTGGAGATATTGGCATTCTTGCCCTTGTCTTCATTGAATCTCCCATTGCATGGTTTACTAGCAAGGTTATAGGCTAAATAGCTCTAGCTGAGAGCATTCTTAAAAACCCTTGCACTCCATGCCTAGGGAGCTATGGATCGATTTAGTAAGGGCTCATTCTTGAGTTTCCTTGCATGTAATGATCCATAGAAGTGTGACACATTTATAGCACACAATAATCAAACCCTAGCCCATCAAGTCTGATCATAAATACATCTTTGTAACACTATGGCCGATCAGATATTTGTGCCCATCTTTGTACCTCATTTGCCTATGGACAAGCAATCTAGACTCATCTACCTCTCTGCAAATTGGCCCACCATGAATGCACTGATTTGGTTCTCTCAAAAAACAAGAAATGACCAAAGACAGCTACCTAGACCTCCACATCATTTTCCCCCAACTGCAATCATCCTTGAAACATAAATTTTAGCTACCAATTCTGTCACAATTGACTACTGGATCAAAGACCCAAGCTGAAAAACCCTACAGAGAAATATTTAAAATTTGAATATTAATGGCTAACAGGTGGTGCCACACTTTTCTTCTATCGACAACCGACGTTTAATCTCAATTTCCTTTTAAAACACAACCATTAGATCTTCTTATTTACCCCGGGAACCATTCGACTGCAGAATTAACTTCAAGTTCACCTCGGGTTACCCTTTTCTCATTTGTCGCAGGACTGCTAACTATTTTAACCGACCCTAGTTAAGTCTAGTGAACATGAAATAACCCCTTAGTCACTAATTCGTTTAATGTTTTCTAACCCTGGGCCCATTCGCCACTTAGCAATCTTTCATTCACCCCGACTGCCTCATCAGTAAACACCTCGGCAGGCTCTGACAACGAACCCACTCAAACTGAGATTGCAATCTAATGACGGGCGCATGATCTCATGACCGCCGAATATTCCTTCAGATCATACGCCCACCGTAGATCTTCATTAAGCCACCCCACTGACACATCGGTCCACCTAGAAGTCTTCATCAGCACGCGACAACCAATCATATTCGAGCACATCAGCACACCTGGCAACACGGTTCCACAAATTTTCCTTTTACTTCATCCAATGAGAAATGAGCATGTCACCTTGACCTGGCATTGGACCCACCTAACAAAGCTGAACATTTGACAAATCGAACGGCGGGCGTAAGATCACATGTGTCAGAAAAGGGCTATGCAAAGATAAGCTAGCTGTTGATCCTCATCCTTCTGACATCTCGACAGAGACTCTAACACGGTCCCACTGACATAATCCTAGTCATCATTCTGTGGAACAATGGAAGATGAACACATCATAAAGAAAGGACCCACCGAATGAAGCTCTGACAATAAATCAAGATCGACGGTTGGTGCATAATCTCATGTGTCAAAAAAACCCTATGAGATCATGCGCCAATCGTTGGATTAAAAGCTACATAGTCCTCTGGGCCCACTCTAATGAACTTTCAAATCATCACCAATCAACCAATGAAAAGATTCCACATAGGACGGCATGGCATCAGACCCATTGACACACTACAACACTTCATTGAAAGGGAATCAATGATCGGTGCATGATCTGATGCTCTGACACAAACCCTTCAGATCATCAAACAACTGTTAGATCTTTTCACCAGGACCCCACATAAAAAGACCGCTAGACCTCTTAGCGAACACACGACCGAAGGGAAGTTAACCGCTTGTCGAGTCGCTAGTCATTTAGCGGTCACCGTGAAACATTAAGTGATTGAGAGAATGACTGCAGTCGTCAAGTCGCCGAATGGAAAAGGTAACCACTGGGAAAATAAGAGAATAGGCGACCGACTAATGAGAAATTAGCACACATGGGTATTTGAAACTTAAGTGGCTGATAAAGTAACAAGGAATTAGAACGAAGGCTTAGGGTTTTCAGGGTTTTTTCTTGGTAATGGCTACATTTTCAAATATTTTGACCTGCAAACTAAGGAATGAAACAAATTGCAGAGACCAGAAGGAAGGACATAAACCCATGAAAATTTTAGGGATGCTTGGCAAGGTGAAAACAAAGATTTTGGAATAGGTTTTAGCCAAATTTGCATGCACATGAAAATTGGGGTAACATTTTGGTGATTTCTGCTAGATGTCAGCCTGCTAGACATAGATCAGTGGCCTATAAACAATCTATTGGGCATGGGGTCATCTCAGGAACACAAAACTTTGACAGAGAGGCAAAACTGGAACTAGAAGGACAAACTTGTGCACGAGCACTTCTTGGAATGCAGAAAACTAACCTAGAAAATAGGGAAAGAAAGTAGGGGAAATACTTACAAAGATTCACAAGGAAGGACTAACCTCAAAACATGGCTTCAAGTGGAAACCATTTACTGATATTGGCAAGGCATCTCCTTCAAGGGTTGATAGCTAGAAAGCATTGGATCCCTTGCACTCTATTATAACAAATGGTCCACCCGAAAATGAATCAAATTTGGTATGTCTGCCAGGCTTGGATCTGAATTCATCCCATTTGAGAACTACATCTCCAACTTTGAAATTCTTGACCTTGGCTCTTTTGTCAAAACTCCTTTTTGTTTGAATCTGATGAAATTCCATATCCTGCATTGATTTGTCTCTGATCTCTTCCAATTCCATCAACTGAGCATACTTGACCTGCAAGGGGTCTCTTTCTTCAAATAGGGCATACTGAGTAGCCAAGTCCAGAGCTGGTAACTCAGTTGAAATGGACAACTTAGCTTCCTTGCCATACACTAACACATAAGGATAGTTCCCAATGATCTTCTTTGGGGTAATTCTGTCCAACCACAAGGGAGACTTCAACTTTGTATGCCAATCTCTCTGATTGTCTTGCAGAGTCTTCTTGATTATCTTAATCAAATTCTTATTTGTTGACTCTGCTAAGCCATTGTCTTGGGGGTAGTAATTGGAACTGGTATTCAGATAGATGCCATTCCTGATTGCCCACTCTGAGACTTTGAGGCCTGTGAATGCTAATGCATTATCTGACATTATGGAATCATGGGTGCCAAACCTATGAACTATGTCATCATAAAAACTCAATACAACATTCTCATTTGCTTCTTTTAAGGCAACTACCTCTGTCCATCTAGTGAAATAATCTGTTGCAGTAATTACCCATTTATGTCTTGCACCAGATGGATGATTGATCATGCCAATGAAGTCTATACCCCATTTCATGAAGGGTTGCTCTATTCTGACTGGCTGTAGGGGCAAGGCTGCAAGCCTCTCTTTTCTTGCAAACATAGCACACTTGATGCATTTCCTCACATACTCATGGCTATCCTTAAAGATAGATGGCCAATAGTATCAAACTCTCATGATTTTAAAAGTAGTAGTCCTAGGGGAAAAGTGACTTCCAGAAGGTCCATCATGAAACTCAAATAGGACATCAAGTATCTTTTCTGAATCTATGCATCTTAAAATGACACCATTGTGATCCTTTCTAAAAAGAACTTCATCAATCAGCACAAAAGGAACAGATTGTAACCTATAATACCTTCTTTTTGCTGAATCTAGGCCTATAGGACATTGTCCTGTCTTCAAGTAATTGATCATATTAGGCAACCAGCTTATTGCCTTGGCTTGTTCTTCTATAGAATGCACCACTAGAGATGCATCTATCGTTTCTGATTTCTTTGAGCTCTCATCCCCTGCCAAATACTCACAAAGACCTCTTCCTCTAACCAGCTTGGTAGTTTGAATATCTATGTCATATTCCATCACCTTGGTGATCCAACCAGCTCTTTTCTCATTTAGGTCCTTGGAAAGAAAAAACTCTTTGACACTTGGATGAGTAACCTTCAAGTGTACCTTGCTATGGGTCAACAAATATCTAAACTTTTTAAGGCTCTTTACCACAACAAGTACATGTTTTTCTACAAAAGAGTATCTTTGTTCATATTCTTCTAAACCTTTGCTAAAGAAAGCAATAGGCTGCTCCAATCCATTTGAATTTTCTTGGGTCAGCATTGCAGATATAGCATCACGACCCCCATAAGCATAAAGAATAAAATCCTTATTGAAATTTGGGTTTAGCAGGGTAGGATCTTCTATTAAGGCCTCTTTGACAGCTTGGAAATTAGTCCAACTAAAAGTTGAACTCTTCTTTAACATGGCCGTCAAAGGTTTTAGTAAATCTGCAATGTTAGGCAAGAACCTCCTAACAAAATTAATCTTTCCTATGAAAGATTGTAGACTTTTCTTGTGATGTGGTAGGGGTAGCTCTAAGATGGCTGCAATTCTCTTAGGGTCTACTGTGATCCCTTCTTTGGATACTACATATCCCAACAATTTTCCTTCATGAACTGCAAACACACACTTCTTGGGATTAAGAGATATCCCAAATTCTCTACACCTTTCAAAGATCTTCCTCAAATGTTTGATGTGATCTACTGCATGCTTTGAATAGATAGTTATGTCATCAAAGTAGACCAACACAAACTTATACATGAGGCTTTTAAAGGCCATATCCATTGCCTTTTGAAATGTAGCACTTGCATTTGACAAACCAAAGGGCATCTTTTGATAAGCCATGGTTCCCCACTTGGTTGTAAATGCAGTCTTGTATCGATCCTCTTCATTTACTAAGATTTGATTGTATCCTGAATAGCCATCCAATAATGAAAATATCTCAGATTCAGAGACACATTGTAAGATTTGTTCCATAGAGGGTAATGGATGGTGGTCTTTTAGAGAGGCCTTGTTAAGATCCCTAAAGTCAACACATAACCTCAATTCCCCATTCTTCTTCCTGATAGGAACAAGGTTGGAAACCCAACTAGTAGGCTTGATGGGGTAGATGATACCACTTTCTATCAATTTGAGCACTTCTTTATGCATAAGTGGCTCAAGCTTGGGATTAACAGGCCTTTTCTTCTGCCTCATTGGTTGGGCATTAGGTTCTAATTCAATAGTGTGCTGAGCAAGAGCTGGATCAAAACCTTTAAGGTCTTCATACTGCCATGCAAATACATCATTGAATTGTTTGAATAATTGGGTATAAGCTTGCTTTTCCAATTCAGTGTTCACTTTCCCAAATTGTAAGCTCTTACCTAGTTCCAACTCTAAGTCAACACAATGTTCCTGTTGGACTACCAGGCCAGCTTTGTTCTTCTTAATTTCATCATCTTTGTTGAAGATAGTCTCTAAGGTAACAAGACCTCTAGGCATCCTATTAGACTTAAGTTGTATCATTTGATCACCATAGTTTTGTGATAGCCTATCTTGATTATGCTCTGAACAAACATCTTCTTCAAACAAGAACTGCAGAATTTATTCATCATCGTCAAACACTTGCCAATTGACATCATTATCAGGAATAGAGGGTCTAACAATCACTTTGATATGCTGTTGATCTACCTTTTTTGCAATGCTATTTGGAATATCATACTGAGATCCAACAACAGCTAACCTATCTTCATTTTGATTTAGCTTCCTAGGGATAGCAACAATATTGAAAGCACAAAAATCTTCAATTGCATCCCAAACTCTATGCTTGTATGCTTTCAAAGTGTCATTTTTGGTTTCACTTATCTCTCTTACTTGGCTAACAACCAACTCACTGTCACCATAAACTTTTAAGGCCTTAAGCCCTCTTTTTCTAGCCCACTCTAGTCCATTGACTAGACTTTCATACTCTGCAATATTGCTAGTGCAGGAGAAGCTGAATCTAAAGGCATTATAATACCTTTCTCCTTTTGGGGACACTAACATAGCACCACCACCAGAACCATGTCTACTTCTAACTCCATCAAAAAATAGTTCCCAAACCTGATTGCTCTGATCCATTGAATCAGTACTTTCTTTGAAAAGGCTTGGCTCTATGGATCCACTTTCTTGTATTAAATAACTTCCCAAACCAAAATCCCAAACAAGACTTTCTTGGGCCTCTGAAGCTCTTTCATCTAGAAGAATATCAGGGATACTTTCTATCTTTGTGCTTGCTTCACTAATGGTTTGGAAGTCATTGTCATCAAATATAGAGCAATTTACATTGATGGTATTGGACACATATGGTTCTATATGGTGTGCTGCCAATGGTTCTGACTTAATGGTGACCTTGGTACCATACCTTATATGAATAATCATGTGAGACCAGTCAGAAGATAGGTAGCCTCCTATCTTGGCTGTGAACTCCCTTGATAAACATATGGCAAATAATGTAGGGAGATCTATGATGTATATATCAAAGAGGATGGAAAAATTAGGACTAGCATGAAGGATTAGACTGGTATCCTTGGCCACACCTATAGTATTGACTGAGGATCCATCAAGTTGGGTAACCTTCTTTTGGAAGGGCTCATATTTTAGTCCTAATTGGTCAGCTACTTTCTTGGGCATTACAGTGCTATAGCTCCACTATCCACCATACAATTATGCACTAAAGATTTTCCAATGATTAAAGATACATAAAAGGGAGGTGGCTTTGAATTCCTACCTTGCATGGTATTGGCCTTGGCATGCTACTTGGAGCCTCCTTTTCTTGATCAGTGTTAACTAACACTGGCTTTGCAACTTCTTTTTCAAGTTGAGGAATTGTTGTCTCAGTCATGGCCTTCTTCAAAATTTTAGGCTATCTTGGAAGAGCCAAAGAGTCCCACATGGACATGGTGACATTCACCTTCTTCATGTTGTCCACAATATTGAAAGGTGTCACAATGTGTACTCTCTGTTGTGCTTTCACTACGATGGGCTCCACTTCTTTGGAATGTTGGCCTTCTTTGCTTGTAATGACAGGAGCCTCCTTAGGTGTGATGGGATTAGCTTGCTGTAGTGGCTCTACTAATGTAGTAGCTTTAGCATTAGAATCTTCCCTTTCCATGTCTTGAGCTCTTCTTTTTGCTCTTGTATAGGAAACAAAAGCAACTTCATCATTGACCCCATTGAAGTTTGGTTGCTCCCAATTGAAAAGAGCAGTCTCATTCTCTTGTGATTCTTGTTGAGGCACTGACCCATTGGATGAAGCCTCTAATTGAGCTTGTGAGGCATTTTGAACCATTAGAGCTTGGTTCATCCATCCATTTGAACATGTAGCCAGATTGTGAGGCTGATTACAAGGAAAACACCATTCATTCTCTATGGCCATATTATTTTGACTATGAACCATATTCCTCACTGGATTTTTAGAATTTAGAGGTGCAGGGTTATATGGTTGGAATGGTCTCTGATTAAAAATTTGTCTTTTCCCTTGATACCCTCCTTGGTATGGTGGCCTATTTTATTGATAAGGCTATCCTTGATTTTGATATTGCCGATTAGGACCTTGGCCTTGTGGCTAAAATGGTGGTCTGATTCCTTGACCTTGCTTCTTCAAATTTGTGGCCTCTTTAGTCAAGGTTTGTAGAAAGTTTGTCATTTCTTGCTGACTACTTTGTTGGCTATTCTTTATCTCTTGTAACTCTTGAGAGAAACTAGTTGTTAGCTCTTGACCACTGGTACTAGCCTGAGGTGCTAATATGGTGGGAGTAGGGGTAAATGGGGGTACTTGGGCAGGTGCAATGGGTTGAAGGCTAGGAAAAATGGGCATTGGTGGCCTTCTAGCAATCATGCCTGCTTGGATTAAATAATTTTCAGCCTTGACAACTATGTCAAAGGCTTGGGGTAGAGAAGTACCACCCATAGATTGGGTCATGATAGAAATTTGACCATTTAGACTTTGCATGTAGTAAAGGAAAGCATGGTCTATTGATGGTCTCACAAAGACTAGAATTCTATTCCATGTTTTGAGGAATCTACTATTGTAATCTGTCATTTGTTCTTGAGGGTCTCTCTTAATGGTTGTTAACTGCTCAACTAGAGACAAGTTATCTAATTTATCCTCAAAATGCTTACTTAATGCATCTCCTAATTCATCCCATGAAGTAATAGAACCAATAGTTAGAGTTCTAAACCATTCAAGAGCTTTACCTTTTAGAGAGGCTGCTAATAATTTTGTGGCCACATCCTCTTGAGTTATATTGTGTATGCTGCAGATGGTGGTCACATCTCTTATGTGTTCAAAAGTAGTTGTCTGCCCTTCACCTATGAAATCAGGTATACTCTTTAGTGCCACCAAGGGCACATCATGATGTTGAGCAAATGCCAATGGGCTGCCTTGGTTGAATGGTGAAAAGGCAAACTATCTAGCCGTTGTAGGAGCTGTGATTTGAAGATTAACAACTATATGAGCTGTATTTGTTGCTAGATTTGAATCTTCCTTTAGATCTCTGGTTAGAGATCTGCCTCTTCTTCTGGAATGAAAAGGAAAAGGTCTCCTTTCTGAAGTATCAGGAGGTGTAGACTGAACTCTCCTTGTAGGGGATGTTCTTTGAGTTGACCTACCTTTATGACTTCATTTCGAGGGCAACTCTAAAAATTTAGTGGGCTTTGAGCTCCTAGTCTCAATCTTTCTCATAAACCTTAAACAAGGTTGGCCTGGATCTTTGAAATCAGTAGAGTCACCAGATATACTTGATGAAACAAATTCTTCAAGTTTGTATCATGCTATCAGTATATCAGAGATAACATAATCTTCAAACAATGAACTTCTTGTGTTGTCCCACTGGGCATGCTAGAAATTGTTATACACTAAGTTTGCACCCTTGTTTCAAGCTCTCATAGTCTTGATAACCTAGTATAACATGAGAATCATCTCCAGGTGTGGGACCTATGCTAACTGAGATGAGACCTCCAAGTTCTAGGCTGGTTCCTCTTGGATAATCACCTTAATTTGCTTCTAGACATGAAAAGTAAACTTTTGAGGGAAAGGGATAGAAGGAGTAATTGAAAGGGAAATGACTGAAAGAAAAATACCTACTAGGTGATGCACCAAAATTAGGGTTTGGATCTCATTATAAAGGATAAAATTAATGAACAACTTAGGTCTAGGAGGTCACGACTCATTGAATAGGCTTGCATAAGTGTTTCATAGAAGGGTCTACAATAGAAAGAGGCTATTCAGGGAAAAAGGGGATTTCACAAACAATAACATTACTGAGGATTTAGACGCAATTTATGACCTGCAAGAAAATATTCACTTCTATAACTCGACATAGGAATGAGATGAGATTGTTAGGGGGTTGAAGTATACCCACAAAAGCATTCACATCCAATCATCCACAATAACACACAATAGTTGTAGAAAGAGAGAGGGATCAGGAACTCTAAGATATCATTGAAACATCATATACTTCAATCCAATAAGAGATAATTCAAACAAGGAAGCATGGGGACATGAAGGATTGTCACAAAATACCTTTGCAATTTTTTTATTATCAATGGGAACTTTACAACTGTATAAGCCAGAGGGTAGAAATGATACCATAGATGACCTTTAAGAAAAGATGAATTTCTTCTACAATTGTCCAACTCTGAGCTCAAAAGCTCCAAAAATATAATATATACATCTCTTATTTGGCACACAAGCCAGAGTCAAAACCTAACTAGGGTTACATGGTTTTTCAATACAATAATCAAACCCTAGCCCATCAAGTTTGATCATAAATACATCTCTGTAATACTATGGCCGATCAGATATTTGTGCCCATCTCTGTACCTCATTTTCCTGTGGGCAAGCAACCTAGACTCATCTACCTCTCTGCAAATTGGCCCGCCATGAATGCACTGATTTGGTACTCTCAAAAAACTAGAAATGACCAAAGACGACTGCCCAGACCTCCACATCATTTTACCCCAACTACAATCATCCTTGAAACATAAGTTATAGCTACCAATTCTGTCACAATTGACTACTGTATCAAAGACCCAAGCCGAAAAACCCTGCAGAGAAATATTTAAAATTTGAATATTAATGGCTAATAGGTGGTGCCACACTTTTCTTCTATCGATGGCCAACATTTAATATTAATTTCCTTTTAAAACATGACCGTTAGATCTTCTTATTTACCTCAGGAACCATTCGACTACAGAATTAACTTCAAGTTCACCTCGGGTTACCCTTTTCTCATTGGTCGCAGGACCGCTAACTATTTTAACCGACCCTGGTTAAGTTTGGCGAACATGAAATAAACCCTTAGTCATTGATTCATTTAATGTTTTCTAACCCTAGGCCCATTCACCACTTGGCAATCTTTCATTCATCCCGACCGCCTCATCAGTAAACACCTCGGCAGGCTCTGACAACAGACCCACTCAAACTGAGATTCCAATCTAATGGCGGGCACATGATCTCATGACTGCCAAATATTCCTTCAGATCATACACGCACCATAGATCTTCATTAAGTCATGACCCCACTGACACATCGGTCCACCTAGAAGTCTTCATCAACACGTGGCAACCAATCATATTCGAGCACATCAGCACACCTGGCAACACGGTCCCACAAATTTTCCTTTTACTTCGACCAATGAGAAATGAGCATGTCACCTTGACCTGGCATTGGACCCACCTGACAAAGCTGAACATTTGGAAAATCAAACGGCGGGCATAAGATCGGATGTGTCAGAAAAGGGCTATGTGAAGATACGCTAGCCATTGATCCTCATCCTTCTAACATCCCGGTAGAGACTCTGACACGGTCCCACTGACATAATCCTAGTCATCATTCTATGGACCAATGGAAGATGAACACATCAGAAAGAAAGGACCCACCAAATGAAGCTTTGACAACAAATCAAGATCGATGGTCGGTGCATAATCTCATGTGTCAGAAAAACCCTATGAGATCATGCGCCAATTGTTGGATTAAAAGCTACATAGTCCTTTGGGCCACTGTGACGAACTTCCAAATCATCACCAACTGATCAATGAAAAGATTCCACATAGGATGACGTGGATCAGACCCACTGACACACTACAGTGCTTCATTGAAAGGGAATCGACGATTGACGCATGATCTGATGCTCTGACACAAACCCTTCAGATCATTAGACAACCGTTAGATCTTTTCACCGGGACCCCACATAAAAAGATCGTTGGACCTCTTAGAAAACATGTGACCGAAGGGAAGGTAACTACTCATTGAGTCGCTAGCCATTTAGTGGTCACTGTGAAACATTAAGCGACTGAGAGAATGACTGCAGTCGCCAAGTTGCTGAATGGAAAAGGTAACCGCCAGGGAACTAAGAGAATAGGCGATTGACCAATGAGAAATTAGCACACATGGGTATTTGAAACTTAAGTGGCTGATAAAGTAACAAGGAATTAGAATGAAGGCTTAGGGTTTTTAGGGTTTTTTCTTGGTAATGGCTACATTTTCAAATATTTTGACCTGCAAACTAGGGAATGAAACAAATTGCAGAGACCAGAAGGAAGGACATAAACCCATGAAACTTTCAGGGATACTTGGCAAGGTGAAAACAAAGATTTTGGAATAGGTTTTACCCAAATTTGCATGCACATGAAAATTGGGTTAACAACACCACTATGGGGTAGCCTATTTTTAACCTCCACTATCATAAATGGTCATTAAAAGATACTCAAAAGACCACACAAAGATTGAATCTAAAAATGAAAGAGAATCCCACTCATGGCCCCTAAAAATAGAGACCACTTACACACATTAAACACTTGGGCATGCCAACTCACAAGACATGTGTCAATTGACACCACAAATAAATCACATTACACACAATACACATGGCATGCCAAGTAGACTAACTACTAAAGTAAAATAAACATAATTCAATAATTACATTCATGCATCACTTTACAAAATTTACACTTTACAATGAGGTTAATTTCTCCCCTTGCAG
This sequence comes from Chamaecyparis obtusa, assembly GCA_027943335.1. Taxonomy (NCBI): domain Eukaryota; kingdom Viridiplantae; phylum Streptophyta; class Pinopsida; order Cupressales; family Cupressaceae; genus Chamaecyparis; species Chamaecyparis obtusa. Next base: position 259,155 of record BSBK01000972.1, on the reverse strand, counting down.
ATAACCTTGGCTTAACACGATTTTTACAAATATCCATCTTTGATTTCCCTTGAAAATTCCATGGTCTTACCTGCACACTTGACAAAGTATCAGTAGCTCATGAAATGTCAAATATCATATATATATATATGTATGTAAATAAAATACATCTAAAAATCACATTCTTAACATCATAAATGTCTAACTGCATTTCATAATAATTCTCATCATTTTCAATCATTGCATTTCTAAGGAACACAAAGTCAAGAATAAAATGATACGTATTAATTCACCTAACATACTAGTCATGATCATTTCCCATAAATTTTCCTAACATGAATGTAACATCAAAGTACCATATATAAATCAAAGATTTATCAATTATTATGCTCATAACCTAATAAACAATCATGAAAGTAAAAGTCCTATATCATCATCACATAAACATAAGTCATCACATAGTGTCATAATATAATGTCTCTGTCCAAATGGTCCAACATAATAAGATAAGGTGTCAACATGAGTCTAAAGATGGAAAATAATCTTCTATGAAATGATGCCACAGGGTGAGGCCTCACAAATCTCGTGTGAGATTTCTCACTGCATGGTGCAAAGTTGTGCTTTCATTAGCACTTTCTTGTGTGAAAAAGCACAATCTCACGTAGGTTCCTGCACTTTCTTGCATGCAACATTGCACTTCCTCACGCGAGTCTTGCCATCAGTTTTCGTAAAATTTTTTAATTTCTGTATTTTCTGTTGCAAATTTCTAATGTTTGTTGTTTGCTATGATTTTTTATATCTCTATTTTTCTAACAGCATAACAGTGGGTTGTAGGACATTTGACGAAGACATAACATACTGATGGTTTTCTTGTAGGATGATTGTCAAAGATATTCAAAAACATTTTACTTGTTTCTTGCTTTATTCACATAGTATAATTAGGGCCTTGTGAAGATTTCTTAAGGGTCTTGATAGCAGGATAGGGTAATAGGCTCTTCATTACATAGAAGTGATGCCCATGGATGAATACGAGACCTAGATTTTACTAGCATGATAGATACCTGGAGAAGCAAGGAAAGGTAACAAATCTTTAGCATGTCCATTTGTTAGGGGATTATGCTCTTCCCTCTTTGAGAGAACCAGAAACCCAAAATCTTGTGGATTGGTTGAAGAGGAGTTAGCTCAGTGATAGACATTTCTTATGTGTTTGGGTAAGGTGAAGATGTAGAGAAGTATGCTCTTCTCTCTTTGAGAGAATAAGAAAATATGACCCTTGGATCCAAGCCAAAGTCCATGTCACCTTTAGAGGGCTTGCCAGAATTTGAACCTCTAGGAACGACCCAAGTGAGTACACACCTATTTTCAATGATTCCACCTCACTATAGTAAAGAAATATTTGTTGAGTCTAAAGAATCCAAAGCCATGTTAAAAATTCTTTCTCTTGATTTTGACTATCATCTTGAGAAAGCTCTGTCTGTTGTACTGAGTGGCACCACTCCTAGCTATGCTTGTGGGAGTGTATGAATTTCAGGTGTCAGTGTGGCTACAAGGCCCCAACCCTGTATCAGGGGCACTAAATGTTAGTGTGAACGGAAGCCCACTAAACACTCTCTTGGTTAGTTGCCTACCCAGATCACCTCTGAAAGGAGACATAATCTTTGCGTAGGGAGGGGGAAGAATATCTCCCCTGAATTCTCACCATAGGCATGCACCTAGATGTTTGAAGGTGGTATATGACACTAGCCCCTACTTTGAGGGTAACCTTTTAACATATATTATTGAGTCCTTAGAAACATCAAAAACACGGGCGCCCTCTAGGGGGAGACATGACCGTGTGAGGTGAACGCATGCACATAAGTTGTGAGGCACATATTTTGTCTTCTCTACCATTTTCTTTTTAGGGATAAATGAGTGTTTTTTTTGAGTCTTAAACTGTCCATCATGATTAAACTTGTCAAAGACTTTAATGATTCTGCCAAGTTGCTTTGTCCTTGGTAGAACTATTTGCGACTACTGATTGCATCACTATTGCTTGGTCCAAAATTCTATGCTTGTAAATGATTGCTTGCAACATTCAAACTGAGATTCCTAATTCAAACTATCCTAAAACTATCCAAAAAATTGAAATTCTGTCAGAGAACAGTCCACGCTGTGTCTCAAAATCTGATCTTTGTCTCAAAAACTGTGTCGATCTATCAAACTTTGGTCTTTTCCCACGTGAGATTTTAGTTTCCTGAGAATTTCCTCATGCGAGAAAACACTTTATCACGTGAAGTTTAGCATTTCCTCTTGCGAACCAACACTTCCTTGCGTGAGACTATCCCTTGATTTCCAAAACAATGAGCTATTTCCCGTTGACTAGTCAATTTTTTGCCTGATTTGATTCTTGTCTGGGATCTGTTTGTCTATTCTCCTGTCGTCCACTATCTAAAACTAGGTGTCTCAAGTTGAGAACTGGGCCATTACTACTTAAAATCACATTGTTTCTCTATTGTTTGTCCTATCCTACTGTGCTTTTGTACCTTGAGACGTGATAGTCACATCTCGATTGTTCTAGCCACACTCTTGATGATTCATGTCGGGTGCATTTTACTTTTAATCTCTTTTTTGCTATCCCAGAGGTAGAGTTCTAGCATAATCCCAAGTCCTCCCTCGTTACTTAATCTTCATCTATGACTGTTACGACTAGAAGTGGCAACACATTCCCCATTCGTGGTACCAGACAAGGTAGAGGTAGATCTCGCAATCAAGGAAGAGGTCATCCTGAACCTGTCACACAATCTTAGTGCTATGAGGGATCCTCATGGTCCATCCTGTCGGTTACATCGAAAGAGAGCCCATCTCGATCCTCATCTCTAGTATTCCAGGAGTGTTATAATCTATTTTTTCAAACACAACGTGACTTATTGTTTCAAGAATAGAACAACCCATTGTTTCATAACTCCAGAAGGTCACTTTCTAGAATTAATCCTATTGATACTATTAATCCTATCGACCCTTTTGATCCTTTCAATCCTATCAAACCTTTAGAACCTATCAACCCTTTTGATCCTCTTTCCATGACCTCTCAGAATACTACACATGCTCGTACTAAGTCTGTGCACTTTGCAAACTCGCCCATCAACAAAATGGGAGACCCATTCCAATTCTCAGAAGGTGAATATAGAAAAAGTCATGATCAACCTCATCATGATCAATCTCGAAATGACCAATGTCATGATCACTCTCAAAATGACCAATGTCATGATCAATCTCAGAATGACTGGCAACAATATCATTATCACTCTCAAAATGACCAAAATCAAGATCAAGCCCCAAGCATTTTTGAAATTCTTGGTAATGACGATGAGATGATAACCCAAAATGACATAGATGCTGCAAAATCCAATAAGGGTCTTATCAAAATGATGGAAATCCTCCTAGAGGAAAAGGAGAAATATTTTTTAGAACTGGCTAAACAAGGAGCCAAGTTACCCCCAGATTTCAAAGTAGAGAACCTTGTGGCCAAAGAGGAAGAGACTGAGACCACCAAGTTGCAAAAGATGATTTGAGACATGCAAGACCAAATTAGCCAACTTGAAAAGGATAAGGATAAACTAGTACAACAATTCACAATGGAAAGCATCTATCCTTTCCCCTTCGATAAGAGTCTTCACATGCCTCCTTTTCCCAAAGGAGTGGAGCTCCCCAAATATGATAAATACTTGGGTAATACTGATCCCCAGGATCACTTGAGAGAGTTTAGCACTCTATCCATGGATTCATACATGATTAGACTTATCGTATGCACCTCTTTCCTTTTAGTTTGGGTGGGTCAGCCATGGAGTGGTTCTCTCGACTACCCAATGGTATCAAGTCTTTTGGCAAAATTGTTAATTTGTTCATCCAATATTACTCACACAATATTCAACATCTAGTCAATATCTGAGATCTTTGTAATCTGAAACAACGACAAGGGCAACCTTTCTTGGCATTTCTCCAGAGGTGGAGACAACTTTGTACAAAATATCCTCATAAACTTCCTGAGTCTAAAAAGCTCGACATCTTCTTGGATAATCTTGTCCCTGATTTTGGGTATCAAGTACAATTGCAAGGTCCCCTAACTTTTGATAATATGATTAAACAAGATGTGAGGATAGAAGCATTTATGGTTAAGAAAGGAGAGTTGACTTTGAATAAGGATAGCAAACAAGGGTCTTCCTCCTCGAACAAAGACAAAGGTAAGTTTGTCAACAAAAATAGAGATGTTGTAAATCATGGAGTTGTTGAAAATGTGGCCCCAAAACCTTCAAAGTCTATTTTCAACCTTACCTCTGGCTTACAGGTGGCCAAAGCCATTGAGAAGGCTATGACAGATACTCAACAACCTTCAAGATTTTCCAGGAACAAACCTTGGGCCTCTCGACCCAAGCGTGAGTTTATTTCCTTGGGAGAACCCCTTGACATGGTTTACAAGACTCTTGTGCAAAACTAGATACTCGCTCCTTTGGAAACTTTACGTCCCTATGACCCACAACTGTGACCTTCTTGGTGGAACAAAACCGCATACTATGATTATCACCAAAATAAGGGTCATAAGACTTCTGGGTGCATTCAACTTAGACACAAGATCCAAGATTTTATTTATAATGGGGATATTTTTGTAAGTGGTCATAACAAGAACTCAAATCATTAGGCATTTAAAGATCCCTTTCCTCCTCACGAGAAGGGTGAATCTTCCAAGGCCAACAATGCCAACAACAAGGTTAACTACACATATGGTACCAATGACAATGTCATTAACATGATTGAACCTATGGAGGTCAAATATTGTGATGTGATCACTATCAAGGGGAGTGAGGATGCTCCTAAACCTAAGACTCCATTTGTCTTGTGAGGCCCTGTGTCTCATTCTTCCAAACTAGAATCATCTCAGGATTATGCACACATTGTTACCCGATCTCATGCGAAGATCACCATCAAGGGTCCTGACCCTTCTACATCCACACCGAAGAAAATTGTGGATAAAACTACTATTGGTCCTACCAAAAAAACTTTGAAATCAGTCCCTACACCTAGTACTACTAATTACAACATTCTAGACCAGTTGCAATGTACCAATGCTCAAATCACTATCTTTGAGCTGTTGAAGATCTCTCCTGCTCATAGGTAGATCCTTGATAAAGCCCTCACTGAGGAAAATGTCCCAAAAGATTTGGATCTTAATCAGTTTCAATCCATGGTGGGTCACCTGGCTTCACCATACTATTTTTCCTTCTTTGAAGAAGATGACCATTCCGTGAGCCATCCACACAATGCTCCTTTTCATATTGAAGTCATGATAGGCCCAAAGCGCATCCCCTGCATCCTCATTAATAATGGTGCTGGCCTCAATATTTTCTCTACTAAGCTGCTCACCCAATTAGGCTATGATGAAGACTGCATAGATGCCTGCAAGAAAATTACCATTAAGGCATATGATGAAGAAGAACACAAATCCAAAGGTCTAGTTGTGCTGCCAATCCAAGTTGGACCTATTGAAAGAGATTTCATTTGTCAAGTTCTAGATATTCCTCTTACATACAACATACTATTGGGTAGACCGTGGATCCATGAAATGTAGGCGGTTCTGTCCACATATCACCAATGTATCAAGTTCCCATTCCATGGAGCAGAAGTGACAGTACCTTCCAGTACCAACTATTCTTGCAACACACTCACACAATCTGCAAACAATCTTGTCCCAACTAATAGAGAGTCTACTGAATTCTACGATGCCAAAATCAAAGAAATGGAGCAGACTCTAAAGCTCAAATATACAGGCATGGGGGGGGGGGTATCAGATAGAACCTATGTTATCATTAGCAGCTTTGCCTCCATCTCTGTGTTCCTACAGGAGACCCTCTGAGAGAAATAAAACCTCCACCAGTTCTCCTCAAATAGTCTATGATGGTGCCTTTGTACGAGCCACAACACCACTAGAAGATGAGGATGAGGAAAGAGCTATTACAACTTGGCTTTACAAAGGGAAGGATACATCTGAACAAATCACTCCTTCTCGTGACTTAGAACAAGAACCATACAGTGAAGCCTTCAAAATCATGAAGAACTTTGGTTACAAAGGGAGTAGACCTATAGGGGTGAATAATAATGGTTTCCTTGAACCAATTGAAGCCATAGGTCATCAAACCAAGGACACTATAGGTCTAGGCTTCAAGAAAATCCTATTTCATTTAGGGATTAACAAATTTATACCAGAACCAAAATTCCAGCTAGAATATGAAGACACTACCACAGTTGCGAATCCAGAGGATAGCTTTGACGAGGATATATTTCCCTATCCCATTCCTCTAGATCTTGCCGCATTCTTTATAGAACCAGATGATCCTATTATACATATCCATCTAGTAGAGACTGATAGTGATTCCAATGACACCGCTTCAATGCATCTACTCACATACAACCAATGGCAAGCAATGCAAATTGCCAATCTCGGTTTTCAGGGTGAACAATACATACCATCACCTTTTCAAGAGCAGTTTGAACAAGATCAACTTCAGAAAACCATTGATACTACAAGAGATGAAAATGAGTCAGATGGTATAACAAGTGTTGATGGAATTCCCATATCAAGCATCACTGATTCACAATTCTCTGTCTGATGCAACTTTTGATAAAGATATCTAGATGTTGTTCATATGTATGAAAACCTTCTCAAAGTAGGTGAATGGTCTAGTGTTAGGACAATCGAGTGTGATTCCACTAACGTTAACATTCCTCTACTTCTGCTATGAGGACTTGAGAGGAATCAAACACACCTCTGGATGAGATTTCTCTAGGTCTTGACTTACTCATCCACACTTTTGATGGATATACTATGAACACACTTGAACCCATCACTTCTCTTTCACTCCAAAATCCCAAACTCATCAATTGGAACTCTCCCTCTCCATCTAGTGAAGTCCTTATGTTCCAGAATGACTACACTCTTTCCTGTTACCTCAACACTATTGAACCTATAATGTTCTCCACCAGTGAAGATAGTATCAATATGATTGAAGCTGATATCAAGTATCTTAGTCATAAAATTAAAAGAAAAAAGAATAGGTGCTCTGATGGTGAAAACCACATTGTGGCAGTGTCAGAGCTAAAAAAAGTAAAAATAAAAGACGTATCCGAGGGTGAAAACGTCTCTGAGGCACCCAAGGATGAGATACTTGATACACTTCCCAGTCATTTTCAAGAAAGATCATCAGTACTGATTGAGCCAACCCAACTAGTGAACTTGGGTACGAAAGCTGCACCTTAGATTATTCATTTGGCACAATCATTATCTACAGAAGAGAAAGAAGAGTTCACTAGTTTCTTTCGAAGCAAGAAAATAAATTTTGCATGGACTTACTCTGATATGCCTGGATTGGATCCCAATCTAATCATGCATCATCTATCTATTACACCAAGCATTAAGCCTGTCAAACAAAAGCTTCGTAAGATGCATCCACATGTGGCACTCTTAGTCAAGGCAGAGTTAGAAAAACTTCTCAAAGTTGGTTTCGTTAGAGCCATTGACTACATAGAATGGATTTCTAATATTGTCCCAGTTACTAAGCATGATAAATCCATTCAAGTCTTCATAGACTTCTGGGACCTGAATAAAGAATGTCCTAAAGAGGACTTTCCATTACCCAATATTGACATGATTGTGGATATGATGGCAGGCTATGAAATGTATTCTATAATGGATGGCTTCTTTGGTTACAATTAGATAAAGATCATGCCAGAAGACCAAGGAAAGACTGCCTTCACATGTGCTTGGGGAACTTTCTATTGGAATGTCATGCCCTTTGGACTTAAAAATGCTGGATCTACATATCAAAGTGCTGTCATGACTATCTTTCATGACATGATGCACAAAACAATGGAAGACTATGTAGATGACACGTTGGCTAAAAGAATGCAACATAAGGCACATCTCATAGATCTAGGTCCTATACTAGATCGAATGGAATAATTCAGTCTAAGGCTCAACCCAAAAAAGTGTGCATTTGGTGTCACTTTTGGCAAGATATTAGGTTATATCATATCTGCTAGAGGCATAGAGGTAGATCCCGAGAAAGTTCAAGCTATCATGGAAATTCCTCCACCAAAGAACATTAGTCAGATGAGAGGAATTTATGGTAGAATACAATCTATCTGGTGCTTCATTGTACAACTCACCGATAAGTCACAACCATTCACCAAAACTCTACATAAAGGTGTGACTTATGAGTGGAACGAAGACTATGACAGAGGGCTTATACAGATCAAACAATATCTTACAAATCCACCAATTTTGATACCTCCTATTCATGGGAAGCCACTCATCCTTTATATCTCAGCTATAGACACATATCTAGGTGCCTTGTTGTCTCAAGAAGACCAAAATAACAATGAACCATTTATTACATCAGCAGAACACTGGTTTCATATGAGGCAAATTACTCCATCATTGAGAAGGCTTGCTTAGCAGTGGTGTTTGCTTCACAAAAATTATGACACTATATGCTTGCTCACACTACAAGACTCATTGCTAAAATTGATTGATTAAAGTACTTGCTCAGCAAAGCTACCCTCATAGGTAGACTGGCAAAGTGGGTTATGATACTCAGTGAGTTTGACATTGAGTATGTAGAGAGAAAGGCCATTAAAGGACAAACAATTATAGATCAGTTGGCAGAAGCTCCCCTCAAGGATCATCAACCATTGAAACTGAGTTTCCAAATGAATCGATAATGCTTCTTACACATCAAACATGGAACATGTTCTTCGATGGATCTTTCACCCATCAGGAGTCAGATGACGGAATACTGTTCATCATACCATAGAGATATTCTTTACCTAAAGCATACAAAATGTTGTTTCCTTGTACAAAAAACACTACTGAGTATGAAGCCCTCATCAATGGCATGAAGATAGCTATTGAATGGAGTGTGGATGAACTTAAGGTATTTGGAGACTCACAATTGGTTATCAATCAAGTTAATGATATCTATCAAACCAAGGATGAAAAGCTGGTGCCTTATAAATGGATGGTTGATGATCTAAAAAAGTACTTTGCACACATCACTTTCCAGAAGATTCCAAGAGTAGATAATAAAGTAGCTGATGCCATGGCTACCCTTGCCTCCATGCTATAGATGCTAGAAAATGACTTCAAACATGAATTCCTAGAGGAGACATTATGCTAACCAGCCTACAACACCCCTGAATCTAAGATAATCTGTTCAGTCATTGGACATGATTCATCCTACTACCATCATATCTACTCCTACCTCCAGGACCAAATTATTCTAGACACTTATACCCAGAACAAAAATTGTCACCTGATCTGCAGTGCTTGATGATATGTCATTGTAGCTAACAACTTGTATAGGTGAGGTCTAGATAGTACCCTCCTTATGTGTCTAGAGCCTGACAATTCCAAACGTGCATTAGTTGAGGTGCATGAAGGAATCTATGGTTCTCATTCGAGTGACCTAACATTAGCTCGTAAACTTATTAGAGCTGGTTACTATTGGCCAGATATGGAAAAAGAAGAACACAATATGCCAAATCTTGCAAACAATGCTAGCTACACAGAAATCTGATTCACGCTTCTACCAAGGAGCTCATTCCCTTTATTAGTTTCTGGCCATTTCAACAATGGGCCTTTGATTTGGTGCACCAAATTCATTCATCTTCCTCTAGAGAACAAAAGTTCATTATCACCACTACAGATTATTTTACCAAATGGGTCGAGTCAGTACCTTTGACTATAGCTAATGGCAAGTCTGTGTCTAGGTTTATACTGAATTACATCATTTGTAGATATGTTGTACCCTCCTCAATAATCACTAACAATGGGGGGCAGTTCAAGAACAAGGATCTAAATGAATTATGCACTAAGTTCAAAATCATTTAGCATTGGTCCTCGATCTATTACCCCCAGGGTAATGGACATGTAAAAGCTTCCAACAAGACAATCCTCAAGATCCTGCATAGAACAGTTCACAAATTTGGTAGAGATTGGCACCTCCAAATTAATCCGGCTTTATGGGCCTATAGAACAAGCATTTGAACACCAACAAGAGCCACACCCTTTTCCTTAGTTTATGGCATGGATGCTATGTTGCCTATTGAGGTTGAGATTCCTACATTGAGAGTCTCTCTGAAGGGCCTCATTACTGATGAAGACATTAGAATATCTCAGCTACAAGAGCTAGAGTTAATGGATGAATGTCGTCAAGTGGCATTCAATCATCTAAGAGCATACCAAAAAATAATGTCTAAGAGATACAATAAGAAACTCAAACCAAGGGAATTCCAAGTGGGTGATCTCATCCTAAGAGAAAACCCCAAGAATCAACAGCAATGGATCCAGAAGGGAAAGTTTGAACCAAACTGGCTTGGTTCATACATTATCACTGTAGCATTTGGGTATGGTGCTTACCAACTCTCTACTACTGAAGGAGAACACCTCAAAGAGCCGATCAATACTTTGCACCTAAAATGGTTCTACAGCTGAGACATTTTCTGTGTGTTCCTGTACATACTCTATTTTGAAAAAATCCTAAAAATTGCAAAATGTCCTAAAAAAATGATCATCTTAGTGAAAACCTGGCAAACAGGCACTTTGATGCATCTATTATCTTGGTGAAAACCTGGTAAATAGGTGCCTTGATAATAATCAAAAAATTTGAAAAATTGAAAAATACAAAAAAATTCAAAAAATACAAAAAAATCAAAAAAGAGAAAAGTACAAAAAAATTGAAAAAAAAAAAATGTGCGATTGATGAAAACCTGGTAAACAGGCGTCATGGTAGCAAAAATAGAATCTCTACCAAGATGGTGAAAACTTGGTAAACATGCACCTCTTGTTCCCCAATGCTATACCTATTACAACACCGCTTGGGTCTTGCTTTCCTGCTTTAGTTTGCTTTCCTATTTTCCTGCTCTAGTTTGTCAGCTCATGCACTAGCTCTCAGTTATCTTTGAGATTATGCTCGACTCTACATGGATTGAAATTGGTCACACTTGGGGGCACTTTCCTAGTCTAGGGGGTATTGTCCTATCATTTTCAGAGGATTTTCCTTGCATCAGTCACCAGTGGTTCTCACTATGTCTTCCTACTGATGCTTAGCTATTATTGAGATTTCTCTCCTTGAGGATCTCTTGTGTATCAGTCATAAGTGGTTCTCACTGCATCTACCTACTGATACCTAGATATCGCTCAGATCTCTCTTCTCGAGAGTCCCTTGTACATTAGTCACCAGTGGTTCTCACTGCATTTTCCTATTAATGTTTCGTTTGCTCTCAGATCTCTCTCCTTGAGGGTCTCTTGTATTAGTTACCAGTGGTTCTCACTGTGTCTACCTACTGATACTTTGTTAGCACTTTGATTTCTCCTTAAGACTATCTCTCGTGTCAGTCACCAGTGGTTCTCACTACATTTGCCTACTATCACCATCCTGTTGAGACTTTTTGCATACAATATATACCTCTGATCCAACATCAATCCACTGAAATAGAAACCAAAATTGAAATTGAAACTAGATTTGAAACTATTTGAAGCGTGCTGAGCTTTTCTTTTGTGTATTTTTTTTCTCTTTATCATTCCTCCTCAAGAAACTCTAAGATGTCTCTCTTGATCGAGAGAAGCGAAGACTGGGGGCATGATCTTTTCTTTGCTTTTTGTTTGTTGGTTTAGTTCCAATGATCCAAAGGGTCCATATAAGAGGGGTGTCCACTTTAAGAGCCTTCATCTCATGTTGGATGGCCATGTGTACCACAACTCCTTTTATATGGAAACTTTGGTGAGGTTGGTTCTTCTCCTTGTTTGTTTAAGTGACTTCTTTTTGCTACAAGTGGAATTGCAAATGCTTATCCTGCAAAGTGAACGTAAGGGTCACTGCGAGCACCTTTGATATGCTTATCATTCACTTATAAAAAGGAGGAAATCTCATGTGTCTGGCATGTTTGTATGCAAGCAACATTCAGGTCATTCTATCAACTATTCTTTGATGCTTATGTTAACTTGCTAAATCATAAGGAATAGGTGTTCAGGTCATTCTGGCTTCTTATGCCTTAATGCTGACCCCTTATTCTGACAAATCTAAGAGTAATGTCATATCCATATTCTCATGATTGCAATGTCAGTGAGGGTTGTATGACATCTTACGAGTGTCTGTTGCTAAAAACTCTATGATGATAACCTAATGGGTCCAACAACCAAGTCCTAGGGTTTGCATTTAGCTTAGGCTTGCATTTTCATTCTAGGCTTGCATTGAGATAGTGTTTTGGTGTTCACTTGATTTTCTCCTTCTTTATTTGTTTGCCGAGGGTTCTCCTTTTGTGTCCCGGGTTCATCTTGATTACACAAGTGTCTGATCCTCGTTCTCGATCTTCAAACATTATTTTGGTTAGTACCTGTCATATATTGCAAAATCCTGCATGAGATGATTAGTACCATAAACATTGCATTTCCATTGCATTTTCATTGCATCCATAAACTCATATGCATACTTTCTACATCTACATATTCATATACATGTGCATTCATTATAAGCATAAATTAAATCATACATTGCATTTATTCATATACCATCTATCATTGCATTTCACATTGCATACTCATGTATAAAATAAAACATGTGCATATTCATTTGCATATACATAAAGGAATCATGTGCATCTTATATCTATCCATACATCTAATCATTTAGGAAGCATCTCATAAAACATCAACATGAAAGCAATATATAACATGTACAATGATACCAAAAAGATGAGCTCATATATATATATATATATATATATATATATATATATATATATATATATATATATATATATATATATATATATATATATATATCGATCAATGTGAGTGTACAAAAGAATGGCGCTACTCGAGTACAATCTATTAAAAATAGGGCAATACATCAATGTATCATCATATGTCCTAGATCTAACTTTGACCATCACCACTTGGAGGAGGTGGAGGTGGAGGTGGTGGTCCCTATGGAACTACTCGTGCCCTAGCATACTCTGAAAATGGCAGAACCTGCTCCACTAAATCTGGCACTACACCAACATATGCTATGTAATAATATGCTGCATGTGTAGCCTCATATCAGGTCTCTGTCTGAGCCCTAGCCAATGCCTCCTACAGCCCTCTAATCTCTCGATCTCTCTCTGCCACTTGGGTCTCCTACACAATGACCTGTGTATGGAAGTCATCTCTCTCTCTACACCTGCTGGATATTCTCTTGGCTCTTCCGTAGAGCCTCCTGTAACTGTACAACCTAACCTCCCGTAGGTGGATCTTGTGCAGCTTGATCCTACATATCTGTATTGTCGACCTGTGCCTAGGAGGAATAGCCATCTACCCAATCCCTGGTCTGAGCACCCGCTACTACTAGGCTACCTACTGCTGGGCCACCTGCTCCTGAGCCACCTGCTACTGTGCAGGCTACTGCTATGCTACCTATTGCTAGTGTGTTGGCTGTTGCACCACCTACTATGCCCTCTAACCCATGCCAATAGGATCTATGAATCTAGGATAAGGATGCACCAATATGTGATCCCTGTATGTAGGTGTCATCCTTGCATTGGTCACACTTGCTAGATAATCCCACTGAGCTGGTGGTACTCGTGCCTCGATCATACATCTGCCCTAGTCTAACCTCGGTTGCTAACCCTTCTTTGCCTCATCGACAAAGTGAGCATAAGTACAATACTCTTGGGAGATGTCCTAAGGCCTCCCAAACTACCGTAAGACCCATGTAAGTGGGAAGTGCTCAATGATAGAAATAGTACGCCTGATCAGAGGACATGAAAATAACATATGTGGCAGCTTGTGCTGGGCATCATCCCATACCTCTATAGCTACCCATGGCTGCCATACCACTACTATCATATCATCAATCTATGCTCACCACTGCTCAGTCTTACCCAGTGCTGGCTGGGTCATCTGTCTAGCATACTTGTAGATATATGGCTCTAAAGGCTACTTGGTATCGTGAAAAACTAGCCTGCATATGGGGAGGTGCTTCCAGGCCCATTTTTGAAGAAAAAAGATACCTGTAGCCATAGTTGTAGAACTCCAATACATAATCTCGAGCATCTCATGATACATCTAGGCTAGCATACACTCACCCCATTCGAACCTCATAGGTGGCCTGTCTAGCATCCACTATAACATACGCCCCCAGCTGCACTCTAGTCCGTGTTGTCCACGATTTGACATCAGATAGAAGCTCAGAAATGCTGCTAGAACAACAAATAATATGTGCCCTGTTCCATATCTGCTGACCAACTCCTCCCAAGAGATAGCCCGACCCATCACCAGCTCATCTCGAAAGATCACCCGTAGTGCCAAAGTGCCCACTCTCGACTACACATCATACTCTACGTGTTTGCCATGGAAGGGTATCCTGAGAATCCTATAAATGTCCTCTGGGGTCACTATCATCTCCCCCATAGGAAAGTGGAAAGTGTTCATCTCCAAATGGAAACGGTTGATGAGGGCCCCTAGCAATCCATGATTTACCCTGATGTCGGGTATATCAAGTAGGTACAATAATCCTAGTCCATCGAGGTGTGCTCCCTCTACGTCATCTAACCACTGCACTAGCTCCCATATTACCAAGTGGTGGGATCGAAACACGATGTCTGAGAAGTCAACCTATAATGCAAGTGATGACACTTGATCAGTATCTCAACCATGATGGTTCTTAAAGTAAACACAACAATTGAAGGTATGCACCTATCCTAAACTACCTATTAGACACTCTACTTGGAAAATTTCACATAAACTTGGGCTTAGCTTTTAAAATTTTGCAATAGTTTTTCACGCGAGGAAGTAGGATCCTCGCACAAAGTTTTGAAACCACATGAGACTTTATCTCCTTTCGTGTGAGAAATCCTCACTGAGGGAGGTTTCTTGTGCAGCACCATGGGTCACCTCATGCGAGCTCGCAGAGGTGCCCCACATGAGGAAGCTCTCTTTGGGTCTTTCCTTGCGTGAGACCTGACCTAGGCTTGCATGAGGAAATTGTTCCCTCACACGAAGATTGATGAACAAAGCTTAAAAAAGATCTAAAATCTAACCTAAAACTTCTAGAAAGCAATAAAACTTGAAATGCAAGGTAAGTTTTTGACTACTTACAGGTGGGCCGTAATCCACTGGCTAGATGTGATGTCAGGAGCGCTCGAATTGATACGTTCACACTGGCATGTTCTCCATTTCACTCTAAGCTCTCAAATTCACTAAAGATAAAAGTGAATAATGAATTGAAAATGACCCCTCCAAGCCTTATATAGCTTTCGACCTAATTTTCAAAAGTGCTCCATTTTGTGCGAAAACTTCACCCCTAGCTAAATTGACCATTTTGAATCCATTTTCAGGATCGAAATCAAAATCTAACATCTCTAGACAGCTCAAAATCACATTTTAAAATTTCTAGGATCAACATGATCAGATGCTTGTGCAGTCAACCTTTTGGTGACATTTTCTTGCCAGAATCTTATCTCATCATCATTTTATCGACTACTTCATCTTTTTAATCCAAAGTCAACTATAGTCAAAATTGGTCAACCATGGTCAAAATTGGTCAGCAGGACCTCCAAATCACTTCGGATCACTTCCGATCCTTCTATAATCTATTCTGAGTTCCTCTAGATCTATGATTTTATCTATATCCGCAACCTTTTGTTGTCAATCATCTTTCTGACATGTCATCTTTTGATATCTCTCCCTAGGGGGTAGGATAATTACATCATGGAATCTTGTCGAATCAATTCTTGAATCAGTTTGATCTGGATCAAAAGTCCTCATCGCTCAAGGCATCTCATCACTAGGGGCATCTTTGTACCTTGCATCCTCGCATCTTGTCATCTATATTTTAGGTATCTGAGAAATCTAACTCGAATCCTCAAGGATCAAGCTTTATTTTGGAGATGGTTCTCAAAATCTCATTAGGTATTGGGGCAATCTAACCCTAATCCCTGAAAGTCAAGCTTCGTTCTAGAGATGGCTCTCAAAATCTCTTTTTGACCGTTATCTACGTAATCTAACCCGGGTCTCGGAGAACTAAGTTTCATTTTGGAGATATTCCTAAATCTAGATCAATTATCATTTAATCAATAGGTATTGGGGCAATCTAACCCTAGCTCCTAAAGATTGAGCCTCATTCTAGGGACAGTCTTCCTTCAAAGTGGTAATCCGACTGATGCCTTCGCAATCTAACTTAGGCTTCAGAGAATCAAGCTTCATTCTGGAGATGGTTCTGCAACTCGATCTGATCGGTGTCTTGACATTCAAACCTCAACTTCTGAGGGTTAAGCTTTGTTCTGGAGATAATGCTGAAACCTCATCAACCATCACATCAAACTATTCTTTGAATCAACACGCTGCTTGCACATCAATTCAAAGAGGGGCAAAATGTAATACCCCAAAATTGGCACCTTGTAATTCTAATCAATTTTGGTGCATTCCTTCAAATTTCTACATCATTAAAGTCCTATTATACTAGGCAATTCTATCTCCTAATTGACTTTATTTGACTTGGTGTCAAATGCAGAAAAGCCTAAATTTGCATTAATCATATACTATATATTTAATTCCTAAATATTTGACATTTATTGGCTAAATAATCCCTATGATTAATTGATTTAATTACAAAGTCCTAGTGCTTTTAATTAAATTAATTTCACCCCCTTTATCTAATACACATCAAAGGAATTAAATATTATTTGGTTATTTAAATGGATTATCCCCACTTGAATTTAATTATTCAAATAACTCGAAAAGCCACCCATGTGGCTATAACTCATTTACTTAATTAAATAATTGCTCCAACTTGTTTCACCTCCCACCAAGGAGATGAAGAGACAACCGTTTCTTTGCAAGAAACTCTTCAGTCTCCACTCGGGGTCTTCTATATTATGAACCTCTCATTCCTCATTTGAGGGAGGCAATTTTTGAGCACTAAAACTCTGTCGAATTGTTGTCTCATTTTCATATTGATTAAGCTTTTCACATTGCATATTTAGAATAGTTTCAATTTCTTAGTATAATCTTGCACTCTCATCTTTAATGTAGTTTTCTTATTATGTTCTTAGTTTAATTGTCATTTCATTTCAAGCTTCTTAGATTACAAGTTGCGTTCTCATTCTTAGATTACAAATTACATTCTCATTTTTGCTTAATTCCTTTCATCTACAATCATTTTCTTAGCATTTAAATCCTCCATTTTAGCTTGGTCTATGGTTGTTGGGCTCTCAATTCTTAGAGTAAATTCAAACCCCATCTAAATAGGAGGTGATATGTCGATTCAATTGAGTGTGCGAAGTGGACAATTCATGTTCATTTTTGTATATGATCATTGAGCAATGACCATGTTGAGGTCTATGGCTGGATTCGAGGTCCATATTCAGACATAAACAATAAGTACGATGTTAATTAAACAATAGCCATGTTTAGCCATGTAATTTATAAAGTTAAACTCTATACAATTGAGTGATACATTATTAAATTTGGTAAGTGGATGTTCAATGAAATGTGTCTCATTTTTAGAGGAAGGTTGTGGAAAATGTTTATCGTTCTCACATTTGGCTTGAAATACACCTTTAACCATTGATCTATTCTCATCTGATGGATGACTATATCCATTGTCATTTTCACTTTTGTGGGTCCCTTTATAATTTATCATACATAAATAAATAAGTACCATGTTAATTAAACAATATAAATGTTTATCCATGTAAATTTAAACTGTATATTTAACTACACATAATTAAATCTCATAAGTGCCAAAGTGGATATTTGTTGACACCGACACATGTCTCTTTTTTGGAGGAATGTTGGAGAAAATGTTCATCATTTCCACCTTCGACTTGAAATAGACCTTAGGCCGTTGATCTTTTTCATCCAACAGTTGTCGGTAATAGGTATTTGTTGTCATTATCCCATTATAATTTATTAATAGGATTTTTTCCAGTTTGGGGTCATGTCAATGAACACTCAATTGTCCCATGGGTTGAATATTTTTTGCTACATTGTATTTCAATTTCATTTTGTTAATGATTCACAAAATCACACACATACATTTGTTTGGTTCATTTTTAGATTGAAAAATTATAAACTCACTACTTAGTACTGCATTATAATTTTATTTTTGCACATAAATTATTACTCACAATTTTGGCCATTTCATAATGTAATAATTTAAATTTTATTTTACATTAATTAAAATATAATTTTTGGTTCATTTTTTAGATTAAAAAATTATTACCTCGATATTGCTTTGAAATTTTAATTTCATCCATAAATAAATTATTACACACAATTTTTGCCCATTCAATCACAAAATAGATTCTGTTAACCACAAAAGAATGAAACCGAAATCATTTTTCATATCCATAAAAAAAATTGAAACGAAGTTGCAAAGTTTTCATTACTTTATTTCACAAAATTATAGTAGTCGACTGTCAGAGTGCCTCCAAAACTTTAAAACCAAAATGGAGGTTACAATGTTGCAACAAATAAAACAACTACTAGGTTACTATCAATGAACTAGTGCCAGTGGTATGATTGTATTAAAAAAAACCAAAAAAGTGGTATGATTGTATCACAAAAACAAATAAAGGAAACTCTAAGCACTTGAATTCATAATACCAGACCATGGTGTGACGGGCCATGGGTAACACTAGGGATCTTCCACTCCATCTAGGTAGAATTTTCTAGAGAGGATTAACTGTGAGAATTCATTGAGCCACCCAAAGTGCTCCACTTCATCAAGGAGAAACCATTTACAAAGGATATCCCTACCAATCAACACCCATTTCCTATGGTGTTTCAATTGCCCAATATTCAAGCCCAAGAGAAAAGCTTGCACATGACCACATTCTAGTATGACTAGAGAAGCTTGGGTATTTCACTTCCCAAGAGATACCCACCCCTATTTTTGCAAAGACAACAACATGAACTTCGTCCCCCACAAATTATTCTTTGAAAACCTTCCTTAGTAGCTCATCAGTATATCCACCTTGTCTCTTTCGAGGTCCATAAGAGACACCAAAAATTGTGATGTAATGTCTGTGTTGACTTAGTGTCTATTTTCATTTCACAAAAACTTCATGTCCAAAACCATCTTCATAGCCTCATTTACAACAGGCCCTACTTCCCTACAAATTAACTCTATGGTAGAATATGAGATGAAGCCAAAAAAGGCCTTATGGGCCTTTGTATATGTACTTCTAAGCCTAATAGGAGTGTCCATCTAAATCTTCTAAAATTTGAATATCAAATTATCTACAACCTTATGATCTAAACCAAAGGCAGCTCCAACAATTTCTCTACAAAAGGCGAATTGAAGAAGAAAGAAGCCAAATCATCTATAAATAGCGTATCATTTTCTTCTCTAACCCTATTAACTCCCTTTTCCTTCAAATCCTGTTAAATCTTTCATATGTGACAAAATTACTTGGAGTTGATTGTGAATATTGTAGTGTTATCTAAAAGGGATTGCAACCCAATATTGTATTCTTTTCGATGGTTTTTGTGTTTAGAACTAGTATTATATGTTCAAACTAAGAGATAACTTGTAGTATTTGTGCTTCTTTTATCTTCTATGTTTGTATGCTTAAGGTGTAGTTTATGTTGGAGTGTTTGAGTTTCATGTATACTCCATCTTTGTTCCAGAATATTTATAGGAAGTCATGGAAAGTCTTTGATCTTTCATGAGATTCTTGGATACTAACTCTACTAGATGGTACTTAAAATTTTATTGTAAGAAATGATCACCTATTCTAAAATAAGAGGATATGATTGAGGATGAACATCTATTCTTAAAAAAGAGAATAAAGTGAAGGTAACACCCTATTAATTAACTTACTGTGCATAATCTTATATCCTAGTTAATTGTTAGTGTTCTTTAGTAGCAATATGTACAAGGGGAGCTTCTCCTTATAAAGAAGAGAGATTGTATCTTACACACTATTGTTGAAACTGCTATTTTGTAATTGTTTGATTCAAGTTGGTTGCAAAATATCCACCAAGTAGGTTTGTGAAAATTCTTGATCATGTCACATTGCAAGGGGATATAGGAAATTAGGCATTCATAATAAGGTGCAATTTTTCATTTTTAGTACTTAAAAGATTTGAATTAAAGATATAAAGAAAATAAGGGTGTGTTTTCCTTATGGAGTGGTTGATACACAAAGAAATGGTGATGGAAATGAAAACAAAGGTTGCATTAATGATATCTTAGTTGCATTTCAATACTGGATTTTGGAAGAGAAGATTTATGCGACTTTTATTATTTAATTATCTTGATTATACTAGAAATTATAAGAGAAAAACAAGTTTGATGGAAGAGTTCATTATAAAGGTTCTCATTGGAAAGATATTTTTCATTTTATCATTGACACACATATGTCAAATATTTCTTGTGTTTTTTTGTGCCATCTTTGTTACATATGATGGTGCCTTCAAGGACTCATCTAAAACATCAAATGGTAAAATGTAAAAAGGTCACTATGGCAGTTAGAGGCATCGACGGGTGGAGGAATTTATACCATCTCAAGCTAGCTTCTCAATTAGGAGGTGCTTGTATGAGAAACATTTCTCAAATTTTCTTTCATGCTTTCTTTTTGCCTTCATTTTTTTTGTTGCTGATGGATTTTAAGAATACATACATTGTGAAGGTTATGATTTGGAGATAGGTTTGAGGTTTGGTGAAGAACTCAAGTATGAATGGTTACCAAGAGAGTTCACAAGACTAGGATCAAGAATTATTACCCTTTCAAGGGTCAAGACATAATTTAGAGGATTTTTTTCTATAATAATTTGGTGTATTTTGAGAGTTCAAGGCCAAGAGATTAATGATTTAGCTTAGAGATACACCTTTATGAGGTTCATGAGGCAACTTGGGTGAGTTCCATTTGATTTAGGATTCGGTTCTCCAATGAAATATTTTCTCAAAAATATGTATTCATTTATACATTCAAAAATGTTTGTTGTGTAAGCCTTAAGCAGGGGTCTCTATGGAAAGGTGAATTTGATGCTTGCAAGGTCATTGTAATAATAGGAGGAATGTTAATGTATTACAATTAGGTTGGTAACTATAACTATTACCATAATTGTTTCTTAGTGGTTGATAATTATCTTTTTGCATTGTATAAATACCCTCTAAACCATAATGAAAACATTGTAGCATTTACCTTTGATTTATCAAATAACAGTTGTCAATAATATTTGAATTATAGTCAATAGTATAAGATATTCAATTGTAAAATTTATTATGAATAGAAGTATTTTCTAAATTAGTACAATTCCATAAATTTATTAGGCATGACACTATAATTTTTCTAGAATAATAAAATGTATATAATTCATCATATCCTAATTTTTTTATAGAATTATAATCACTTATGAAGTAAAATAAATGATGAATTTTATCTATAAAGACAAACATATTAATATAATTATTATGAACTTCTATATTTAAAAGTAATTAGTGTGTGTAAATACACATACACATAGATATACATTCATATATGCATACTTACCTAGATACATGCATACACATAAATATGTAATTGCTACCAACTATAGGTTCTCATCCATCAAATAAGAATTTAACACAAAAAAGGTCCAAAATGGGTAATATTATATTACATATATGAATAATTCAAGTCCTTCATGAATATACATAATGGTTTCTAAGGATTGAGTGCCACTACTTTCAATAGGTATAATATCTGTGTGGCATTGACATAAATAAATAACATTGATAGGGTGAAAGTGTCATGTCATTGATTTTCTAACATGAATTCTTGAAAAATATATTCTTGTAGGGTAAGAGTTCAGAGTTGGGGGCCAATTCCGCAGAAGTCCATCGTGATGGAGAATTAGCAATACAAAACGGGCGCCCGATTTTTACAAATCGGGTGCTCATTTCAGTTCGGGAGCCCGGAGCAATTTGAAAAATTGGGTGCCCATTCAAAAATTGGGCGCCCGCTTAGGATCGGGTGCCCAAAGCAAAACGGGCACCTGTTTTGAAAATCTATATATTTTTTTCTTTTAAACAAAATTCTTGTCATTTTCATCCATAGCGAAAATGGAATCATGTTTGGTACAGCTCGGGTGCCCGATTTAGCTTCCCTTGTCGACCCCATCTACCATTTTTTTGTCTTCCAGGTACGTACTATTCTTTTTTATTATTTTTTTATGATTTTTGTCTTTAAAAATTGTAGTTTCAGGTTATTTTTAATTTAAAAATGTATAGTTTAATGTTATTTTCAAAATTATTGTATAAATTTAATTATATTTTATCTTTAAAAGTTGCAATTCTTTTTTATTTCAATTTACTTTGTAAATTATCGTACTAAAGTAGAAAACTAGTAAAATTTAGGTACATACAAAATTACATTGCAAAACCCTACATAGAAAACCAAAACCCTATATAATAAAACAAAAATGTAAACCTAGATAAAAAATTAATTTACGAAACCCTAAACTTAGAAAATCAAAATATAAATTTAGAAAACCAAAACATAAATTTAAAAACACAGACTCTCTCTCTCTCTCTCTCTCTCTCTGTCTTTGTCTCTGTCTCTGTCTCTGTCTCTCCTCTCTACGTAATATTATTTTTTATTATCTTAGAAAAGAAAAAATCATTTAATATAAATTTAGAAAACCAAAACATAAATTTAGTTCATTCTCTCTCTCTCTCTCTCTCTCTCTCTCTCTCTCTCTCTCTCTCTCTCTCTTGTTCATTTTATTTTTGATGACTATTTGGACTTGTTCATATTATTTTTGATGACTATTTAGACTTGTTTTATGATGACTATTTGGGCTTGTTTAGACTTGTTCATGTATTATTTTTACTTGTTGTTAGAGTAGGACTTGCATTATATACTAGTCCACTTGTTATCATATATTGTACTTGGACTTGTTTTTAGAGTAGGACTTTGTTTTGTGATTGTATGTATATATCATGAGTTGATATGATAGACATTATGATACATGTAAATTATTTTAGGACTTGTTATGTTATTTATCTTAATCATGAGTTGTTATGTAATTTATCAATTTATCTTAATCAGGACTTGTTATGTAATTTATCAATTTATCTTTAAAAAAAACATCTATCTAACAATGAGATCTATTAATTCATGTGTAATTGATCTAAGTACAATATCTAGATACGTGTTACAAGTAATATGAACACTTTGATTAACTATAAAAAAATCATCTTGATCATCTAACAATGACATCTATTAATACATGTAATTGACAAGAACAATATGGATGTTACATAATTAATAACTATTAAACAATGAGATCTATTAAGTGAACATAATCTGACCAATGTGCATAGTTTATTATTTACAACAAAATTAGGTGAATACAAAGTTATGAATTTAACTTTTAAGTATAAACCCAAAATTGTACGAATACAAGTGATCTTAAATTATAAACCCAAAATTAGTTCATGTGATCTTAAATTATAAACCCAAAATTGTACGAATACAATTTTGAAATAGACATCTTGCATCATAAAAATAAACATGTTGAAATGTTAGAATTTATAAAAGTTCATTTAAAGTTAATTTTAATTTTAATTTCAAATCTATATCTCTAAATTATAAATTATGACACTTCAAAGAAGACATGTAGAAAACATATACAAATTATATGACAATTGAACAAAAACTTACATGTATAAATTTGATTCAACCTAATGTACCATAAACATCCTCTCTTTTCTGCAATGCAGATCTATGTTCTTCCTGACATCCTGCATCATCAAAATAAACATGTTGAAATGTTAGAATTTGTGTACCCAAGTTCATTTAAAGTTAATTTTAATTTTAAAATTAATATGACAATTGAACAAAAACTTACATGTATAAATTTGATTCAACATAATGTACCATCAACATCCTCTCTTTTCTGCAATGCATCTATGTTCTTCCCGACATCCCGCATCATAAAAATAAACATGTTGGAATGTTAGAATGTATGTACTTGAGTTTATTTAAAGTTAATTTTAATTTTAAAGTTAATAAGACAATTGAATAAAAAATTACATGTATAAATTTGATTCAACCTAATGTACCATCAACATCCTCTCTTTTCTGCAATGCATCTATGATTGCCTCATGCTCTTCCATTGAAAGTGTCTATAAAATTTTATTAGTAGGTCTCCCTTTGTATCTTTCCAATTTGATATTTGTTGCCACTACCAAACGGGAATAGTGTATAATCTTCTTTTCTGATTGGTAGTCTTCAAAAGCTGGTAAACCATTCCTTCTTGTTAGGTATTTGCATAGCCATGTACCAACTACCACAATAGACCCAATTGGATACTGAAAATTATCATCATCTACTTGATGACATATCAACTTTTTCTTGGGTTCTACACATCGAGCTAACCAATACTCTGTCTGCTCTTCATTATCCTCAGGTGCAACAACAACATACACATGTCCTGCAAAATAAAATTAAGTATATGTGCACTGTAAATAAAACTTGTTTAAAGGTTTATAATTCAAATATATATAATCTTAAATTATATGACATACACATGTAACTAATATATAATTTAAAGTTTTACTATAAATTGTATTAAATTATCAGGTTATATGAGATCTGAAACATGATCATAATCTTCTGATGCAAAGGCATGATCTAGGTCTTCATTTATTATAACATCTTCATCTTGTCTCTCACTAGGTGTTAAGGATTTTTGTTGCCATTCTTCAACCCATTATGTATTCTCGCATTCTTCCCATTCACCTACAACACAAAATTGACAAAAACATGCAAGCTCCCTAGTCCATATAGTCCAAGTGTTAGAATTAGAACTCCTAAATGAATGCCATTTAGCCGATCCGCTGATTGTATTACAATCATATCTTGAAAGGATATTCTTCTCTTCAACTAGCCAGAAAAAATGTTTGATTGTATAGAGTTCTGACTTGATCCTGTAAACAAACTTGTTTTACACCATTCAACAATTGCACATGCATCTTTAAATTTTGATTTTTCCTCGAATTTGAGTTGCTCTCTACAAAGGGCTCTCTTAACACATGCACCGACACCATCATGTTCTCCCTTCCCATGTCCAGCCTCAATAAAACTCTAGATATGTTGGATATTTATTTTCTTGTGCATCCTACTCAACCAATAAAACATTCTAGCATTCTTGAATTGTCCTGTGTAATTATCTGACCATATTAGATGTTGTGTTATATGAATTTCTCTCTCCCTTAAATTTTCATAAAAGGTATTAAAGCAATATTGGACAAACTCCGATGAGTGTAACTTATTATCACTCATATAGAAATGGTACTCTCTCAATATTTTCTGATCCTCTTCTATACTATCAGGTGCATATCTATAGACAATATGAACAAAAATTGTTACTTGCACTGAATTATAATATTGTGGTTGGATCTCATCTTGTGGTGCAAGTGTGTAGTTCTTTGCAAAGTCAACAACTAATAGTATACTACCAATTGGAAATGTATTCTTGCATATGCGAAATTGTCCATCAAGCCATCTAGAATTGTGAGAGTGTTTCACATATTTAGGTACGACCTTACTCTTGAATTCATTCATAAAAGCATTAACACTAAGTTTTTTAGTTATTAGGTCACACCATTTTCCAACTTTTCCATCCTTCAATGGATACTCAACAGTTTTAAATCTTTGTACATCAATTAATTGTTGTCCAAAATCAAATGAAATATTTTCATGCAAACATTCATCTAATAATGTAAGATTGCCACATACATCACATACACCAGAAACACATGCATTCAAAAGATAAAATTTCTCATTAGGTGGGTTACAAAACAAATTTGATATAAACTCCTGTACAGTTTCAGGTGGTATATTTATACCACAATCCTGCAATATTTCATTAGTATGCATAGTAGAATGTATAGATCGAAAAATATCATAATGATAATGAAATTGAACATGAGTTTTGCAACAACAGGCGATTCTTTCTTTGTTAATCCTTACATAGCATGGTTTACATTTTTCAAAAGATCTTTGACTAATACTAATAGTTAACACCTTATCATCCACAAATTTTTTATACAATTCTATTTGAGTCATATCTAAAAGGTGTTTTGGATGTGGATCACAAACTTTTGAACTGACTCTTAATTTAAGAACATCTTTGGCATTAGGGGATACTCTTGTATTATCGTGCCAAAATTTTTCAATCAAAGTTTTGACTTCACTAGTAAGTTTCATGTCAGACCTCGGGAGTCTGCCACTGAAGGTCCATAAATGGTTTACCAGATCACTTTCAAAGTTAACTCTTCTCTTTACAGCTCTTGTTAAAGTTTTACGATTAATATTAAGATATCCACTTATGTTTGAAATCATTCTTTTATTAGTAGTAGTTTTGTTTACTAAAGTTGTTGTTATTGCTCGACGTGCTACATTATTATGTTTAGAATAACTTTTCTTTCCAATTGTGTCAAAGGCACTAGCAACAGTTGATACAACTTGTTTTAGAGACTCATCCTTCTTCTTAGTTTTCACATAAATGCCTAACCTCTTCATCACTTTTCACATTTTAGACATTTTAATTAATTGTAACATTAATTGACATTGAAACCCAAATTTCTTATTATAAAAAAATTGTCTAAACAATCTACTCGTGTGTGTCCTAACCTGTCTCGATGAAACCAAACCACGCAGATTGTCTAACACGTCAATTTTTAATTGAAATTGTTCATTTATTTCATTATCATTCAAATGAGTTTCTTTCTCAATTGGTGTTTCTATGTCTACATTTACATTGTTGATTTCAATTTGAATTGGTGTTTGATTTCCAGTTTCAATTGGAGTTTGACTTTCAGTTCCTTTATCATTATGATTAACATTACTAATTTCTAAAATTTCACATGCAATTAAACTTGTTAATCTATTTTCAGGAATAAAATTTAAATAATTTCTATTGTAACCTGCTTCTAGCAAATCATGAACATCTTTATTAGAATAAGTTGTAATAATTGGATGTGAAGACATACCTGTATCCAATACTGGATTAAAAGATGTACCTGATTTTGCTTCTTCAACCTCTACATCCATTATGGTGTCTTCATTGTCCTCCTCTTCTGAAACAATTGTTGAACTCAATGCTCCAACATTATTCAGGTTTCGAAGTCTTTCTCTTCTTTCTCGTTGTTGTTTTGCCTCCTCTCTATTTTCTACAATCTCCTCAGGTGTCAGAACTTTCATTGACCTCTTTCCACGTTGGTTTGATGCCATTTTTGCACCAAAATTCAAGTTCAAATAATCTTTTCTGAATGTCAGATAAAACAAAAGACAAAAAAAGGAATGTTGATAGAAATATTCTCTTTGTCTGCTGCAAATCGATAGAAAACAAAGTGAAAAGTCGTCAATCATTAGATCAGGCCCACAGTCTAGTTTTTTTGGGTTGCAACGACTCTTTAACAAATGGGTGCCCATTTTTAGTTTCAAAAAATGGGCGCCCGTTTTTAGATTTACAAAATGGGTGCCCATTTTTTAAATTTAAAAAATGGGTGCTTGATTTGTAAATCTATGGGCGGGAACCTTACCTCTTGGCTTGGGTTTTGGTTCGGGACAGGCTTGGTGCCACCAAGTCTGTGCTTGACCCTGCAAAAAAATGGCTAAGGCATTACAGACTAAATTTTTTGTCTTGCCATAATTTTTAGGACAACTTCCCGAATAAATTTTTCGATCAAACGAAAACCCATTTTAGCTCTTATTATGCAAATTATAAAAATATAAATTTTATAGTGATATGATGAGTTTTAATATTTATACAATATTTATTAAGCCAACGTGGTACCTAAACTTGAAATACCAAGGTTAACTAAAACTTTAATAACTTTTTTAATTTTTAATTTTTTGAAAAATGAGTTATATGTGACCAAACTAGATAGAATTCTTTTCAATTTTAAAAAAAAAATTTGAAAAAAAGTGAAGTTATCATCAAATTATGGTGTCCGTACACCAGAGGTTTCAAAAATGTACTTTATAGTCAATTAAAAATTAATAAAAAAAAAATATTCAATAAAAAAATAAGATAAAATATTCTGACCAATCTTTAGTGTTTTAGGTACCTTTTCCCAAAAGGATTCCCAAAAATACATTCATTTACTTCAAAAAAGGGTGTTCGTACATGCGTGAGGTGTGGTCCTGAAACAAGCATTTTGAAAAAGTAGTTTTTAGACATGCATACTAAAATTCAATTTATAACATGTGGGTATTGAAATAAATTACATATTTGAAAACTAGATTCCGAGCACTAAATTTTATATTACTGAAGTTTTTCAAGATTCAATTTTTAAGTGCTTCAAATTTGGACATCAATTGACAAAATTTTTGAAAAACAGTGAAAACACTTCCACTTTTTGGCCAAAAGTGGGACCCAACTTCTTGCAGCCACCTTGTAAAATTTCCATTCTTTTTACACATTATATATACTCTTATATTATGGTCCTAAAATCTAGAACGACATACAAGGAACCATCTATATAAATATTCACCCCACACATACTTGGACATGCATATCCTATAACTAGGCATTTTAGTAACCCTTTTTATCATTTTATCAAGAAATCTAAATATTTTACCTTAAAAGTTGGTAACACCCAATTATGGTATTCAAATGATCCCTTATACTAACTTCATTAAGATATCATATTAAATAGCTAACATGTTTAGACAATGGACAAATTTCTTAAAAGAAATTCTATCAAATTTTTTTCATACCTACCTTATGATTCCAATAGGCTATAACCTTTCACACCTTACAAATTCTTATTAAAATATCTTGCATAATCTTTGAAATATCTTATGCAATTTTAAACCATTTAAAAACTTTTTCTTGTCAATTCCTCATGTTATTGTATGAACACAATAAACGTATTATAAAATGAACCTAAAATCTTTATCCATTTGACTATTAACTATTTGTTTTTTTTAATTTTTTTTGAGCACTTTACCTTCCTATGTTTTTGATAGATAAAGCAGCAAGAGGGTGCTGGCCCAAACAACAAAGGACTAGTAGCGCATTAACAACACATTAATGTAACCAGTCAAAGTAGATAAACAGTTTAACAATATAATCACCAGTCTAAATCTGCCCCTATCAAAAACATAAACCACAATTTTACCTTCCTATGTTAAATAATTACTATCAATTATTATTTTAAGTCCATAATATCATATACTAAATATTTTCTATTACTTGTGTATATGAAAGTGAAGTGCTAAAAAATAGAAATTAAATACACTTGATTTATAATTTGTATGGAAATTGATGTGATGATGTGAGTATATTATTCTCCCTATTTAGATTAAAATTATACTTTTAATTTTATAACTAAAAATATAATGAAAAAGGGAATACAAAAACCTATAAAAAAGAATAGTACGATATTCTCTTTCATAATCTTTGTAGTCAAAATGTCAATATTAGAAAATGCAAGAACCTTAGGTCTAATATTGTTTATATCTTTGATTGTATGTAGTGAGATTGTAAATGACTCACTAGTATTATAGATTAATTTTATAACTTTTTTATATTTGTTTTTAAAAAATATTTGATTTGTTGATTTGAAACGATTAATTTTTATTGGATAAAAGGTGTTGATGTGAATTGATAGAAGCAATTTTAAAATTGGATGTAATTGATTTGTTTCAAATGGCGAGCCTCACATCTACATAGTTATTTAGTACTATATATTCAGTGGTTCAAGTTTTCAATTTGAACATTTACTACTCAATATTTATAAGATATGAGATATCTATGAGATATGAGAAATCTATGAGAAATAATAGTTTTTCATTCATGTCAGGTTGAGAATATATTTAACTATTAAAGGACTAGAAGTTGAACACTTATATATTATCTTTTAAATATCAAGAATGTAATGATTTGACAATTTTGTCCATGTGTTTGACTACATTACTTATAAGACTGTACGTATATAATATAATATTTAATTATATTTTGAATAAATGTCATTGTGTTTTATTTCATATGAAAAGTGCAATGAATGAGAAATACTTATTCTTTTAGCATTGACTTGCACAATTACATAGATTTTAGTGTATTTGTTACATGTAAAGTTTTAGTATATCAAAGACATGATAAAATTTCAGTATATTAAGGACATAATAAAGTTTTAGTGTGTCAATGACATATGTAAAGTTTTAGTATATCAATGACAGACTTAAGATTTTAGTATATCAATGACATGTTAAATTCTAGTGTCCAATATATTCCATTAATAAATTAAATTATGACAAATATTATAACATGCTTAACCACGAATCCTGTCCTCTCCCCTATGTAAATTTTACTATTTCATTAAAATTTTCACTAAGCACGCGACACATTTACTGTAGAATTATTGTATCGTGCGTATAATATTTTATGTACATAAGTTTAACATCGCCTGGCTTCCATCAACATCATGATTAGGTAGCAAACGAATTCAATATTCGCCCTACTGACAGGAGGATGCAGCAAAGATTTATAAACTATTAAACATTCGTTCAAGTCTTCGTGATTCGTTCACACTTGAAACTTCTGTACCTCTTCGCTTTCTATATTTAAACCTTTGTGCAGACAAATATCCCTGTAATACCTTTGTATTGGCTTTCTCCTTGGGTTTTCTAAGCTTCGCCTTATTCAACCTAATATGCGCCTTATCCTTTGGCAAAACTACTTCACCAAGTGGCCATGCCCCTTACTGCCATCCCGGCCGTCAGAGTCCCACACAAATAAACTCTTATCAAGCATAATTTAGGTTTCGAAGATACGCTCGTATCATATTATTCTTTCAGGATAGTCTGGTCGTGGTTTGCTGAACAATAGAATTCTGCTGCACATTGAGCATGCATAGGAGATTCCCCAGGTGTTAGATTATTAGTAAGAATAGTGATGTTATTTACAAAAGTTTATAGGATGGACTATACATTCAAAATAGGACGTTTAAAATTTCTTTTCCTACCTCTGATGGTAACACTTGCTACTAGTATGGTTATGACAAATCACTTACCAGTGTGTTTTATTTGTCTCCAAATTCCTCGTCTTTTGCCAATACATATTGATATTTGTGAGCTTCTTTTAAGAAAGATATTAAAATTCGATTTAATAGTAGTGATTAAATAATACTTCCTTTTCAAAAGGCATAATGTAATTCTCGAGGCACGTTCGGGATCGGGGATTATCAAGAACTAATGTCACGTTTTCGTTGCCAAGAATCAATCATATACTATTCGATTTCTTTGACTTGAAGGCTAAGTTTCCCGAGTAGAATCGAACGTCAAACTCAGTACTAGAGCTTACTTTCAACAGAAATAATTTATCTTATCTATTATATGTTTTAAAATAAAAATATCAATTAGTAAAAAAATTAAAAAATACTTGAGGTTTGGTAGAATTTATTGGAGAGGGATTATGTTGTCATCTAGATAAGTACATAGAACTCATCTTAGTTGGTTACAATGAATTGTAGTATTTACGTAATCTTTTAGACTATATTTCATTAAGAAATTATATTAACTAGTTAACATGTTTAGTCAATAGACAATTTATTTAAAAAAATTCTACTGAGAAAATTCTTATCCAATCTATGATTCCAATAATCTATGACCTTTCATAGTTTGACAATGCTTCATAGTAAATTTCAAATCTTTAAACACTTTGTCTTGCTAATTCTTCATGTTATTGCTATGTACACAATAAAAATATTAAAAAATGAACTTGAAATCTTTATCCATTTGAATTACCCATTTGATTTAATATTTTTTAGCACTTGACCTTCGTATGTTAAATAATTACTATCAATCAAATTTATGTGTAGTCCATAATTTGTATCATAGACTAAACATTTCTATTACTTGTGTATATAAATGTTAAGCACATTGAATACACTTGGTTTATAATTTGTATGGAAATTTATTTGATAGCATAAGTTTGTTATTGATGATAGACGACTTCCAAAACCAAAGAAAATGAAAAATAATTATGTTCTCAAAGGCTACAAGAGCTCATAATGAAAATAGTAATGATTAATGTAACACAATTTTGATGCCCTAATATTGAATATGAAGGAAGTTTGACCAGCCAAAAATTAAAACAAAGTATCTTTGCTAATACAAGTGAAAATAACACAAAATTTAATAAAACAACAATCATTAATGATCAGGAGTCTTTGGAATTCCAAATAGATGAAATAGATCACCAATGTTCAACAACTCACTTTATTTTTTACTAAATATGAAAGAAATTATGAAGTAGATCAATTAAAATCTTATTCATTATGAGAGGGTATAAATGTCTCTCAATCCACTCCCAACCACCTCCAAAACAAACCCAATCCAAAAATATCTACTCCCTTCAGTTGGCTTTTTTTCCATTTCTAAAAATTATGGCCTCCATTCTTCCTTCAATTGTTCTCCTCTCCCATCTTATTTGATAATGAAAATGTCCTTGTTCCTTCAATTTTGGAAAAAATCCTCCAATCATCAGTCCTGGTCCCCCCACTGAATAAAAAAATTTCAATACTCATTCTTTTTTCAACTATAATTTTCTCTATACCAATACAATGCTATTCCACTCATTCCATGTTTTTTGACTCCTATGATGGCCATTCCTTTCCTTATCCAAAGACTGACACACATGCTACATGATTTGGATCGGGCTCATTACTAGTAGCCTAACACTATTCTTCCAACAATCTTAACTAAACAAATTGATTTTTGGAGACATAATTTGAACAAACATAATGAAACTAAAGTAGGTAAACAAGAAAAATCAGACAAACTTTAACAAACAATTTTTTTTTCAACAAACTTCGTCTAGGGTTTTCTTGAGACACTTTCATGCTTATCCACTCCTAGATCTTGTATCTTGGATACCAAATGATGATTGAAAAATCCACAACCAAATAAAAGTAAACTAATTCTACTCTCAAAGGTGATAGGAACTCAGACTTAGATTAAAAATAATATAACAAAATTTGGATTCCTTGATACAAAATATGATGGGAGTTTAATCAAACAACAACTAATGTAAGTTATCTCTACCATTAATGTGATAGGAACATAAAATAAAAAATAGCAATTATTAATGATCAGGAGTCTTTGAAACTCCAAAATTATGAAATAGGCCACCAACACCTAACAACTCACTTTATTTAGTTCTAAATAGGAAATAAATTATGAATTATCAATTGCAGTCTTATTCATCTTCATCGGCTCTGAAACAAACCCAATCCACACCTATCTACTCCATTCTATTGGCTTTTGTTTCTTCTGCAAAACCCCATGACCTCCATTCTTCCTTTATACTGCTTCAATTATTCTCCTCTTCCATCTTCAACAATGAAAATATTTCCTTTTGTTCTATCAGACAACCTCTAATCATCAATCTCAATTCCCCCAATAATTAAAATAATTCCAATAATTTCTTCCTTTTTTACCACAATTTTCTCTGCACCAATGCAAAACTTTTCCACCCATTCCACTTTTTTTCCACTCCTACAATGGCTTTTGGTTTCCTTAGCCAAAAACTAACATACATGCCACCCACTTGGGATTGCACTCATTAGTATCTATCCCACACCATTTTTCCAATGAACTAATAGAATGAAACTAAATTAGGTAAAAAAGGAAATTAGAAATTATTTGATGCTCATGTATCAATTACTCTACTTATTAAGAATATAAGTATACTTTTAAGTTTATAACTTTAGTTACAATATAACAAAGAAAGAAATAAAATACCTAGAAAAAAATAGAATATTTTTATATTCTCTTATAATCTTTGTAGTCAAAATTTGAAAATTGAAAAATGCAAAAAGCTTAGGTCTAATATTTAGATTCATTGATTTGATTGTATGTAGTTAGATTATAAATAACTTCTGTTGTAGATTGATTTTATAGGTATTTCTTCTAATTTTATGAATATACTTAGTTTGTTTATATGAAATGATTTAATTTTTATTAGATAAGAATGGATGGTGTGGATTGATAGGGGCAATTTTAAAATTGGTGTAATAATTGATTGACTTGTTTGAAATGATAAATGTTACATCTGTATATTTATTTTACAAGTATTAGATCTTTACTGGTTGAAGTCTCCAATTTGAACATTTGTTGCACAATATTTACAAGAAATGAGATATCTACTAGAAATAAGATTTTTTATTTATGTCATGTTGGGAATAAATTTAACTATTGAAAGGCTAGAAGTTGAACACATGTATATGATGTATTAAATAGAAAGAATGTAGTGATTTGACAATTTTGCTCCTATGTTTGATTACATTACTTTTAAAATTATACATACCATAATACAATATCTTATTCTAATGTTATTATATTTTCAAAATTAAATTTCAGTTGTTTTTGATAGAAAAAGAAGCAAAAGGGTGCTGGCCCGAGGAACATAAGGACTAGAGGCACATTGAAAACATATTAATGGCACTAGTCATAAGCATTTCAACAACAGATTAACAACAGAAAGAACAAGGTCTAATCTGCCTCTATCAAAAACAAACATAATAGTTCCTTTGAAAAAGATTAAACCAGAGTATCTAAAGTGAATAGTAGCAATTAACGTAACATTTATAAGCCAGGCAGGGCTATACCAAGGACTAGGCAAAATAACCTTAAAACAGGAACCCAAAACGAAGAACTTAGGGCCATGCCCAAACAAAAATAAGAACCTCATGAGCAAAAACAACTAATTTTTTCCACCCAGATGTTTGGACAATAGGGTCCTGGCCCACTCCTCCTGTAGGAAGAGGAAGAGGTCCTTATTGTCATCATCTGCCTCCAGTTTTCCGCTCGCTAGTTTTTCCTGCACAGTGCATAGGGTCATAGCTGAAGCATGCATGACCTTAAGAGAAAATTTGTTAGCCATCAAAATGTGATGCTTGAGTTCCTACATTTCTTGCTTGATATCAGCAATCTCTTTGTCCAATCCAGAAAATCTCAGCTTGAGGGTGCCCTTAAGCTTGTCATTGTCATCCAGGAACCTGGGTTTATGCTCAGTAGTAGGGGGCTTGGTTTGGTGATCATGAGGGTTAGCCAGAGGTGAGGTAGGACTACGAGGAGTCTCCATGGGCTGCTGAGGGTTGAGAGGGGGTGTGTTACCAGTCTTGTTCGGACTCATGTGGTCATTAGAGGAACTCTTCATGGACTAAGTGGAATGGGAGTCATTTTTTGACAGGGACTTCTCTTTGGAGACCATCTCCAAGATTCTACTTTTACACTACTCCTTCACAATTTTGTGAGACCGACGGTGACCTGTGCCACTTAAGTCAACCTCTAGCTTGACCGGGCTCTCCAAAATCCTCCATTTTTTGGGCTTTTGTTCAGTCTTAGGAGTTCTATCAGACTCCTTCTGATCTTTAGTCTCTAAATATTCAGAGACATGGGGCTCCTCATGCTCCTCCCTCCTATTGAAAGGATTTTTCACACATTTTTTGCGGGTTCTACCATCATTTGGGACAAGATCCGCCTCCTGGATAACTTGGATAGAATGGGAGGTGGATTGAGTGGGGTCAGGGAATCCTCCTGGGTGACCTCTTTGATAAATTGGGGGGGGGGGGGGGGGGGGGGGGGGTGGGGGCGGAGGGCATATAGCCTTATGGAAATGGTAAAGATAGAGCAGGAGACCTTGATGGAGAATAGGGATCAGTTTATCAAGGTTTTCCCTAATATCCAAGATATTGCTTTCAATGGAATGCAGGAGGTAAAAGGGAATGGAGATTAAGTCCCTATTATTTTAGTTGTTGTGAATAACATCGTATTTTGTTTCTTATAAAATATGTAGTGAATGAGAAATGTTTATTTTGTTGGTATTGACTTGAGTAGTCACATAAATTTAAGTGTATCTATGACATGTGATGTTTTAGTATATCAATAACATGTTATGTTTTAGTTTGTCAATTACATAAATAAAGTTTTAGTGTATCAATGGCATATACAAAGGAGTTTTAAAACAATTAATTACATAATATTTATTAACATAATTTTTAAAAAATATTTATATTTTAATATCAATTTAGATAATTACATAGATTCTAGTGTATCACTGACATATATAAAATTTTAATATATTAATAATTTAGCCGATAGGCTATTTGTGGGAGCTTTGCTCCGTGAAAAATAAATTTCTACCAGAAAATTATCAGCCTCATTGACTGATTTCTATTTTCAGATTGTACAATAAATTTAGCAGTTTAGAAAAATTAATAGTTTAAAAGTCTATCTTCTCAAAATTAGAAAATGCCCACAAAATATTCTCACAAATCTACAAATCATTGAAAATAGAAACAACATTTTTTTTTCTCTTTTTGGTTGCACATTGTTCAGAAACTTCACTCTTTAATTCTTGTATAGCCATTGAGATTTCTGTTGCTCACTCTACTGCAATGCCTCTTCACAATACCATGAAATTTCATAGAGGAGGCAGAGTATGTGTGTGCTTTGAAATTTCTATAAGAAATGACAAAGCATTATTTGTTGGTAGTTTTTGAAGTCAATCTTCTCTGCATCGAGGTACTTGTTTCAGCATTGATTCCACTGCTGATTGTGAAATATGACCTCTCTGCATCCAATCCTTTCCTTATGTCTCACCATTTGCCATTGTGTTCACCAATGGTGTGTTAATGAATGGTAATCAAAATTTGTTCCTACCTAATTCATAAATTTAAAATATGCAAACATGGACTGTTGATCTTCAGTTTTTTGTAGGCTTTCTAATTGTAATGATCAAATCGAGATCGGGTTTAGTTAGTTATCAAGATTCAAATTTTTACTGAAATGTATTATAATGCTAAATAATCATGAGATCCCATCTGTAATCTCACCCAAATCAAAATCCTTTACACACTTTCTTTCTTTCAAAAGAAAGATATTTTTTATAGATATGCAACAATTGATCTAACAGGGCCATTGTTATTTTATGAAGAGATGAAACTGAGTATTTTTTAAGAGAGGGTCTCATGCAGGTATATTATTGAAATATATTATAAGAAACTTTTGCCAATCAAATTAGATCCCAACCCTTAGTTATTTGTTCATATTTCAAAAGAATTTGAACATTATTTTGGGAAACTGGTGAAAAGTAAAAATCGGTCTAGAAAAAACTACGAACCTAAGTTTTTGATTGGACTATTCGATGCTTGTTTCTAGATAATTTATTTTAAAATGTCCAAATTTGGTGTGAAAATAATCGCAAAAGTTTTTACAGTAGAAGGACGTGCAGGTGAGGAACACATGGGGCACCAAGAAACTTGTTTGACTAACAGTTAGAAATTTTTATTTTATGTCTTATTATTTTATCAAGATTTTTGATGATGAATTATAGAAACTAGATATCATCAATTTAACTTTTTAAAATGAAACACATATAATAAAAAAATATAATAGAAAAAAGATTGTTATACTTGTAATTTTTATTTTTTAAGCATTCATCTTCTATTAGATCTTAAACTCTTTCATTTTTTTCCAGATTTTCAACTTGCTCAATAGATAAATTTTTTTAAATATTAACAAATACATGTATTTTTTAAATACACTGTAGCCAATAATTTTTATTAATTTAACTGATAGACTATTTGTGGGAGCTTTTCTCCTATAAATCTATAAACCATGGAAAATGGAAACACAGAATTTTTATTCATAGTATCCTAAAGATTTATATTCATCGTATCCTTCTTTCTTGAACAGAAAATTTCTAAAGAAATAGAGTGATTATGCATAATAATTTTCTGATTTTCTTATATTGCAAACCATTCACTTTCTGAAAATTTATATTTTCTATCAGCTCACCTTTGCATGCACAAAAGCATGCGACTGCTAGTATATAAAGTTTTAGCATATGAATGATATAAAGTCCCAGTATAGAATATGAATTAAATTATGAAAAATCTTAGAACGTGACTAATTAAAATCTTCAGCCTTCTCCCATATATGAATTACTATTTCATTAAATATTTTACTGAGCGAGCGACGCATTTACTATTGAATCATTGTATTGTGCGGGTAAAATATTTTATGTACAAAAGTTGAACATCGCCTGGCTTCCATCAACATCATGATTAGGTAGCAAAGGAATCTAATATGCGCACTACCGACACGAGGATGTGGCAAGAAATTATAAACTATTAAACATCCGTTCTAAGTCCGCGAAGCGTTCACACTTGGAACTTCTGGACGCGTTCTATTAAACCTCCGTGCAGACAGAAATCTCTGCATTGATTTTCAGCTAAGGTTCGCCTTATTAACCTAAATGGAGAATAGTGCGACAAGCCGCGGTGGAGCAGAAGGGTGG
This sequence comes from Chamaecyparis obtusa, assembly GCA_027943335.1. Taxonomy (NCBI): domain Eukaryota; kingdom Viridiplantae; phylum Streptophyta; class Pinopsida; order Cupressales; family Cupressaceae; genus Chamaecyparis; species Chamaecyparis obtusa. The sequence goes on along the minus strand of BSBK01000972.1, from coordinate 220,795 downwards.
TTGACGTATGTACTAGTTTCCCTCACTTGTAATGGCCGCAAATTATATAGCTTAAGGAGTTTACAAGAGGATGATGATATGTTTACATGGCAGCAGTGGACGGTGATGCTGGTTTCTGCTCTGATTTTTGCAGTAATCATCTCCTGGTGGAGTCCTGGTGGGTGTGCGTGGGCTGGAAAGAATAACAAGAGGAAGAAGATTCCAGGGCCCAGAGGATTGCCCATTTTGGGAAGTCTAATGGAAATGAGTGGCGGCCATGCTCACCGTAAGCTTGCTCACTTGGCGGCTACTCATGCGGCCAAAAAGCTGATGGCATTCAGCTTGGGCTCAACCCCCGCAGTCATAACGTCCGATCCAGATGTGGCCAGGGAGCTCTTGAGTTCACCTATTTTTGCTGATAGGCCTCTCAAACAATCTGCCCAGCAGCTCATGTTTGGGAGGGCAATAGGATTCGCACCCAACGGTGACTACTGGAGGATGCTGCGTAGGATTTCTGCTGCTCATCTCTTTAGTCCACGAAGAATTGCGGCGCACGAAACCAGGCGTCAGGCTGACAGCATTAAAATGTTTTCTGATATACGGAGGGAGTGCGCATGCAAAGGCGCCGTTAGTCTCCGTCCACATCTGCAAATGGCGGCGCTCAATAACATCATGGGATGTGTGTTTGGCACAAGGCTGGACGGTGAGGGAGAGGGTAGAGAGGTGAGGGAGATGGTGGAGGAAGGGTTTGAACTGCTCGGGGCATTTAATTGGGCCGATCATCTTCCCTGGCTGAGAGCACTTGATCCTCTGAGAATCCACGCCCGCTGTGCTCGACTCGTACCTCGCGTTAGGGCTTTTGTTCAAAACATCATAAACCAACATCGACAGTGTCCTTTGTCCAGGGACACAGCCGATTCAGATTTCGTGGGTGTGCTGCTTTCGCTTCAAGGACACGATAAGCTACAAGACGATGATATAATCGCGGTTCTCTGGGTAAGAAATACTCCATCTTATTATTTATTGTCATACTAGATATCTCAAAACTCGGAGAAAACTTACAAATCTTTCTCACATACAGGAGATGATATTCCGTGGAACAGACACCGTGGCTCTAGTTACGGAGTGGACGATGGCGGAGTTGGTAGTGAACGAAGAAATACAAGGGAGAGCTCAGGCAGAGTTGGAGGCAGTGGTAGGAAGGGACAGAAGCGTGCGAGATGAGGACATAGCAAGGCTTCCATACCTGCAAGCGGTTGTCAAAGAGAGTTTGAGAATGCATCCGCCGGGGCCTCTGCTCTCATGGGCGCGTTTATGCACGGAGGACGTTGACATAGCAGGAGGGATGCGTGTTCCGGCGGGGACGACAGCCATGGTTAACATGTGGTCCATTACTCATGATCCTGAGATCTGGGAGTCGCCACATGAATTCCGGCCGGAGAGATTTGTTGAAGAGAAAGTGGACGTTCGGGGTAATGACTTGAGGCTTGCGCCCTTCGGTGCAGGTCGGCGAGTCTGTCCAGGAAAGGCTCTCGGCCTCGCTACCGTTCATCTCTGGGTGGCAAAACTGATACAGAATTACAGGTGGGTTCCTTCTACTCAACATCCCGTAGATCTCACTGAGATTCTCAAGTTGTCTTCCCAAATGGCCACGCCCCTTACTGCGATTCCGGCCACCAGAGTCCCATACTATTAAACTCTTATCAGGTATAAGTTAGGTTTCGAAATTACGGTCTTATCATATTATTCTTTCAGGAATTTACCATGACAGGATAGTCTGGTCACGGTTTGATGAACACTGGAATTTTGCTGCACATTTAGCTAGTAGGTTTCCCAGGTGTTAGTTTATTAGGAAGAATTCTAGGAGTGTTGTTTACAAAAGTTTGTAAGATGAACTATGCATTCAAAACAGAAAGTAGTGAAATGTACACACACAATGTTTATAGGCTTCTTTTACTACCTCTAATGTTACCACTTGCTACTCTTATTGTAAATCGCTTACCATTGTGTCTTATTTGTTTGCCGATTCCTTGTCTTCTGCCAATACATTTTGATATATTTGCGCTGCTTTGAGAAAGATATTTAAATTTGATTTAATAATTGATTGAATAAGACTCCTTTCCAAAAGGCATATTGTAATTCTCAAGACACGTTCAGAATGGGGGGTTATCAAGAACTAATTCACATTTCCCTTCGAAAAATGGGCATCAAGAACCAATCGCATGCTTATGATTTCTTTGACTTGAAGGCTAAGTTTCTCTTGGAGAAGACCATCACAACATAAATCTAGCACTTGGTAAATATAAATAATTTATCTTATCTATCATAGATTTTGAGAATATGAATTAGAACAATTTATTTATGTCTCATAAATTTCAAATATATTTTAGCTTTCGTTGAGCTTATTTAAAAGAGGGGCAATGTTGTCACATAGGTTATCATGTAGATAGCTTTGAGCGAAAGTGTTTTAATTGGAAGACTTTAAAAAATGTTTTCAAGAGAAAAATCGTATTCAAGTTAAAATTTCTTTGAATTTTAAAATAAGCTATCCATATTTAGTGATTTCAGGCAAAATGATATCAACCAAAATTCTCTAGGCCACATAGATGTTAAGTAGTTTTTGATGAGATTATTTTGTCCAAAATTCTTGAGGGTGAAATAGTTTCAATTAAACTATATTTAACCAAAATTGTGACATAATAATATATTTTCACATTCATATTAGAACATATGTAAAATATGAGAAATGACAAAACCTTAAGAATGCATAAAATAAGTCAAAATATCTTGCAATTAGTGTTCTAACCTTCTATAATTTAATAACATTTTTTTTATCATGTATAACTATATCATAATTCTAATATTCCAAACAAAAAATAACCATAATTAGAAAATATGACACCAAAAGTAAGAGCAGATGTACACTAGTTATCACAGCCTTAAATGAAACACATGCCCATATGAAACTATGACCAATATCACACATTGAATGCTAATGTTATCATCAAGTTAATAATGCATGATAGACTATTACAATGAGCCACTCAAGATTCCAATAAATATGGAGAAGTACAATGCACTCTCATGTAGAAAGGTATCCTATTTAGGGTTGCCTAAAACTAATTCCACAACATGTCATCATAGACTCCTATATTTTCATCATGTCTACTTAGGTACACACATATTGAGGTCATTAACCCCAAGAATGACTCTAAAAAAGGATATAAACAAGAAGCCATACTAATATGAATCCATCATACTTTTAGATATGGACATCATTCAAGGATGGATACACCATGTCACATGTGCACTCATAATGGGGTAACCAAAATCACAAAGGAACATGAAACATGAATTCCTTTCACCATTCATTAGTGCTATAAGCTTTATTATGTATCATTAGGTAATATATTTGTTACAATTATTTCTAATAACTTCACCAAAAGCATGAAAACTAAAATCACCCTTTTCTAGATAAAAATGGAATCCAACAATAAGTTCACATTTAAGAGAGTCATAGTGCAATTAGAATAGCTCACTATGTTACTAGATTTACATACTAGGCCATAATTAAACCATCCAATAATATTCCAACTCATAAGGTTGTGCATCATGATCACAACATACTACTTAAAGTTCTCTATTTACCAAAATCATATAAAGGATACACCAAAGTATGATAAGTATACCATATATTAACAAAATTACTCAAATAATGAGATATTATAGAAATAATATAATTGGAGACCTATATATTACCCAATCATTATATTATAATAATGCCAAGAATTTTTATTACAACTAGCGGTTGTCGTTGCACCAAAACATCAACCTATTAATGCCCAATACAACCACTAGACTTATAGAAAACTCAGGACGTTGTTAAACCATGTCACAAATCCAAAAGGGGCACATTGGTGATTAGTCCAACAATCCCCCCTCAGTGTCACCTGAGAGGATTCAAGCCCATGACAAAGCTCTAATACCACTTGTTACAACTAGCAGTTATTGTTGCACCAAAAGATCGACCTGTTAAGGCCTAATACAAGCACTAGAATTATAGAAGATCCACCTCACTTTTCTAACTCTTATTATTCATCCTAACGAAAATAATTAGTCTAAGATCCTCTAGAGTGAAATCAATCCATAGTTGATCCCAACTTGGTAAGGTTTCTCGTTCATTAATAACTTGAACAAAGACATCCCACTGCTTAGAAAACCCATTTAGGGCTATTTTAACTAGTCCATCATCATCTGGTTTATCTCCAATAGCTGCTAACTCATCCTTGACAAGTATAATTCTGGTGAGATAACTTGTAATGTCTTCTCCCTTGTTCATCTAGGTATACCTCAACTTTTACTTGAGAATCATCTTCCTATTAGTAGTAGCATTAGATGGTATAGATTCATAATGGCATCTAACATCTTCTTTGTTGCATCTAACTTAGCAATATGTAGAACTATAAGTTCCTCGAAACCATCAAGGATTATCCCCCTTTCCTTGGCATCATCCTTCTTGTATGCTAAGAGTTGTGTTAGATCTGTAGGTATATCTACACACTAGTCACATATTCCTTGATACCATTCTCTTCTAGAAATACATAAATTATGGCTTTCTAGACACCAAAATTTGAGGCTCCATCCAATCTGTCTTGATCTCTCAAACCAGATGGGGCCATCTCAAAGGATAAAAATAATAATAATTCTAAAGAGGTCAAACTGGGTTTTATAAAACCTCAATTTTCTTTCCTTATCCTAGGCTAAACCTTTTCTACCCTCAACATAGCTATGATACCATGTGAAAATTCAATTGAAACTACTAATTATTAATCTACTATCTTATATAGATTATTAGACCACCAAAAATTAATTCATATAAAATATTGAATAATAACACAATTGCAACAACACAAGGAACACAATTTTTTTGGACAAAGTGTCTTTGAAAAAACCCCAAAGGAAAAACCAGTACTTCAGATGAGGAATTATATTAAACTTTAGAAAATTAAGAGATACATAAACTTCTTGCCTCTTATTGGTAGAGCTCTGACAATCTCCCAATTTCTCCTATTGAGATTCCACTATTTCTATCTATAATTCTATCACCGTGCCCTTGCTAACATTGCAAACCTATTTGCTAACACTGTAAGTTTTATTTTTTAACACCAAAGATGTTTCTCAAGTGTGTTCTCCAAATGCCCAATGACCCCCTTTTATAATGCTCTCATTGGAAAACCAATGATCGAGATATAATTTCAATCAACGGCTTAGATAAATCAGACTCCAACAACCCTAACTAATTGGTTATTAGGTGTCTCTAAAAGAATCACTTAATTAAATAAATAATTATTTTTACTCTAGCAACATTTTCAGAAAATAAAAACTATTATCTAATTCTTGGATATGGATGAACAGCTGTCCAAGCTACCCAAAGTAATAAGGGTTCAATATAAGGAGATTTGATCTTAACCTATTTCAATTAAATCCTTAAAAAGGAACCCATGCGAGCTTACATTATTAAGTTTTCTAAATAGTGTATGATTTTACTAAAAAGTAGGATGTCCCATAATTGAGACACACTATTGTGATAGCACCAACACAAAGAGAAAATATTTCTAGATCACATATCATAAGTTTTTAGGTACGTAATATATATCGATGGTCACAAATTTGTCTTGATCTCAATACTCATCCTTGCACAATACCAAGAGAATATTCTATTAATGAGATTATAACCAATTCCTCCAATTCTCAAAATATGAAATTCAAAATATTATCAATATATTTAAATACATCAATTATTAAATCAAGTACATGTATTTATTTTTAATTTTCATATTCAATTCCTTACAAAAAGTATCTTAATATCCTTACCAATTATTAATTACTCTAAATTAATTATGCTTACATATTACACATTTAATAGGATTAGCATAGAGTAAACTTAAAGAAAATTGATTTCTCCGCATGAAACAATCTCTACCAAACTAATATTTCCTATTTAAAAATATTTAGATTGTTATAAAATAATTATTACACAAATATCATATTTATTAATAAATTTATTTATATTTCAAGTTAAATATTTATTTAAAAATTCTAGTTCAAAATGTCAAATAATTTTTTTAATGTTAAAAATAGTCTAACTTCCTATATTAGATATAGAAATATAACATACTAGTTCATATAAAGATAGGTGGAATATAATTATATCATTGAAGTCAATGTAAGAGTTCAAAGACAATTATATAGCTATTTATTTTATAAATATATATTTAGCAAAAAAAAAGTCACTTTTATAAAGGAAAAAATAGAGTTTAATGACAAATAAAAAATGACCACACCACTAGGTAATGTGAGGATGAGGAGGGTCTCTAAGAGGAGGATCACTTTAATCATCTAAAAGTTCTAACTATTAAAAATATGCTTTGGATATTTATAATAATATTTCCTTCTTCACAATAAAGAAAAAGAATACAAATAAATAAAATAATAATTATTATAATTAAGAAACTAAAGATTATGTTTGAAAGGACCATCCACAACCTCTATGTTGAAATAATCCCTATTAATAACATATGAAACAAAAACTAGAAACACCACCATAATAACGTCATGACAATCATTTCTTAAAAAAATATAGAATGAGAATCTCCATTAAATTTTTCTCTTCCTTATAGAATACAAGTGGATCCTCCTAACAACATCACGACAATTATCTCTTAAAAAAAGATAAGAATAAGATTCTCCATTAAATTTTCTTCTTCCTTCTAGTTCGTTAAATATAGACTTTTTATGACTCAAGTGGATCCTTTGTATTGAGAAAGGTTTAAATAACAACGAGATTTGTGATTCTTCCTTTCTGATAGATGACTTCTTTTGCCACTAATATTTTAAAATTTGGTTACTTGTCTAGTCACCGTTTCCGTTCTAAGCATGAATTAAACATATTTGAGACTAGTGATTCTTCCTTTTTTATATAGCCGACTTTTTTTGTTGCCAATGTTTTCAATTTAGATTGTATGTATGTCTATGTGTTATAATATGTATTCCTTAACGGTAGAAAGCTTATCTTTATCTTATTTGCAAATGCTTTTGGTCCCCTTCCCAATTCTTGAAAAAGCTCTATCAACATGTTGTATTGATGTTGCTCATCATCATTTGGAGGTTGTATTAAGTTATTTGACATTGTTTTTAATGAGTTTCCAACTGACTTTTTATGCGCTATCATGTATGAATTGGCATGCAATCATCACAAAAGGTCACTTTTAAGGATATAAGAAATTCTGGAGTAGAGAGAGTTACCAATAATGTACAATGCAAGGGACTAATTCCAAGGAATTTATAGGCTGGTCATGCTACAACATCAAGCTAAGGTATCTCCCTTGATGGCATCTTTAGTTAAGCAGGCACCTCCAGAGACTAGTTCAAGCACTTGGTGGTTGGAGTCACTCAAGGAGTACATATGTTGAGCTACTCATATTTCATCATTCCTTAGATTGTACTCATTTTTTTGTTGTGGTGCTCCTATAGCTCTCTTTTGGATTTATCAATCACTTGGCTTATTTTGAAATTGTATAATCTGCAAACAATGCATACAGTTGTTAGACATATGAGGACTTGGGCTTGGGTTTCCTTTTTATATCCATTTGTATGTCTTAAGGGTGTTTGGGTGGGCTCCTCATTACATCATAATTTGCTTTGTTATAAATTTTGTCTTTGTTTGAGAAATGGGTATGGGTATGGGCTCTTTCTCAATTAATTGTATTGTCACAACAAGAATGGATAGAGGACTTCCTTGTAATATATCATCTTCTTTAACATCTCTATATTGTTCTATTTTCTTTGAGATAAAGTTTATTCAATAGCATTTACCTCTTTATTTTAAAAAATAAATAAAAAATAAATACAAACAAAATAATAATTATTAAGAAACAAAAGAGAACCATCCACACCCTATATATTAAATGATCCTTGATAGTAACATGTAAAACGAACAACCACCATAATATCATTTCTTAAAAGGTATAAGAATGAGATTCCCCATTGAAACTATATTAGCCACTCTATGAATTTCACTGTGTCACTACGAATTTCGCTAAGCAAGCTACACAATTTATTGACTAAATGTTTTGTGCATATAATAGTTTAGATATGTTGTTTAAACATCCATTGTCTTCCATCAACGTCAGAATTAGGTAGCCAACATATTCAATAGGCGCCCCACTGACACGAGAATTCAACAAAATATTATAAACTATCAACAGCCGTTCGAGAAGCGTTCACACTTAAAGCACTTTGTTGAATTCTTTGCGTTCACACAATTGTGCAGACAAATATATATGTGCATTGCTTTCTGCTTGGTTTTTCTAGGCTGGTTGACATATGTATTACTTGTCTTGTTGACTGCGCAATTAGGTTTCAAAGTTACGCTCTTTATATATTATTATCCTTTCAGGAGTTTATCGTGATACGGTAGTCTGGTCATTACTAGAAATTTCGATATCTATGGACTTCTTCTGACAGCTATTGAAATTTGAGTTAACAATGATTAAAGAATACGTTTGCTTGCAAGAGGCGTAGTATAATTCTCAGGCCACGTTTAGAATTGGAGCCCACGTTTCCTTTTGAAAGATGGACATCAAGAGTCAATCACATGTGCATGGATTGCTTCGATTTGGGCAAGGGTTTTCTTTTGATTTCTATTGGTGATGTTGTGGTTGTTATTCATTTTTTTTAGTTTTTTTTGGTGAATGTGTAAATATTATAATTAATAGAATGAGGCGTACTTGATTATTGAAAAATAAAATAATAATATTTTTAAAAATAAATGAAATGTAAAAGTGTTAATAATTTTTTAAAAGTGATTGTATAAAGTGATGTTGAACTGACATAAAATTAAAAGTGAAGAAAAATATAAGATATAAGCTAGCCCTTGTCTTTATTGGGACAAATGAAAAGATACAATGTTTAAGGATCATGAATTCTCACATATCTTATAATTGTTTCTTGTTCAAGAAATTTTTCACTTTGGGATATTTTGATATTATGTTTCCTATTTCTTGTTATCAACTGTTTATATTCTTTGTTAGGCATTAATGTTGGATAGTCTTGTTTTGTTTTAGTTTGAGGTCATTTTGTGGTTATGACCTTTGTCAATATGGTCTTTGATTAGCTATATCTGTTGTTTTGGTAGATTTGTATTCATCAATATGGTCTTTGTTCAATTTTGCGTCTTGTAGACCATTCTCATTTTGGCTACTATCTATGATGGGTTTGTATTTTGGTCTCCATGACTATCATCTCATATCACGTAGAAATTTTTTATATTGATGAAAGTATGGATCTTACCCTTTACCATTAATAATGTTTTGACAAAGAATAACAAGGAATCAAGATAATGATAAAGATCATTTTGACAAAAAATTAAGGGTGGAATCTTAAAAAATCATAAATTTCAAATAATTTTATTTATTAAATATAAAAATGTAGAGCTATTCAATTTTAGAGGCTGATGAATCACAAAAAAATTAGATAGAGAAGTAAGAAAATTGACTTACAAGGAGAATAGTGTGAAAACTAAGGAAAACACTAAGAAGTGGGGGCATGGTAGAGGTAAAACAAATCAATTGATAACTACTCTTTTTGGGAGTGAATGGTCAACCATATGGAAGTTTCAATAGTAATACAAAAATTAGTTGATTATTGGAAGAGTTTAGTTGTGATTTGGAAGGAAAAAACCAAAGCATTGAGTTAAACTAGATGATGTTCATTGTGCTTGTATTCATTATATATTTGATTTCATATAAAATCCATAGGAAAAAATTTCTAAAATATTCCTTAGAACATAAAAGAAAAATCCATTAATCACATTATGACGATAAATGTAAAAAAAACAAGATAATTATAAAGATAATTTTTCCTTAGAGGAGTAAGGGTGAAATATTTAGAATATATATAATTTTGAGAAAAAATATTTATTTAATATATTCAAATTTTGAACTATTTAATTTTAGAAGATGGTGAATTGTACATTAAGTAGATTGGATAAAAAAGGGAGAGAAGAGTCCTACAAAAGAAAGATGAAAATATTAATAAAAAGAAACATCTCAAAATGTGGTACATAGTGGTGGTAAATAAAATCAATTGGTCAAATTTCTTTTGAGAAAGCATGTTCAACCACATTAGTATTATAAATAATGGTATGTGTATACATACATACATATGTGTGTGTGTGTGTGTATATATATACATACATATACATATACATATACATATACATATGTGTATGGATATCCATATCCATATCCACATCCATATGCATATGCATATATACATATACATATACATATACATACATATATATGTACATATATGTATATACCTATATGGATGTATATATGTTCAATGCCATCATATGATATTGGAAAAAGTATTAGGGTTGTTTGCAACTACACAAGTAACCATGATTCCTTGCATTCCTTGCACATGGCCATGTACTTTAATTCATGTCCCTTTACATTACCAAATAAATGCCTCTATACAAAAATGGTATCTATAAGGGATCCACATGTATGAGAGAGGCTCATTTACAATAATTCATTAAGTAAAAATGAGAGAGGAGAGAACCTATTTAAATATAGATGAGGAGTGGATTTACTAAGTAACTCACCAATCTATGAATTCTAACATTCATAATAGGTGTGTGCAAAATGGCAACATCCTCTTAAGGAGGATAAAATAAATTCCTTTAAAGAAAATACAAGAAATGACATTTCCTCCCACTTGGACTAGAGGACAAAATACATATAAGGATTCCATGGGAATATCCTAAATAAATAAATACAAGGAAAGATTAAATATTCTAACACATAGATACCATTCATATTGACAAATCCATCGCCTAACTACCCTTACAAGATAAACCTACAGAACATACAACATAGATTAAGGAATTTTGGAATAGTTCATAACCTTCATCCCCATCTTCATATTAGAATCCTAAGTCAGTAACTGATTCATACATTAATACCATAATAGAATTTCCCATATCATCCTTCCTAACCAAGGACACCATAGCCTTTGTTTACCCTAACCTTATAGATTGGGAACAAAAAAATTCACCAACCATAAACATTTTTGAGAATGATGAAACTATTTTTGAATTATTTGGACTTAGATAAAGCATACCTATGGGAGACCACAAGGAAGGCTTCAACATTGAGCTAGATAGAATAGCACACTTTTAGGATTTATATCAATCATCTAGTCAAAAAAGTTAAAAAATAAACATAAGGCTCTTGGGTGAAAAATGAAAGGCTCCATCTTGCTGCAAAATAGTAAAGAAAATGACCTATCTAAGGGTGAAAACCTCTTTGAGGCACCCGAGGATGGAGATATTAATTTACTCCCCATAACTAAAGAGCTGTCACCTCTTCTAGCAGAAAAAACTCAGACAATAAATATTGGCACTAAGGAGACACAAAGATTGATACACTTGGTGGAATCATTAATAGAAGAAGAAAAAGAGAAATTCATCTAGTTCTTTAGAGACCGATAAATTAACTTTTCCTTATCATACTCAAACATGCCTGGATTAGATCCTTAGTTAGAACTTCACCATTTTCTATTGAAGCTAGGGGCAAAGCCATACAGAGAGAAAATTTGTAAGATGCATCCCAAGATTGTATTGTTGGTCAAAGAAGACCGAAAAAAATTACTTGATGTAGGTTTCATCAAACCTATAGACTATACAAACTAGATCTCAAATGTAGTGCTAGTCTCTAAGGCTACTAGAGCCATAAGGATTTTCATTAAATTTTGAGACTTAAATTTGGCGTGCCCAAAGGATGAATTTCATTTTCTAAATATAGACATGATAGTACACCTCACTTTTGGCTATAAAACTCTATCACTCATGGATGGTTTCTTAGGGTACAACCAGATTAAAATTGCACTTAAAGATCAACACAAAATGGCTTTCACTTGTGCCCGACGCACCTAGTGTTGGTTGTGATGCCAATCAGGCTAAATAATGTTGGAGCTACATATAAGAAGAAAATGATGACTATTTTTCATGACATGATGCACATAACCATGGAAGACTATGCCAATGACATGCTGGAAAAGTCTCCAGAGAGAAATCTACACTTATCATCATTAGCCTTGATATTTGATAGACTCGAAGAGTATAAGGTCCAGATAAACCAAAATAAATGTGTCTTTGGAGTCACATCAAGAAATTTTCTAGGATTTATTATCTCCCAAAGAGGAATAGAGATCAATCCTGAAAAGGTCCAATCTATAATTGCAATGCCTCCCCTACAACAACTCTAAAAAAGTTGAGAAGTTTATAGGGAACATTACAATTATTAAGGTTTATATCAAAACTGGTAGATAAGTTCCACCCATTCCAACACCTACTGCATAAAGACATAAAGTTTGAATGGATAGAAGATTTTCAAGAGGCCTTCCAAATATTGAAGGACTACCTATTATCATCACCGGTCTTAGTAGCATCAATTCCAGATCAACCCTCACTATTATATATATCGGCAATAGAACACTCACTTGGGGCATTAATGGCACATAATGAATCGAAAGGAAAAGAAAGGACCATATACCATATCAGTCAGATGCCTATAGATTATGAAATAAATTACACTACTATTGAAAGAGCATGTTTGGCTATAGTTTTTTCCTCACAAAAACTCAGACATCATATGTTGAGCCACAAGATGATCCTCATTGCTAAGATCGATCCATTGAAATATCTACTAAGCAAAGAAGAACTGATAGGGAACCTCACCAAATAGCTCATGATACTAAGTGAGTTCAACATAGACTATGTGATAGAAAAGAAATCAAAGGCCAAGCAATTGCAAACCAACTAGTAGATTCACCTCTACCTTCTACTCATCCGATGTTGATAGAATTTCTTGATGAAGAGATATTTTCTATAGAAGAACCAAAATAATGGAAGTCATATTTTGATGGCTCCCATACACAAAAAGGATCAGGAGCTGACATAGTCTCCATAACTCCTCAAGGAGATTCCATTCCTAGATCTTACAGGCTAAGGTTTGATTGCACCAACAACGTGGAAAAATATGACGTATTTCTCATTGGATTAAAAACAACTATCTAGTAGAATATCCAATACATTAAAATAAAAATTACATTTTTTTATTAATTAAAAAACCTCTTACCATAGACAAGTGCGTTGATGACACACTCGAAATGTGTCAATTGAGAAATGTGTGCATTTTAATATCCCTTCATATGTGGTGAATGCATACATCATGTGTGTTGCCTAATCCTAACAAGTGCGGCTCAATTACATGTTGTGTCCCAAAATCCCAAATCCCTAAGTGCGGTGATCACACACATTATGTATGTCTCCCTAACAATTATTTGTGGCTTGATTATTAAATTAGCCTTCCTAACCTATGTTTTCAAGTGCGTCGATCTAGAATATTGAGTGTGTCAATTGTGCCCTATAAGTGCATCAATTTACCTATTTTTTCTCTGACCTAGCCTACTAAAATGCACTAAAAACAAGAAAAACAAGGTTTAAGGTTCAAAACATACCAATGGTGGGGCGTCAACTAGACGATGATATGTCCTGATTCACTTGATGATGTATGTCCCATCCTCGTAGCCCTCCATTGCTCTCCAAATGCTCAGAAATGTTTCCTTCCACACCTAGTTCTCCAACAACTCAAATATGCACAATAACCTTAAAAATGACCCAAAATTCCTATTTATACCCACCCACCCATGTCTTGATGGACATGCACCCTTTTCACTTCTATTGGTCGTGATGATTTTTAACTTCCAGAGTCCATATCTTTTGCATATGACCTTTATTTTTAAATCTGTTAGTTTCATTGTAATCCTCGTAATGAAATCAACCTTATGTGCCCTCAATTTTATTTTTTTCTCATTTCCTTGAGGGAGCAGCATAATACCTAAAGTTATTAACACTTTCTCACAGGGGCATACTAGGGCATTATTTTATCAAACTTTTCTTTGAAACAACGCCTAAAAAAATTATATCAAAGTGGGGCAAAATGTAGATATGTAAAAATGGCCTCTTGCTCTACTGCGATGACATTACTAAAATTAATCCTAAATTGTTAAATAATCTTTATTATTTAAACAATATGCATCATTCTACTATATTCTAAATTTAAAATCATCATTTCTCCTTAATTCCATAATTAAGTAATTTTAATTAATTATCTTAATTATTAATCCTCTCATCAATAGTTCATCAATTATTCATCTCTAAAGTAATTAAATAATTAACCATTATTTAATTCCCCATGTCATTTAATTTAATTAATGTGCCCTCTTTCTAATTATTACATTTATGTAATAATTAAATCAAATCCCTATCACAATTAAATAAATTTTATTTAATTAATTAAAATTAATTATTCTTCTCTCAATAAATAAATATTAAGTATTTTATTAATCATCACATGTGCAAATAAATAATTCTTTTATTTATTAATCATAATTTATTCCTCCAAAGCTAACTCATACTAACATTTTGTTCACTCCATTCCCTCTCCTAATTGTTCAATCAACATTGTTAATTCCTCCCTCAACAATCAATTAAAGTCTCCAATCAATTCATTCTTTTAATCCATGCAATCACTTGACTCCTCCATGCATAGTTGACTCCTCCATATAATTAGTTGTCTCACCAGTCTGTTCAAGTAATCTCTCCAATCTATTTGTTGATATATCAATCAATTCTGTTCAACCAAGTAATCAACTCAGTTGAATTCTCACTCACTTTGAGTTCAACTCCTCAATCATATTCAATCAACCCTTCAATCATAGATTCTTGGTTGAAACCCCTAAAAACTTATAAATAGAGAGCCTTTTATCATATTTCGATAACTGCAATTTCTTTGAATTCTTATGCTAGCACGATCTTGAGCTCAACTTTGAGAGACCACATTTCATAAGAAGGAGAAAACCAAGGAAGGATTTCATATTGGTTTGCATATTCATGTTCTTGAATTGATTTCATTATGTATGATGTTTATGCTTATTGTTTATCTTGAATTATTTCTTGATAATTGAGAATACTAATTGTACTAATAAATCTCTTTGTGGTTGATATCTCTTATGTTATTGCAGGTTTCTATTGATCTCCCATGCCCTAATTACAAAAGGTAGTAGGGGGTTGGCCAAATTTTTCTTCTTAATTGGTCATTTTATAAATTTTGTATCAAGGATTGTATAGAATACTCCCAATTTTGTGTTTGGGTGTGGAAGAAGTATTGCATGAGAGGAAATTTTTGTAATGGACTCTAAATGTGATTGGTGTTTCTGGTTGGATCACTCCTTACATCAAAAAATGATGTAATTATCATTCAAAGTAATACCATTTAATAAATTCACCAATATTTTTTTTTAAAGAAGGGAATAATTTTCCAATAGAAATTAATATATTTTTGTCCAAAAAATGAAATACTCATTAGAATTTTATATATCTTTTTAGGGTTGGAGGCGGGGGGAGTGAGGTTGTGGGGGATGTGTTCTTAAAGTTGTCCCTAGCATTTTTGTTACATTAATTATATTTAATTTATTAGTAGAAGAATTATTTAATGTTTGTATTTGTTGATTCATTGATCTTTTTTTGTACTATTTTTGTATATGTATGACTTTTTATATTTTAATTCAATGAATTATAAATTTGGTAACTCAATTGAATAATTTCTCTTAGATGTTTAAAATTATGAATGAAATATCATATTTATATAAGCCACAATTATGCTCATAATAAAAGCTTGGATTGGCTACATCATAATCACCATATTAAATTCCTTCTTGCATAGATACACATTTAAGTGAATCATACTAATAAACACTTGTCTCATTCCATTCCATAATATTTTTATTCTAAGGAAGTTCTTCAACTTTGGTCATTGAGAGGGAATCTACATATTTAAGCACATTAAGTCGAGCATCTTGAAACATATAATTAAGCTATAATTTTCCAAACTTCATCACTATATGCCATATTAAGAGAAGTGGTATGTTAGATAACAATATTTGTTTCTACATCTTGAAATCTTACACCAAATTGTTTTATATGCACATCACAAGATCCATCCCTATTATTCTACCAATATGTTGGTGTCCAAAATGACGCTTATGCTCTAACAGGCTACCAATATACCCTCAGAGGATTTTAGGAATGGTTAGCTCCAAAATGGAATGAGGTCTTAGGGTAACTGGACCAACTCTAGGGACAAGACTACCCTCTTCTACTTCTGGCTCTGCAAAACCAAGGCGGGTGTACCTAACCTAGTATAAAATAGACTTCATACACCAAGAACTAGGTTTGAATAATAGATAAATGGATAGCAAGAAAGTACTGAATGTTAACCACACACTCATTGAATCTCCATTGCTATAGGGTAGAACCACAGACAACCAAATGCTGAAAATTTAAAGAATGGTTCTTAATTTATGTGTTTGAATAATAACAACCAATCAGGACATGTCAGCAAAGAAATACTTATCTAGGCCAGTGCCTCATCCATTGGGAAATGTTTCTTAGACAAACTACACACACACACCATAAATATACCTGAGATTCAAAGCCATAAACACATTTACAATCTCCTCTACTACTTACAGAATATCCCTACATAGACAAGAGATAAATTTATGTCCCATCTAAAGCATCATTTAATCTAATCCGGATTAGAGCTCAAGAATGAAAACCTATACATAAATTGTTATGCAGTGAACTGGAAAGTTCAAAATTCATCTACGTTGACACAAGGGAGAGATGAGAATCAAGTGCCTGCATTAAGTATAAAGAATCCTTGAGTGTGTACAATCCATCCAAAGGAAACCTGCTTGCAAATTGCAGCTCAGACCTACAACTTTCTTTCAAATTGCCAAAAAATCAAGACAAGTCATTACAATTCAGACTGGCAGAAGACTCACAACAGAAAAGTTTGAAAATCTAACTCCCCATGCTACAAAATGATTAGGAAAATCCCTTTATACCAGGTTTACAATGCAAGCACGATCATTTCAAAATCAAAATTTTAAAATCACCTTACCCCACCGAGAAATAAACATAGACATGACAGGGGTCAAGCCACAACAACAAGCACCACCAAACTAGTCAAATCTGGCCACCAAAGCATTCAATTTTGTTATCCCCTATCACAAAAGACTCTCAACAAGTTCAAACAGTCACCAACACTTCGCGGGCTTAAAGCCTTTTAACCATTTGCCCCAATCACGCAACCGCGCAGTCACAACTCTTATCGCCACAGGAATCTGGGCTCCAATTAATGTTTGGTCACATGATCGCAAGCCGTGGAAATGGCCCTTGCAATCATGCGACTGCGGTCTCCTAACCACAACCAACGGTCGGTCCAAAAACTCTACAAAGTCCTCGGCCCCACATCATCCTCAGCGACCAATCAAGAATCAAGCATGTCGACAAAACTGGCATTGCGGGCCCACCTCAGAATTCTGCAACCGTAATGTCCGGCGGTTAGTCGCATGATCGCATAGCCTAGAGACGGGCTATGCGAACATGCGACAACCGCAAACCTTAACCGCCACTGCACCCATCACCGCAACCAGTTTGTCGCATGATCGCAAGCTGTGGAAATGGTCCTTGCGATCATGCGACAAGGCCATGAGACCGCCCAACATCCATCCACCAGCCAAAAGAAAACTGCCATCTCAGCACTGCGTGGCATCTATACCCACTGCACAAAACGCATACCTCTACAACAAAAGCCAACGGGCCCACCTGACAAGCTGCATCATCACCTGGCGCCGAGCCCCAAGGACATGTGGCAAGCAGTCACATGATCGCATAGTAAAAAATTGGGCTATGCGACCATGCGACAGCCAATCACAGGTTGCCACATCACCCACTTCTCTACATCTCCCGGGCCCACCAATGAAACACCAACACACTACCATGGGCACGTGGTGCCTTGTCGCATGATCGCATAGCCAAAAACTGGGCTATGCGACCATGCAATAGCCAATCACAAGCCACCACATGTCCGCCTTCGGGACCATCACCGCAACCACTAATTGCGAAGAGCTGGGACCCATGCAGACAGATGGCAAGCGGTCGCATGATCGCATGTCAGAAAAATCTGACATGCGGCCATGCGAAAGCCAATAGGAACATGCCATCTGTCCCCCCTCTGACACCGGGCCCACCAAACAGAAGCAACGCTGGAACAGACAAAATTGACGGTAGGCACATGATCGCATGGGGAAAGAATATTCCATGCGATCACACACTGACCGTTGATCTCCTCCCTCTGGCCCCACATTGTCACACTTGCGCAGTTAAGACAAAGAACAAGGAGAGCCGGCAGAAAAGAAGACATGGAAGGCAAAAACACACAGTGTTTTTGGTGAAAGATCAAAAACACATAGAATCTTCAACATGACACAAAGGTAAACAAGGAAGCCAAAAACAACGAGGGTTTTATGCAGGCCAAAAAGGTCAAAAACAATGTGGATTTTTGAAAATACTGTGGGTTTTCGACACTGTGGTAGAATTTTAAAGTTTGCTTCCCGCAGACCTTAGAAATTGAAAATCTTTTTGGGTTTTGCACATTAGGAGATGCAGTTTGGACTGACGCAAGGTGACAACAATAAAGAGCATAAGGTAGGACATTTGACAAAAACATTGCAGGGAACAGGCCAATTTCACAAGATTTTTGCTATGGCAGAAAATTGGCCTAACACAATATACATGCCATTTATTTACATATAGTCTTGATATAACTAAACTACTTATAGAAGCTAATATTCCTCCTAGTTAAGGTGAGCTAGCGATTATTTTTATTCAATTTCATCTCTATATGACATATTAGGAGAAGTGGAATATTTTCGAGTAGTGTGTATTTCCACACATTGATATCTCATGTCAAAATTATTTTATATAAGCATCATAAGATCTGCTCTCATTTCTTATACCAATAAGCATATCATTTATTTATTTTTCATAATTAGATATATTATTTTTATATTTTTAAATTATGTTATCATCTAAATCCTTAAAATTATATCAATATTGATTTCTTATATCTATGAACATAATATTTCTACTCAAGTTCCTAATTCTAAATATTAAGAGGCGGCTCTAGGTGACTTACAAGTATCTTGAGCTTTTCACATTGTTCTTTATTTTCATATATTATTTATAGTTTATTCCCTTTATTATTTTTAATATTAGAAGTAAAAAAACAAGGGTGTTGTCCTATTATACAAAGCCCAAAGGGCACTGTCAGAAAATAACCATTATTAGCACATTAGCAACAATCAGAACAAAAGAACACAGTCACCATGACTTCCCTCTATAAAAAACTAACCAAAGTCTAACCATAACAGTATCATCAATAGTCCAAACTATACTAACTATACCACCACAAATATATTACCTTTATTGTTGATAATTGAGTTGCCTTATTATTTTCATCTTGGAGTATTTTCAATTTTCAATTAATGTTTATATTGGTAGTTGCCAATATTATAATAAATGAATTTTTCTTTAGTAGATTAAAATCTAAATTAAAAAAAAAATAACTCACATCTTTGTTGTGATACCAAGGTATTCAAATGTGAACCAAAATATATACCTAAGAATGATACCAATAAGTTGGTGCTCAAAATTATAGTTTCCAAAATCCCTAAAACTAGTTTGTTCCTTAGTGTTAAAGGGGTTGAACTTAGAGAAAAATGTGTTGAACTTAAGATTACAAAAGGACAATTATAGAATAATTTACTAATATAGGTAATCTCTTCTATAACTTGAGATTCTACAAGGCCAATAAATTTATTCCTCAAGGTCTTGTATTACAATACAAAGGTTTCCCCCCTTAAAATAGTAGATGAAAAACTTTTTGATGAGTGAAAATATAGCTTTGATAGTTTCTTATGATACTGTACACAATTTACTAATATAGGTAATCTCCTCTAGAACTTGAGATTCTACAAGGCTAATGAGTTTATTCCTCAAGGTTTTGTATTACAATACAAAGGTTTTCCCCCTTAATGTAGTCTAGATGAAAAACTATTTAAAGAGTGAAAATATTGCTTTGATAGTTTCTTATGATACTGTACACATCTAGGCATGGAGGCAAAAATAATAATTTAAACATAGAATTCAAATAAAAATATATTTAGCTATTACAAATGTGAGATTAACCTGTATACTTATGTTATTTGTACAATATTCCTCACTAAATATTTCAATGGAGTTCTCAAATGATACTAGATTGTTCATTGAACTAACAAAGGAAAATTTTGATAACATTGTCAAAAGATTGGAAAGTTATTTAGTGCATCCTTTGGTTAAATTTTTTTCCCGCATAAGTCTACTATGATTGGTTGGTCTAAAGATATCCCTATTTGGCTTATAAATAAGGGGTGAAAGTGGGTAGATATTAATAAAGTGGTGAGTTATTTGGATACCCCATTCACTATTTCTCCTTCAAAAAATACATGGTAACAAGTATATGAGAAGATAGAAGAGAAGCCTATTACATGGAAAACTCTTGTAGGTAGGATATTGAACAAACTTGGAGACAAAGAGGAGGGTTGGGTTGGGGGGGAGGGGGTAAATTAGTCTTTAAAAATTATAATCTTTTACTTCAATTCTAAAATATGTAACTTTAATCAATTGACAATAAAAGATAAACCAATCAACACTAATGCCCAATAGAACATTGGATTTACATGGAAGTCCCAATGAGGGAAAAACCATGGTTAGAATATCTAACAATAATTGAAAGTATTACAAGAGCCTCATTGTAGGACTTGCACCCAAGACTCATTGTCTTAGAAAAGATACAAATGACAGCTTGCAAACTAAAGATCACTTATCCATAGAAAGATACAAAAATGACTGACAGAGGAGACTCACCATCTCAACATAGGATACATGACAAGTATTGTAATAAATAAGCCTTCAAAATACTACTTCTAGCATTCTACTTAGAATGTAGATGCTTTGGACATGATGTCTCAAACAACAATTATTAATTAAAATCCATTTAGGAGAGCTCTACATTTTGTTTCTCTTGGCACCAAATCATTATCCACACTTACATCCCTTTCCTAGCTAGAACAAACTCTTTTAGTAATTCAATTAAGAAGGATGATGTGGATATAAGACTAACATGAATAAATTGACTAAACAATAATGGTCAATTTTAGGAGTCTATATTACCAAGAACACACAATTAAATGCAAATTTCATTTTCAAAGATAAAAAATTTACAACAAAGACAATTACAACTATCAATGTCTTTTCTATGCACAATCAGATTATAAATACATCCTTTAGGTAGTATTTTCTTAAAACAGATAAAAAAAATCATTCAATCTCTTCATATGATTCTTTCTACAATATTCATAGATAAATGTTTTGACATAAGTGACAACTTTATCTAAATTCATGTGTGTTTGGATGTATGTGTGTATTTATCTTTTTTATATTTAGAGATCTCTAGATATGATATACATATTTCTATATCTATGATGGTATGTGTATTTTTTTCATTTTTAAATTAAATAAGAATCTCCTCTAATTTTAGCATGCATGTCTAGAAATCATATTAAAAAGTCTCCTTATAAGATATGCAAATCTTGATTATAAATGCACTTACATTCTTTGCCAAATTAAAAATTAAATTCGATATCATCATATGACTCCTTGTACATTTTTTAAAGATAAATCTTGACATACACAATAGATCTATCTCAATCCATATGTAGATATAGATAGACAATAGATGGATTTATTATGTGCATGAGAGAACTTTTTTGGAAATTATATAAAAAGTCGCATAAAGAGATTTTATTGAATTTTCAATTTGAAAAGAATATATGTAAATATATGATTGAGATTTGCATATCTTGTAAGAGATTTTTTAATTTGATTTATAGATATGCACATTAAATTAAGGATGATTTTTATTTAATTTAAAAATGAAAAATTTGCATGCATCTTTATAAAGATGAAGATATGTAGAAATTCTCATAATATAAATCTTTATATTTGCATGATATACATATCTTCATATATATAAAGGTGTGCAAATTTTTTATTTTTAAATGAAATAACAAGTACCTTTAATTTAATATGCATATCTATAAATCAAATAAAACAATTTTCGAATATGCAAATCCCAATCATACATGTACAGATATTCTTTTCAAATTAAAAATTCAATTCATTCTCTTTATATAACCTTTTATACAATTTTCAAAAATAAATCTTCCACACATAGTAAATCTATCCATCTACCAATATATACTTTAAATTTAAAAGCTATTTATTATGATACACACATCTCCATATCTTTAGTTTTTCATTTTCAAACAAATAAAAATCTATAAATCGAATAAACTTGTCTCCTTATAAGATATGGAGATATTCGTTTCAAATTAAAACCACAATATTTCCACATGCCTATCTCTTAGTCAACATTTCAAATTAAACCCAAAACATTTCCACTTGCCTATCTCTTAGCCAAAATATTAATATATGCCATAACTTGGAGATCAAGCAAATACTTTTTATTATTTTATGTCCAAGCGATGACCAAAACTTCCTCATTCTCTAGGTGCATGTCTTAGCCTAAGCTTAGGCACTTTAATATTTCATACCAATGTCCTAAATTTTGCCTTTATCCCCATGCCCATTTCCCCAAGTTACTTAGTTTTATCTATTTTAACATGTAAATAGACTTTCACATGGGCGCTTAAGTCCGTTATATCCTGATTCTTTATGATTGGCTTGCACCTTATATTATTTGATTTTATTTTTCTACCCTATTAATTTAAGGGCCCCCTTTTGACATTACAAGTCTATATGGTGGTTTTATATTTTCAATTTCTTAACATGCAAGTGCACACACGACATTCTAATTTTAAAGATGTTGGGTACATATAATATGGAACTTGAGGACATATTTTTGAAATTATATAATTTATATTTTGGACATGAGATTTGGATAGATCGTAGATTGAAGACTACACTATTTTTAACAAATATAAAATTTAGGAATACAATAAACTACATTATTATGATGCTTTTCAATTGTTTCTATTCATTATTATGATTACGTTAATAATATACATATTTTAATAATTGTCATCTTTAATGTACATCCCAATGGAGTAAAAAATTACCTTCCTTGTTCATGGGATTTTTTTTGGGTGTTCATGTGTTCAAATGATTATCTTAGATCAATTCTCAATTAAACAAAAATAGGGAGATGAGACACAAGGACATGCCTAGGTTTGACTATAGTGTTGCAAGCACATGGGTCAAAAAGAGGCTATTATTTTTTGATAGAACATTGGATGTGTTGCACAGTTCTACAAAAAAATATTGAAGTATTTTATATTCTTTAACCACACCATGCTTTTTTAAAAGAATATGGTCACATCATTTCTAGATTGTATAAGATTTTCCCATTATGCAAGACTTGCACATGAATTACTTCAACACACATTGTTTGCAGTGTAAACTTTAAAATGTTGCATGTCACAACCACATCATATAGTGATCTAGTTAGTCCCATACAGATACAATAGTTGTCATTCAATTGTCCACATGTAAATTGAACCATACATATATGCCATTTATGCTAGTCCTCTATTCGTAGTCCTTCTTATATCAAACATGGCCTTTGTTTATTCTTTGTAAATGAATATAGGATAATATTCATCATGGTTTTATCTTGTCTCTTTTTTTCTTAAACAATGATATTATATAACAAATGCTTCTACAATTCAAGCATTTGATTGGAAACAAAACTATTTCCACTATATTAACTTTAACTTTTCTTGAATATAAAGCTCTCTTCTAATCTATTAAAAAGTTAGACCTCTTTCTATTTGAGTAGAAAAGCTTTATCTTACACTCCGTATCATGAAGTATATCTATTCAAGTTTGAGATATATCCAATCATGTTTAAGACATCATAATTTTCACCTTGTCATCAAGCCATTACCTAGAAGAAGATGGTATGACATAAATAAATCACTAGAGAATCACAACCTTTCACTTGTCTCTTTGATGCTAGCCACTACCACATGCTCTTGATTCTTGGTTTGAGTTTTAATACCACTTTGATGTGACTCCTTGGAATACAACACTATATTAAAACTATATTTTTTATTCAAAGAGGTCTAACTATTCCTAGGAAAAGAATTGACCCAACTAATTAAAAAATAACACTAATGCTATCTATTAGTGTTAATAAAACAGTGTCTCAACCTTGGATTTACCTATTGCTACTATTTATTTTAATTTTACATTTAAGAATAGATTTTTCTTTCTCTCGCCAAAGATTGGATGGGCTATAAAAGAATGTCTATAACTTTTCATTCCAAGATCATGTCTAGATTTGAAGATAGTTGTTGAAAAAAAATTATTTGAAAGATTTAGATATTCCTAAATGACCAAAAAGTGTCTATAATTGGTATATAGTCAATTATATCTCGAATGAGTATGTTACAAGCTTTCTAGCACTTCAAATAATTTATCAATTGAATGTCCATCTCAAAACTTATGACCTCTAGAAGTTGGGTCTCTTGAAATAGATGTAAAAATTGCATTGAACACATAAATGAGCTGTAAAAGGGAGTTACACATGTTGATGTATGCTTTGACACATCATAGGGAATCTTAGGTTGGAAATAAGATGGGATCCATTTTTTAGGTGGTTTTTAGCACATGATTTTGTAATATCGTTTAACTGTTTCATGTATTATATCTCCTATATATTACATGTGCATGATTCAAAGGTTTTATCCTAGAGTTTAATATTTGTTGAGTTGCATCTGGATGTGTCTTTGTTGGTACTCCTATAAGAAAATTTCTTTGCAAATATATTATAATCTTTTGTTAAATTTTTAATAATATATTAGGTGGCTTTTAGAGTGTGGGGTTTTTCCTCCAAGGGATTTTCCCATGTAAATCATTATGTTGTGGTATGCATGCTATTTATGCTTATTTTTGTTAAGTTTATATAGCTATTGTATTTTAGAATTTTTTTTGCATAACCCTTAATTTTATTACAAATAGTATCGAAGCCTGATTGCCTTTGGAAATTAGTTGTGGGTTGTTGGATTTTTTGAACTAATCCACATTTGAGTAGGGCTTTTGTAGGAGATACTTGT
Source organism: Chamaecyparis obtusa (assembly GCA_027943335.1). Lineage (NCBI taxonomy): Eukaryota > Viridiplantae > Streptophyta > Pinopsida > Cupressales > Cupressaceae > Chamaecyparis > Chamaecyparis obtusa. The sequence goes on along the minus strand of BSBK01000972.1, from coordinate 195,598 downwards.
ATGCAATGGAAATACCTGCAACTGGACCACAAATCAAAGTATGCAAACACAAGAAATATGAAGCATTTAAGTTAGACTAAACATGCTAAATAACTTGTAATGTAGCCATATTTCTACTACAACCTCTGATGAACTAAAACAAGGGGACCCAAAACCTTGTTTGATTTTCTCTTAGGGAGTTTTGTGGGTGTTCTCTCCTAACACAATACAATAAATCCCACTGTGATTTATGTGTGAAGAATTCAAAACAAGTACGAGGAACTTGCCCAAAGCTTCACAAAATGATAATGCAAGATCTATTGCTAAGAATGCAAATACAAGAGATTAATAACTAGATTGAAATGAAACCACTAAACTAAGATGAGAATACAAGATTTCAAACTAAGATAAGAAAATCAAATCTAAGATACCATGAAATAAAGTAATTTAAGCTATAATGAGGATGCAACAAGATAATAATCTATAATGCAAGAGTGCTTAAGTGCTAAAGTGCTCCAAGGATGCTCTAGCTTGTGATTGTGTTACATTAACTTGAAAATGAGGAGTGATGCCTCCTTTTTATAGAATGTCTTAAGGAATGGGTTACCAAGATTAAGAGGAAAAATAATGGATGGTCAAGATTAAGATGCAAAAGGGGAGTGGCTAAGATGAAGAGACAAAATAAATGCGTGGCTAGGATTAAGAGGCAAAACATGCAAAAGTCAACCTTCAATTTTAGAGGGAAAGATGAATTTGAGATAATTGGAGAACAAAAAAGATGGAGAGGTGGCTACCTTGGAAAATATGATTGTGCACATAATTAGAGGTAATCCACCTTTTAATCAAGATTAAAAGAATATTAGCAAAAAGAAAGATTAGAAAAAAGTAAAAAAGAGGATTAAATTAAAATAATTTTTTTAATCTAATCGAGGTTTAGAAGAAATTTAGACTAGTGGATGAATTAAATAAATAAAATTTAATTTATAATAAGAAATGGAGGGATAATATATTAAATTGAATTTAATACATTATAGTATTTAAATAAAATTTAAAAACAAAAGGAAAATAAATTTATTTAATTATATTAAATTTAATTAAATAAATAGAAGAATGTAACAATATAGTTAATTAATAAAAATCAACTATAATGTTAAGGGTCAATATTAATAAAAACTAATATTAGTGCGAATAGACAATTTTAGGTGCCTACAATAATTTTCAATCTTGTTGCAAGAATTTATTTGATGGCAAGTTAAACAAGGAGAATAGAGGAGGATAAATATTTTGGAAATACTTTTGAAGTGTGGAATCTAAAGATGAAGGATTTGTTAATAGATCAATATCTATGGGATGTTGTTGATGAAATATCTTGAGACCTATAGATCCGAAAAAGGTCACTAAATATAATTTTACGGACCATAACACCAAGAGCCTAATCATATTGTTCTTGAAAAAATATACTCTAATTAATGTCCTTGCAAAGACCTCTACAAGTAAACCATGGAAGAAGTTTGATGCAATGTATCAAGCCAAATATTTAGTAAATAATGTTTTCTTGATGAAGAAACGATATTCCTTGAGAATGGAGGAGGATGGAAAAATTTAAAACCATCTGGACACATCCAATATGTTGTTGGTTCAATTGGAATGCTTTGGTGCCGAGATAGATGAGGAGGATAAATGTTAGATCTTAATGTGTTCTTTACTAGATTAATTGGATTCTCTTGTTATGGCCATTGGAAATACTTCTATTGTTTTGAATATTGAAGATTTGGTGGTTTATTTTCTTTCTAAAGAGATGAGCGGGAAGGCATCCATCAATTGTTAGGATGCCCTAGATTTTCATGGAAGACCTAAGTAAATAGAAAAGAAGAATGAAAGGCATTATAAATTCAAGTCCAAGGGGAGATTTAAATTAATTCTAAAGTGCAAAGTTATTTTTTGGGATGTGGTATGCCTAGACACATTTTTAAGGTCTACAAAGAAGAATAAAAGAAGAAAAATAAGAAATTTGATTCTTATTATGAGTCTGAGAAGGAAGATATGATGTGCATTCATTAGAGCTTTGGCCACTCATGCATGTGATGATTCATGTTTAGTTGAATCAGGAACATCTTTTCAATATGACTTCAAATAAAGTTGACTTTTTTAATATGAAGAATTTGATGGAGTTAAGGTGTACCCGAGTAATAAATCTCACTTAAATATTGTCGGTCATGGTAAAGTTAGAATCATGTTTCCTAATGGTAGAGTAAGAATCATTAATTATATTATACATCTCTCTCATCTAAAACTTTTTTTAATCTATGAGAAAACTAGTAAATTAATATGTAGGTAGAATCTTTTGATTCATGATGCAAAATGATGAGAGGTGCTATGGTGATTGCTCTATGTGTTAGAATTGGTAGATTGTATAATATTGATGCATACACTATTGAGTGTAATAGTACTATTGTGAAGAGAAAATGTTTGGATACATCATTTGAAAAGTTGAGGGTTTTACCATTGATAGATGATCATGTATTTTGGTTACATAATGGTGCTTTTTATCTTTCTTCAAATACATAAAAGACTATGTTATGGCACAAGAGACTTGGTCACATTGGAGAGAAGGGTCTAAGGACCTTGAAATATAAAAATCTTGTTGAAGGTTTGAATTATTTTAATCTCGATTTTGATTTATGTGAGTATTGCATTTATGGAAAAAAAAAATGTGTTCAATTTTACTCAAGCTCTCATAAATCTTGTAGTGTGTTGGATCTTATTCATTCTAATTTGTTTGGTCCTATAGAAATTCCTTTCATTGGGAAATACACATATTGTATTTCATTTATTTATGATTATAACATAAGGTAATGGATATATTTTGTAAATAGTAAGTTTAAAGTTTTTAGTCAATTTAAAGAAATGGTTGAATTTCATAATGGAAAGCAAATAAAATGTTTGAGAGCTAATAATGAAAGTAAAAAATTTCTCTAATTATTTTGACAAGTTATGTAAAGATTGTGACATTCATATATAGAAGAAAACTCTATATTATCCATAGTAGAATGAAGTTTCATAAAGAATGAATAAGACATTGATGGAAATGACTAGAAATATGCTGAGTAGTGTTAAACTTGAATGAAATTTTTAGGTTGAAGATATTGCCACTATTTTCTAACTAGTTAGTAGGTTTCATGTAATTTCTGTCTTTGATCAAACACCTATGGAGTCATGGTTGAGTCATAAGCCTTCATTGGGACATCTTAGAGTTTTTGGCTATGAGGCATATGCATAGATGTTAAAGGAGAAGCAAACAAAGTTGGAGAATAAGGATATGAAATATATATCTATTAGATACAATTATGATGTGAAAGTGTTAGGAATAAGGTGTCTCAACCTTGGATAATTCCTATTCTTATTATTTGTTTTGTAAATGTATTTTTTTCAAATAATGTAATTAAGTGTGAGTGTACATGTCTAGTTGGCATGTTGATGTGTCACTCCACTTGATGTGTCAACATCTTGTGTGTAAGGAGATCATGACTGAAATGGTCATGAAGGATTCCTATGACGCATAAGAACTATTTAAGGAATGTGTTATGACAGGTGTAAGAGCATCTTATGACTTGGGCCTATTTGGGCACCCAAGAAGAAGTGGTTGGTGTGTGTAAGAGAATATGCCAAAAATAGGTTGGTATGACAGATTCTCTTACACTTCTCTTGTGACCGTTATTTTTGGCGGATTCTATGACAAGCTGTCATAGTCTATTCTAGGGATGGATGCCTATTCTTGGGATTGCATGTAACAACTGTGTACATGTGGCTTTGTGCATGGGTCTTAGTGGTTGTGCCCATTTTTGGGTCTAGAGGAGTCTATATATATGATGCTGCTCCTATGGGAGAGATATAATAGAAGTTTAAGTCTTGTTGGCTTTGTCTCTCATTTCTTGAAAGAACTTGCATTGCAAGTGTATTGTAATCTTTGTGTTGAAGATAATACATTGTGCAGGTTTTAGAGTGCTGGGGTTTTTTACCGAAAGGTTTTCCCGAGGGTATATCATTGTGTCATTCTCTATTTTTCTGTATGCATTGTATGTGGTTGAAATATCTTTGTTAAAGTAGTTAACGAATCTGAAATTGTAAGGATTTATAAGAATTTGCACGATACTTTCCTATAGAGATTAGCGTAGGAAGCTGTTTCCGCACCTGAGTTTCCTTACAAGTGGTATCAGAGCTTGATCAACTTTTGATCCTAGTTGTTGGGTAGGGTTTTTTGAGCTAATCTAAAGTTTGAGTGGGAGTTTTTTGCAGAGCATTCTGAATCTTATTTGCAGATTGAGATGACAAGTTCATCATATGGAAGAATGGAGGTGGAGAAATTTAATGACACTAATTTTGAGTTGTGGAAACTCAAGATGGAAGACATGTTGGAAGATCGTGACCTATGGGAAGCGACTTCAAATGCTACAAGACCAGCAACTATAGCTCAAGCAGATTGGGATATCAAAGACCGTAAAGCTAAGGGTCTCATAAGACTCTGTTTCACCGATGCAGTCCTTCTGAATGTTCTAGATGAGAAAACTACAAATAGTTTGTGGGAAAGACTTGCGGCCGTATATCAGACCAAATCTCTGGTGAACAAGTTATTCCCGAGGAAGAAGTTGTACTCTCTATGAATGGAGGAAGGTGGATCCTTAATGGATCATTTAAATGCATTTAATCTACTGGCTGCACAATTGACATCAGCTGGTGTCAAGTTAGAGGAGGAGGATCGTTGCTACACACTTTTGTGTTCTTTACCGGATTCATGGGACCATCTTGTGATGGCTCTCGGAAGCACTTTAGTCACCTTCAAAATGGATGATGTGGTGTCTTGGTTGCTATCAGAGGAGATGCAGAGAAAGGCTTCCATTTCAGAAAAAGAAGCCCTTGCTGTTCGTGGGAGATCCACTGAAAGAGGGAAGAAAAATGACAATAAGTCTGACAATAAGGGTAGATCCAAATCCCGTGGGAAGTCAAAGACTTCCAATAAGTCGAAGGCAAAATGTTTGAACTGTGATAAATCTGGGCACTTTCGTAAAGACTGCAAAGAGCCGAAGAAGAAGAAGAAAGGTTCAGATTTAGCTTTAGAAAGATCTCAAGAAGATGGTGATGCATTCATCGCAGCTTTGGTATCCCATGCATCTGATGATGTGTGGTTGGTTGACTTGGGTGCATCTTTTCACATGACCTCTCATCAAAACTAGTTCTCAAAATATGAAGAGTTCGATGGTGGAAAGGTGTACTTGGGTGATGATTCTCACCTAAAGATAGTTGGACGCGGAAGGGTCACTATCAAATTTCCTGATGGACGAGTAAAGGGAATCAACGGAGTTATGCACATTCTGGGTTTGGCACGAAACCTATTATCTGTAAGTATGCTAAATGATGTAGGTGTGCAAGTTGTTTTTTTGAAAGAAGGATGCAAGATGATGAGAGGATCGATAGTGCTTGCAAGAGGTACTAGGAGAGGTACCTTATTTCAGCTAGATGCATGTATTCCTCTATGTAATAGTTCTTCATCCTCACCATCTAAACAAGCAGTGAATAAGTCTATGGCTATTGGTTCTGATGGTAGTGCAAATACTTTGGAAGGTAAGCTTCCTATAGAAAAGACAATGTTGTGGCATATGAGATTTGGCCAGATTGGTGAAAAGGGTCTCAGAACCCTGAAAAATAAAAATCTCGTTGAGGGGTTAAATGATTGCAATCTCAAGTTTGACTTCTATGAACACTGTGTCTATGGTAAACAAAATCGTGTTTAGTTTTACTCTAGTTCTCACAAATCTTCTGATGTTTTGGATCTTATTCATTCTGATGTATTTGGTCCTGTAAAAGTTCATTCAATCTCCAAGTTTGTATTTTTTGTATCTTTCATAGATGATTACAGTAGAAGGACGTGGATTTATTTCCTTAAAAGTAAGACACAAGTCTTTAGTCGATTCAAGGAATTTAAAGCTCTTGTAGAGAATCAGACTAGTAAGAAGATTAAGTGTGTGAGAACTGACAATGGTGGTGAGTTTTGCTCAGCAGAGTTTGAACAGTTCTATAAAGAACAAGGTATCGAGAGGCATAAGACAACTCCTTATACCCCACAGAAAAATGGAGTTGCAGAGAGAATGAACAAGACACTGATGGAGAAGGCTAGGAGTATGCTTAGTGGAGCTGGTTTAGAACAAAGGTTTTGGGCCAAAGCTGTGGCCACTGCTTGCTATATGGTTAACAGATCTCCTACATCAGCCCTTGTTGGTAAGACACCCATGGAGGTGTGGTCTGGTAAGAAGCCTTCAATTGGACATCTTCATGTTTTTGGTTGTGAAGCTTATGCACATGTTCCAAAGGAGAAAAGATCTAAGTTGGAAAACAAAGCTGTTAAATGTATTTTCATCGGATACAGTGCTGGTGTGAAAGGATACAAGCTTTGGGATCCCGTGACTAGTAAGGTGTTGTATAGTAGAAATGTTATCTTCAGAGAGCTAACATCTTCTCCTATTGTGCTACAACCAGATGAAAAAGAAAAGGAAAAAGATGTTGTTCAATTGCCTCCTACCCTTGAGAAGACTGAACAGAGAGACCATGTTGGGTCTAATGATGAGGAGAGCTCTAGCAGCTCTGATAGTTCAGAAGAAGAGGAAGAACAACCTCAACCGCAGCCCTTGAGGAGATCCACGAGAGAAAGAAAGCAACCGGAAAGGTTTGGTTATTCTATGTTAGATTCCAGTTGTGCCTTTGCTTTGATTACTAACACTAATGAGCCTAGATCTATGAAAGAGGCTTTGGGCATGGAAGATGCAGGTTCCTAGATTGAGGCTATGGATGATGAGATGGCTTCATTGGAGAAAAAAAAAACTTGGGACCTTGTATCTTTTCCTAAAGGGAGAAAATCTATTGGCTGTAAATGGGTGTTCAAGAAGAAATTATGTGCAGATGGTAGTGTTGAAAGGTATAAAGCTAGATTGGTTGCAAAGGGGTATTCACAGGTAGAGGGAATAGATTATGGTGAAATATTCTCTCCTATTGCAAAGTTGACATCCATTAGATTTCTATTATCTCTTTCTGCATCATATGATTTAGAGATAGAACAGATGGATGTGAAGACAACTTTCCTTCATGGTGATTTGGAGGAAGAGATTTATATGTCACAGCCTGAGCACTACATTGTTAAAGGTAAAGAATCCTTAGTTTGTAGATTAAAGAAATCTCTATATGGTTTGAAGCAATCTCCTAGGATGTGGTACCTTAAGTTTGATGCCTTTGTGTTGTCAATTGGATTTGTAAGATCAAAATCAGATCATTGTGTTTATTTCAGAGTTGAAAATGATCGCCTTCTTATTGTTGCATTATATGTTGATGATATGTTGCTATTTGGGAAGGGTAAGGGTATGATTTCTGATTTTAAATCTCAGTTGTCAGCACAGTTTGAGATGAAAGATCCTAGGGTAGCTAGGTACATCTTGGGTATGGAAATCAGTAGAGATAGGTCTAATAGAAAACTTTGGTTGAGTTAGAGTAAGTATGTGAAGTCTGTGTTGGATAGGTTCAGCATGGCAGATTGTAGACCACTATGTGTTCCTATTTCTATGGGAACAAAGTTATCTGTAGATGATTGTCCAAAATCTCCTAGTGAGGTGGAGGACATGAGTAGAGTACCTTATGCTGGTGCAGTTGGTAGTCTTATGTATGCTATGGTCTGTACTAGACCAGACATTTCCCAAGCAGTGGGAGTCCTGAGTCAGTTTATGGCTAATCTTGGACGGGTACATTGGGATGCAGTTAAGCGAGTATTCAGATATTTGAGGGGTACATCAGATTACTCCATATGTTATCATGGTAACTCTTCTGGATCTCCGCATTTAGTTTGTATTCATGGGTTTGTGGATTTTGATTGGGCAAGTGATATTGACAGCAGGAGATCCACCAGTGCTTATGTGTTCACTATGTTTGGTGGTGCCATCAGTTGGATGAGTAAGCGACAACTTGTGGTTGCTTTGTCCACTACAGAAGCTGAGTACATGGCTGCTACTCATGCTTGTAAAGAAGCCATTTGGCTTAGAAGATTGTGTTCTGATGTTGGTATTGATGCAGAACAAATTACTATTTGGTGTGACAGTCAAGGCGCTATTTGCCTTGCAAAGAATCCAATTTTCCATGCCAGAACAAAGCACATTGATGTGCATTTTCACTTTGTGAGAGATATGGTGGAAGAAAGAAAGGTAAATTTGGAGAAGGTAGATACTGTGAAGAATGTTGCAGATGCATTAACGAAACCAGTCGGCACTGATAAGTTCAGATGGTGTTCGGAGTCTATGGGCCTTTTGGCCTATAGCAGTTAAAGTTCCTGTTATGTTCCTATTGCTCTTACAAGGTGTTCGACAAGTGGGAGAATGTTAGGAATAAGGTGTCTCAACCTTGGATAATTCCTATTCTTATTATTTGTTTTGTAAATGTATTTTTTGCAAATAATGTAATTAAGTGTGAGTGTACATGTCTAGTTGGCATGTTGATGTGTCACTCCACTTGATGTGTCGACATCTTGTGCGTAAGGAGATCATGACTGAAATGGTCATGACAGATTCCTATGACGCGTAAGAACTATTTAAGGAATGTGCTATGACAGGTGTAAGAGCATCTTATGACTTGGGCCTATTTGGGCACCCAAGAAGAAGTGGTTGGTGTGTGTAAGAGAATATGCCAAAAATAGGTTGGTATGTGTAAGAGAATATGCCAAAAATAGGTTGGTATGACAGATTCTCTTACACTTCTCTTGTGACCGTTATTTTTGGCGGATTCTATGATAAGCTGTCATAGTCTATTCTAGGGATGGATGCCTATTCTTGGGATTGCATGTAACAACTGTGTACATGTGGCTTTGTGCATGGGTCTTGGTGGTTGTGCTCATTTTTGGGTCTAGAGGAGTCTATATATATGATGCTACTCTTATGGGAGAGATATAACAGAAGTTTAAGTCTTGTTGGCTTTGTCTCTCATTTCCTGAAAGAACTTGCATTGCAAGTGTATTGTAATCTTTGTGTTGAAGATAATACATTGTGCAGGTTTTGGAGTGCTGGGGTTTTTTATCGAAAGGTTTTCCCCAGGGTATATCATTGTGTCATTCTCTATTTTTCTGTATGCATTGTATGTGGTTGCAATATCTTTGTTAAAGTAGTTGACGAATTTGAAATTGTAAGGATTTATAAGAATTTGCACAATACTTTCCTATAGAGATTAGCGTAGGAAGTTGTTTCCGCACCTGAGTTTCCTTACAGAAAGGATACAAGATTTGGGACCTATAGCATCATATATTGTATTATTATGCAATTTATCACTCACCTAGGTCCTATTTTAGAATTCCTAGCCTTCTGTACCTGATAGTATGATATAACACAATTATGCATTTAATTCTATAATCTCCTAAATATTTTAGACCTTAAGTCCAAATTTGAGCCCACGTTGGGGGAGCAATTCACCTAGGATGACCTACTCCCGAATGTTTGGGCCCAAATTTGAATTAGTTAATGGATAGCTTGTTTGAGTAGGGATTTTAATCATGTGTCAGATTGCTCTGATTTTAACACCCCAAAATTTTTGATGAGTTATAAAATCATGCGTACCTCCCTCATTTTAAGAGGAACCAATTCATTAATCATCAAGAATTCAATTGCAATTTTACCTTCAAGTTCTCAAGAGAAAGTGATAAAGCATCAATGCATTGTATACAAGGAGTAATATTTAAAACTACACACTCATGATGGAAGCCATGATCTTCCTTTACTAAATTCAACTCTTTAAGGTCAACATAAGCATCTTCATGAGAATTTGACACAAATAAGGCCTATGAAGGTATACAAATTTAATTTTAAGATCTAATCTCTACTACATATTAACATGATTATATTTCCATTTCAATTTACATTTCATATTGTAAGATTAATTCCTAAATTGGGTTTTGACTTAGGAAAATCCCTTCCTACACAAATTTTTTGTTCTTTTTTGTGTGCAAAAATAGGTGGTAGATGCATAAAGAAAGTTACGGGTCAAGATTTTAGAGATTTAGAATGTGTAGGTCATTTCATCATAAAGTGAAAGGATCTATTTTTCCTCACTGACTCGCTATAGGATTAGGTAATCCAAACTAACTAAGTCCTACCATTTTGTCCCTAAAATTCAAATTGCAGACTAGTTAGAGTCTATACTTCCTAGATATTAGTGGATCTTGCCTTTTAGTTTATAGTTCTCCTATACATTGAGAAAGTAATATTTCCTCCTTATTTTGATTTATCTTATTCATCTATCTTTCATAATTGAATAATCATCTTCCACTTCTCCATGAAGGATTAGTGAATTCACCTTGTGCCTAAGAATCTGTGGGCCAAGTGGATTATTTCCCTTCTGAAGGGGTCATAGTCAAATGAACTCCATGATTGAAGGGTTGAACAGGATGATTCAAACTAATCTTAATCTTTCTAATATTATGTGTATAAAAAGTTGTGTTTAAGCTCTTAATCTTTCTAATTCCGCACTAATCATGTTGACAATTCTATTCCTATACCAACATAATTGCCTAAATTTCCTACTTATACTCCATCTATTTTCAATACACATATATACAATGCATTAATATTACACTTGTTATTCTTGGAGGAATTCCTATTATACCTCCTTCTATAAGTGCTTCATGTATTTCCTAACCATTCCCAGTACCTAGTTACCATAATGTCCCACTTTCATATTCCAATGCTCCATACTTTTCTACAATGTTTGATATCCTTCCTTATCCAACATGTCTAATTCCAACCCGTTCACCAAAGAAACTGTCAATAACTTAGCCCAAATCATTTCATCTTTTCAAAAACAACTTTCCTCCTTAACCTAGTCCAAATACAACATCCCAACTTGCGACATTTCTAGCCCACTTTCTCAAGATATCATTATGTATAGAGAAAACTAGTGAGAAATTCAAGGATGTAAATCACTCACCAAGGTCCTAAATATATTGGAATAAAAATCCCCCCTTAAGCCAAACTTGATTAGCATAACCCAAGGGAGAAGGGTGCTAATGCAAGATCTAAACCAAAGGGGTGGTTTTATATTCCTAAAAGGATATAGGATATGATAAATGATAAAATAAATAATAGAAGATATGATATATAAAAGTAAATACAAGAAAAAAAAGGAAATAATGTATGTAATTTGAAACAAGAAGAGGATATTTGAACTTTGGATATATATTCAACTTTCATTGGAATGTTAGAATCAGCTATAACTCTAGGTCTAGGAAACTGAGATCTGTAACTATCTACTCTGTGATTTTTAGTGAAAAAGTGTAGGGACAAGCCAAAAAGCCAACTTGTACCTAGAGACAATTTGAGAAGTCAACTTGTTCCTCATAGTTCCAAAACTAATGAAACTTTATGGGATCCTATATCTACACCTTTACTTGTTAGATTTGAAACTGTAACTTTGTAACTTATTCCTGCACATAGAAAAATTGGGGAAAAGGTTGTGGAAAGGGGTTTTCCTTGGTCAAACCTTTGTTTAGGAATTAACCTTGAAATTGAATTTAAATTGCATAAAGAGAAGAAACATGTAAGTAAGAAGGTAAATGGTTGATTCACCTTGTATGAAACCCTTATGAAAGGATCCATGGAGATGCTTTGAAATATTCTTGGAAATAGATGTAGAATCAAGGATTCCTTTAAAAATGCATGGATCTATGATTTCCCCTCCTAGATATTGTATGTATGCTTGATAACTTCTTGGAGAAAGAGAGAGAAATAAGGAAGGAAGGATGGATATTCTTGATTGATTGTGAATTCCTCTACTTGGCCATCATGGGAGAGAAACTTGCATCAACTTGAGAATATTGCCTTTTCTTAAATGGATCTTGAAGAAATAGAGTCTTGTAGATCTTGAATTGGATGCTTTCCATCAAATCTTGAATCCAAATGCTCAATTGCACAACTTTAATTCTTGTGTGCTCGAATTCTTGCACTTGAATGTAATGTATATTATGGATGGAAAATAAGAGGAGAAGATGTCCTTTTATACTCATTTTTGGTTTAAAAATTGATCAAGTTTGACCAAAAATATAAACCTTAAAGGAAAGCCTCACCATTGGTCCCTGGGACAAATCTAGGCTAAAAAACTCAATGACAATTTGACTCTAGACTTGTACCCTAGGTACAAGTTATCAAGTCAACTTATCCTAGGTAGAATAAACCTATATTTCTAGTGGATGTCTAGGAAAGTGATAAGATACAGGGTAAAAAATGAAAGTTTCTATGATAAAGCATAAAAAACACTCAAACCTTGAAAACATCAAAGTAGGTCTAATAGGCCCTAGAGCCTCCAATTATGGGTGTTGAATTTTTAGGATGATACATTGATCCCTCACTTTAACTGGAGTATGAGAAAAACTCATGATCATGGTAAATTAGATTTAATGCATAAAGATGACCTCATAAAGATCAAGGAGACAAAGAAACATCAATCCCATAAGTGACTCAAGTCTTCATCAAATTGATAATGAGGAAAAGAGAGGAATCTCTTGAAAGAGAGAGAAAAGGTGTGATCACTAGCCTAGACAGATCATCTTACAATGGACCAAAAAAAAGGAAAAAAACCCAAAAAGATGGAAATAAAAGGTCTAGAAAGATGTGTTATGCCAGTCAATCCATCAAAAAAGGACCAGGCCTTAATGAAAGTATTGTATCCATTAAGGGATTAAAACAAGTGAAAGGGAGGTCTCTTCACAAATAGCCCTAACTCTTTAGGACCACTCCTAGGTCTTTTTCTTGACCTATCTAGGGTACTATTAAAACCCTATACTAGAGGAATTCTTCCCTCAATCTCCTCTCTCTCCAAGACCTCACTACCAAGTGTAATTTCAATGCTACCCCCATTTACTCTCCATGGACTCAACTCTCTAAGTCCATCCCCATATACCATCAAATTAGATTTCTTTAAAAACTAGATGGAAAGCCTTTTAATGGTTCATTTTCAATTTTTTTGAGTTGATCTAGCTCCCAAACTTCTAGGATTAAGAGTCGATCTCTTCAAATTGAGACAAAAAGGCTACTATCCTAATTAGGCCTAATTAGGTCTCCTTGTACACCTTCCGACCTATAACTCTACAACTCCCCAAACAAGTACCCAAAAAAATTGAGTTTCTAATACCCTTTTTGAAGACCTTGAATATTTTTAGGGTCTCCAAGATTCACTATATCCATACATCACCTTTCTATATTTAGGCCTATTTTTAAGGGCTACTAGATTTTCCCTGATCACAGTGATGAATTGGGTTCAATCTCTCTCCACAAGCTTCACCATCCCTTCTCCTTTATTTTATTTGATCTTTATTCTCTATTCTTCACTACCTTGTCACTAGATTGAGTTTATCAATCCAACAAACCCTCCATCTATTGTCTATAATAGTCAAGATTCCTAGTCGGGTTCACTGTGACTCACCTAGGGCTTAATACCAAAATTAGTTCCCCTAAAAATATGAAGAAAATAATCCATATTTATAATATATATACATTTCTCTAGCATTTCCCATAGGTATGTATAGTACCCACTGGTGGAACTCATGCTAGAGCTATTTTTGATCTCTCAACTCTGTCTAGACCAGTGAACTGGTCATAGAGGAAAGATTTATTTACAAAAAATAAAGAAAAGTATACAACCTAAAAGAAAACAAAAAAATGAACTATAAAAAAAACTAAACAAATATGGAAATTAGTTTCTCAGATCAATCCATGGTACATTGGATGATCGAGTTCTTCTCACTGTTCCCAGTTTGCAGAGAATGACAGTGTATTAAAATTAATTGAAAGACAATAAAAAAATTTCTAACCTTTAGCACTGGTCAGAAAATGACTTAAATAGGTCTAAGATTCAAGAAAAACTACCCAAATGAATCCCTAATTGATTCTACTCATCTTAAGGCAACTTAGCCAATTCTTGTCATGACAACTTTTCAAAGTTGCAAAGTTATCATTGACAAATTTTGTTGTCAACTTCCCTTGGATCACTAAAATGAGTTCAAATTGATCCCAACGGTATAAAAAACCCTATTTGAACTTTTCTTCCTTCATTACCACATTTTGGGAAGTCAAATTGATCTTTGACCATCTAGAATTTAAGTTAGCAATTTTTACAAAGAAGACCAAAAATTAGCAAGTCCTAAGAAGACCTTAACAAGCACTTACCTACACTCCCTAAGGACTTTCTAAGACATTAAATGAACACTTGGGACTCTTATTCAGTCCTTATTACTTAGTGACTTGGATAAGGTCACTTACAAGCCAAAACTTGGATTAGGGTAGCCTAAAGACCCTAGGTGCTCCTGCATCATTCTCGCTTGGAGAAAGGAAGTCAAGTTACACCAGGGGTTAAGAGATCCAAATTGATCCCCATATTTTTCAAATTATTCTCTACTATCCAAGTAGCTTCAGACTTTGGTTGTTGCTTCCACTTGATGAGGTGTTCCATGTAGACACCATGACTAGTTTGCTTCTTGACCCTTGTGTACAGAAATCTCTCAACTTGAGGTTTCAGTTGTATAGGGATTTTGAAGTCTTTTACATCTACATTTACATCAGGACTATTCTCTTCTTCTGTTACATAAGGGACTTTGTATTTGACTGGATCTTGGACACTAAAAACAAGAGATATGATTTTCTCTTTGGGTAAGCCTATCTTATAGGCATTGTGACCATATTTAGCTAGGAATTTACATGGTCCTACTCTTCTCATTTGTAGCTTTCTGGGTATGTCATTTTGGAGTCTATCTTTGTTGAGATGTGCCATCACCAAATCTCCAACTTCAAACTGCAAGTCTTTCCTCCTCTCATCAACTTTAGCCTTAAGTTTTTGATTGGATTCCACTAGTGTCCTTCTCACTTGTTCATGGAATTCTTGCATAGATTGAGAAAAATATTCAGAATGGCCACTAACTAATCTTTGGTTTCCTAACTCTCTGAGTTCACACACTCCCCTTGGGTGGATGGCATAAACTATCTCAAATGGGCTCTTTCTGGTATACCTATTGGCACTTTCATTATAAGAAAATTCAGCTTGAGGCAATACTTGAGCCCAGATTTTCCCATACTCCTTTGTGAGACACCTAAGAAGATTCCCAAGAACTCTATTAATCACATTTTTTTGACCATCTGGTTGTGGGTGATATGTTGAACCAAATGCAAGATTTGTGCCCAATCTTATCCATAAAATTTTCCAAAAGTGCCTCATAAATTTCACATCCCTATCTGACACAATACTAATTGGTAAGCCATGAATCCTCACTACCTCTTTGAAGAAAAGATGAGAAATATAGCTAGCATCATGAGTTGTTTTGTAAGGGATAAAGTGGCTCATTTTTCTAAATCTATCCTCTACTACAAAAATATTGTTAAAGCCAATAGTTGTCATTGGTAAACACACTATAAAATCCATGCTAAGACACTCTCATGGCCTGGTTGGAATAGGTAAAGGCTGGTACAACCCTGCATTAGAAGATGTACCCTTAGCCTTTTGACAAACTACACATTTCTTGACATACCTCCTTACATCTCTTGGCATCTTTGGCCAATAATAGAATCTTTGCACTAGGTCCAATGTCTTATTCAAACCAAAATTCCCACTAAGGCTTCCATTTTTCTTTTCTCGTATGAGGTTTTCCCTCATAGACCCCTTGGGTACACATAGTTGGTTACCCTTAAACAATAAACCATTTTGCAAAATATTTTTAGCAAATTCACTATGAAAGTGATTCTCAAAATCAACACATACCTTGTATGCCTTTGAAAAGTCTTCATCAACCTTATAGATATCTTTGAACCCTTCTATGCCAATAATTTTTAGCTAAATCTCTTGGACAGTGAGAAACCTTCGGCTAAGTGCATCTTCTACTTTATTGTTTAGTCCCTTCTTATGTTTAATAGTGGAGGTATATGCTTGGAGAAACTATATCCACTTGATGTGCCTATGACTTAACTTCTCTTGGGTGTTTATGTAGCTTAAATATTGATTATTAGTATAGAGTACAAACTCCTTTGGAAAAAGAGAGTGCCTCCACTTCCTAAGGGCTTGAATCAATGCATAAAGTTCTAAATCATAATAAAAATACCTTGATTTAGTTTCATTCAACCTTTCACTAAAAAATGAAACCGGTCTCCCTTCTTGGTTAAGGACTACCCCCAAAGCTATGTTACTTGTATCACATTTCACAATAAACAACTTATCAAAACTTGGAAATACTAGGATGGGTTGTGTAGCCACATTTTGTTTCAACTTCTCAAATCCTTCATTGGCCTCCTTGGTCCATTTAAACTTGGTTTTGACTCCAAAATTTATGGTATAAAGAAGAGGTGCACAAATCTCACTTAATCCTCTTATAAAATTCCTATAAAATTGAGCCAACCCTTGAAAACTCCTTACATCAGTCCCTATTTTGGGAGTGTGCCAATTAAGGATAGCTTCTACCTAACTTGGGTCAATTTTTAAGTCACCTTGGGAGACTACAAAACCTAGGTAAACTAGTTATTGTTTCAAGAACTCACTCTTTTCTAGGTTAATGGCTAGCTTCTCTTCATGCAACCTTTTCAAGACAACTTCTAGGTGATTCATCTATTCTTCTTTTATATTACTAAATATGAGGAGATCATCTAAGTATACTACTACAAACCTTCCTATATAATCATTCAAGAATTTATTCATTAATCTCATGAATGTACTAGGTGCATTTGTAAGCCCAAAGGGCATAACTAACCATTCATAAAGATCTTATGTGGTTTTAAAACATGACTTCCATTCATCCCCCTCTTTCATCCTAATTTGATGGTACCCACTCTTAAGGTCAATTTTAGTGAAGTACCTAGACCCTCCAAGACAATCCATAAATTCTTCTATTCTAGGGATAGGAATTATATACCTAATTTTATCCTATTTATTTGCCTAGAATTAGTACACAATATCCATTTACCCCCTTTCTTGGGTACCAAGACCACTAGGACAACACATGGACTTAATCTCTTTTTGATTAGCCCTTGATCAAGTAACTCTTGAACTTGTCTTGATATCTCCTTGTTTTGGTCTGGTGTCATCTTATAGGATACTTTGTTAAGAAAGGATGCCCTTGGTATGAAGTTGATGCAAGGGAGAATGGGAATGGGGCCAAGGGCATATCCAAATCACAAAACTCCTTGCAAAAACATCACATAGAAGCAATCACACAAGAAGGGAGAGAGAGAATGTAGATACTTCATATATTATTCATCGATAACCCCATACATGTTGGGCTGTAAGGTCTTCCCATTTACGACTAAATATCATCAGAATTCAATTACAATAGTCCTCCAACATGCGAGGATTAAAATTTCATAACCTATCTTCTACCTTCTCAAAAAATGATGCCTAAAACTAAAACATACTACTTTACTTATACAAGAGGCAACTGCAAACAAGTCAACCTTTAGATCCAACACTGGAGAAGGGAACATCTAGATCTAGGTCCAAACGCTTCCCAATGCTTGATACAACCATTAAATCCATGACCAAAATTAAATGCATGAGTCAGCCTCAACAGAAATCCAAAAATAAACCACTTGGTGAGCAATATTACCGAGAAAATTTAACTTGGTTAACTAACCAAGCCAACTCATTGAATGAAGGAACCAAGCCTCATTGGTAGAAACATGAAAACATCATCGAGAGCACAAAAGTAGCTATCGAGCATATATAGTAACTCTAACTTATTTTTGGTGATACAATATTGTCAAGAACCCAAGATGCTCTTGTATCATAATTCTATTTTGTGACTAATTTCTCTTTGAGGTGGTAAAGTGGTTGGTGTCCCATCACTAATGATGTCTTTGAACTACTCCAATAGCTGCCTCACTTCCTCAAGTACAATTTCTTGTTGAGGTTTATCCTCCTCTTTAGAATTAACAACAATGGCTACTCAAACACCTTCTTCTTCCTTGAATTCATGCAAGAACTCCTTATCACTCATGAGAAGTACATTAATATCCACTGAATTCGCCGCTCCTTCAACAAGTGACTGTATCTTGTAGGTGAGCCCATTATTCTTGAAGGTACATAAGTTTTTCTTCCCATGATGGATTGTATCTTGGTCATATTGTGATGGTCTTCCCAATAATATGTGGCAAGCATCCATTGGTAGGATATCATATAACATCTTGTCTTGATATTCACCAATGATAAATTCAACCCACACTTGTTCATTCACTAAAATATTTTTCTCTTTATTCAGCCAAGTAACTTTTTATGGGTGAGTATGAGGTATCCTAGTGAGTTTCAACTTTTTTAATTCCTCCTCTAAGATGATATTATCTATAGAGCCTAAGTTTATGATGACTTTTCACACCTTTCCAAGGATCTTGCACTTGATCCTAAATAGAGCCCTTCTCTTTTTGGGTTCCTCCTTGACCGGTTCTTTGAGAAAGACTCTTCTAAACATGAGATTCTCCCCATTTTGTAAATCAAGAATCACTTCCAAAGCTTTAACACTTATAAATTCCTCTTGAGCATAGGCTATCTTCTTCTCTCCTTATGAACTTGATGCCTTATCAAGGCATCTATAGGTAGGTGGCCTAACTGACCACAATTGTAATATTTCATGCTTGTAAAGTGTGAACCTCTACCCAGTCCTCCAAATATTCCTCTTCCACCACTATGGAATCCTCTTCCTATACTAAAATTACCTCTATTAATTGAATCACTATATTGTTCAGTCATCTTGGATTCACCTTGATTCTTTGGTTCATTTCCTCTACCACCACAATTACCTCTATGATTACCTCTTCCTTTGCCTCTTGAATTAGTTTCTTGTTTATTTCTACCTTTTTCTTCTACTTTCATGGCCAATTGGTAGCACCTATGGATAGTATTGGGGCTCAATAAACTAATTTCTTCTTGGATAATCCACCTAAGTCCATTCAAATATCTAGCTTCTTTGACACTTTCTACTTCTTGGGTCTTGAATCTCAAGAATAGCTTTTGGAACTCTTCAATATAGATTGCAACATCCATTTCCCTTTTCTTAAGGTTTTGCCTCTTCTTATGCAATTATATTTCAAAGTCTTCTGGCAAGAAATTCTCCTTGAGCTTGGTTACCATATCCTTCCAACTAGCTACGGGGTTCTTGCCTACCTTTTCCATTTCAGTTTGTAGAAAATTCCACCAAGTTAATGTTGGTCCCCTCATCCTAGATTTGGCCACCTTCACCTTTTTATCCTCACTATCCCCTTCACACTAAAAGTGGTTCTCCATCCCTCTATCCATTCCATCACCAATTGAGGGTCCATCTTCCCACTAAATAAAGGTACCCTTTTAAGAGCTTTTCCTCCAATGGATTTGATGGCTTTGAGAAAAGACTCTTCTTTCATAGGTGGACCAGGTTCAAGGATTTCATCATCTTCATTTATCACCTTACTCGTGTCTTCATCTTTTTTCAATTTCTCACTTATTAATTTGGTATTTACTTCAACCTCCCCAAGGTTATCTCTAAGGGCTACCAATTCTTCTCTAAGAATCGTATTCTCTTCTTTCTACTCTGTTACTTCCCTAGACAACTCTGCATTTGTCACCATGGTTGACACCCACTAATTCTGACATAGACCTCTAGCCCAAAAATTTTTAGGCTTTGATACCAATTTTCTAGGGATGTCTCTTCACAACTAGCCCTAAAAATTTAGGACCACTCTTAGGTCTTTATCTTGACCTATCTAGGGTACTATCAAGACCCTACACTAGAGGAATTCTTCCCTCAATCTCCTCTCTCTCCAAGACCTCACTATTGGAAACTATAATTGAAACAATTTTTATATTGTCATTGATGTCAAACCTTAACTAGTAAGACAGTTGCTATCTAGGAGAGTACCATATCTTTTGATTGACAAAGAGGATTTGAAAAGAGGAGATAACAAGAGGACCTAAGGAAAGGTTGATTTATGTGATACTTCAATGGGTACTTGATTAGTTGGCACATTGACAAGGTAATGTGTTGTTTATCTTTAACACAAAGTGAAGAAGAAAGAATGGAAACATAGGATTAACTAAGAAAAAGTGAAGAAATCTAGTTTAAGATGAGTGCTGCTAGTGTCAACTGAGCACCAATATAAGCCAAGAAAATCTAGTGTCAATCGAGCATCAGTAATTTCTGAGTGACAAATAATTATCCAAGAAAAGATAGTGTTTGCTGAGAAGGAAATTTTTAGCGATGACCGAGATATCTAGTAATGACTGAGGAGATGAACATAGTATTGATCGAGTGTCAGTAATTTACATTTTGAGAAAGAACTAAGAATCCTAGCTGACATAGTTGAATTCTTGGGATATGTAAAATGTGTTGACATTATTAATAAATGGTATAGATCATTTAATGCATGGTAAATCATTTTCTTATGGATTCAAAGAGAAGTTTGGAGATGTATCTAGAAGAAAAGAAGGAGAATAAAATGATGGAAGGATTTGATGAGTATGACCTAAACCTAAGATCTACAGAAGAGATTAAGTGGAAAAAAATTAATCTACCTGATCAAGGAGGTAAAAGGATGACCTAATTTTGAGGTTACGGTATGAGTGGAAGAGGTTGATGTTATTAACTGATGAATCTAAGAAGAAGGCTAAGGTGAAGCTATGAAGAGCTGAATAGAGTTGTGGTGATTACTTGAAGAGAATTCTGAGAAAATTAGAGATGGAGATGGAAATAAAGGTCAGTCAGTAAATCAACATATGTGCAAAGTGGATCTATATTTGCAAAGTGAGTTGTATATTTCAGATCAAAACCTACTGTTACTTTCTAACTATTGTATCAATATAAATCCTTTAATCAAGGTTGACCTAAAAATCATTGTGTAAACCCTTTAATCAAGGTGAAATTATGATGGAATGTTCTTAATCCCTCTAACTAGACCACTCTTAACAGGGTGATTAAATCCTTTAACAGGGTCACACCTAACAATGTGTATTGTAAACCTTTAATAGGGTTGGCTTGTCATAGAGCTCACTTCAGAAGAGTGAAAATTAGTAGCATGTTACAAGTGGTTTTTCCCAAATTGGGTTTCCACTATAAATCTTGGTATTATACTTGTGTGAATGTTATTTGATGCAAATGTTGCTGAAAGTTTTATATTCTAAAAGTTAATTACTTTTGGATAGTGGACTGCAAGTTTTATGTTATTTATATATGCTATAGAGATCGAATTGAAAATTGATTAGATCTAAGTTTGTTGAAGAGCTAGAATTTTGAATTGGTACATCTGGACCTGAGGATAACTAATTCCCCCCCCCCCCCCCCAAGTTATTCTAAAATCATTCTAATAATTGGTATCAAATCTGTTGGTGCTTGTAAAGAAAAAGTTTAAAGGTGCTTGAAGCTAATGATCAAGATGTACAAAAATGAGGTACCAAAGCTGAACAAGGAGAACTTCCCTGCATGGTAGAGTTTGATGAAATTACATATAGATGGTATTGGTGATTCAACAAAGTACTATGTAGAAAATGAATATGTAAGACTTGCTACACCTTTGATTGCCAAGGAGATGAAAGAAAAATGAACATAATCAGGCAATGTTGAAGATTGCATCTTCCCTAAGCTATCCTGAATTTGAAGATATCAAGGACTATACTAATGCAAAGAAAATGTGAGACACTCTATCAACTATCTATGGCAGGGACACAAATGTACTAAGAGCCAAATTTAAAATTTTGGGAGGTAAGTTTGATGAAATGAAAATGAAAGAAGGTGAAAATATTGCTCAGTATTATGGTAGAATTAAGGAGGTGGTAAATACTATCAGAGGAGCTAATGGAAACATTGATGATGAAAATGTTATTAGTAAAGTGTTGAGAAATTTGCTTCCTATCTATGATATTAGAGTTTATGTAATACAAGAATCAAGACGTAACCATGGTAATGTTCTAACTTTGGAAAGTCTTGTTGGAAAGCTTACTACTTTTGAGCTGTTTAATTATGATAATTTCACAATTCACAATATTGAATCTGCATTCAAGTCTTAAATGGTTCTTCATAAGCCTAAGAAGGGAAAAGAAAGATGTGTGAGCAGTGATAGAAACAACAACAATGATAGTGACACTTCTGATGATGACTTAGATGATCTTGAGGCACTTATGGATAGAAGGCTACAAAGAGGAAAAAGGAAATACAAAGGTAAACTTCTTATAATCTACTTTTCATATAAAAAAGTTGGCCATATTGCAACAAAATGCCCCAAAAAAACTAACAAGGATGAAATAAGGGAAAGCAAGTAAAAAGACAATATAAATGAAAGAGATCAGCAAAGGTACATAGACTACAAAGAAAAAGGTAATAAATCTTTCTATATTGTTGAAGAGGAAACTGATAGTGAAACTAGTGAATCTGATGAATGTCATATAGAAGTTGTTTATGTTTCTATGAAAGATGATTCTAATGAAAATGATGAAACTGTACTTATTTCATACATGAGTAAAGGTGATAAATGGATTACTCATAGTGGTTTATCACATCACATGACTAGTGATAAAACTAAGTTTGAAACCTTAGATCATTACAAAGGTAGAAGTGTTAAGTTTGGTAATGATGCACCATGTCCTGTGAGAGGAAAAAGATCAATAAGATTGACTAATAATATCAGATGTGATAATGCTTATTGGGTTGAAGGTCTTAAATATAACTTTCTGAGTGTGGAATAGTTGAACAATACTAGTTATTGAGTTGAATGTCATCATAGAAAGGCTAAAATATTTGATGCCATTGGTGAACTAATTGGAAGTGGAGAATAGACAAGACGTAATTTCTTCTATCTAGACCTATCTAAAGAAACATGTTTGTTTGCACAATTTGATGATGTATGTGTTGGAAAAATGGTCAGCGCTCCCCTTGGGATTTGTGACATGGTTTAACAACCTCATGTGTCTTCTATAAGTCTAGTGGTTGTATCGGGCATTAATAGGTCGATCTTTTGGTGCAACGACAACTACTACTTGTAACAAGTGGCATCAGAGCTTGGTCACATGTTTGAATATCCTCAGGTAATGCTGAGGGGGAGATTGTTGGCAAAATGGTCAGCACTCCCCTCAGGATTTGTGACATGGTTTAACAACCTCATGTGTCTTCTATAAGTCTAGTGGTTGTATCGGGCATTAATAGGTTGATATTTTGGTGCAACGGCAACTACTACTTGTAACAGTATGGTTATGACATAATAGGTTGTTTCATGTGAAATTTGACAATTTGGTAAATGTCAGTAAGATGAAAAAAGTTAGAGGTTTACAAAGATTGAAGAAACCTGATAATGTGATGTGTAAACAACATTAATTGGGAAAAATGACAAAGTCTATTTTTAAGAGAAAGACATATACTTCTGATAATATTTTGGAATTGGTTCATACTGACCTTTGTGGACCTATGGTCGATGTGAAAAGTTATTGTGGTGATAAGTATTTCATTCTGTTTGTTGATGACTATTCTAGAATGATGACTGTAATGTTTTTAAAAGAGAAATCTGATGCATTTCAATTGTTTAAGTGGTATTTGGCAAAAGTTAAAAAATAAATATGTAAAATATTGAAATGTTTGAGATCTGACAAAGGAGGATAATTTATATAAAATGATTTCAATATATTCTTCAATAATAGAGGAATAAAGAGACAAATGTTTGCACCTAGGACACCTCCACAGAATGGTATAGCAAAAAGAAGAAATAGATCAATTATGGATTGTGCTAGAACACTGATAATTAAGAAGAATGTTGCACAAAAGTACTGGAGAGAAGTTGTAAGTACAACTATTTATACCTTGATCCAAGTATAAATCAAGAAAGGTACAAATGCTACACCTTTTGAGTTATGGTATGGATATGCACCTAATGTGAAATATTTTAAAGTCTTTGGGAGTAAATGTTATATACTAAAAGATAATAGGAATGGAAAACTTGATGCTAAAAGTGATGAAAGCATATTCCTAGGATATTCCACTAAGAGGAAAGCTTACAAGTGTTTGAATTCTAACACTAAAAAAATTGTGGAAAGTGCAAATGTTAGAGTTGATGAATATGCAGAAAAGAATGAAGTTGAGTGCAAGCAAGAGCCTGTAGATTACATATATCTTGTATACATGGGAGGAGAGGCTAGTAATGCACCTAAACTAGATGTCAAGAAACAACATGAGCATGCCAAGCCACAACAAGAAAATTTTGAGCATCAAGAGGATACTGCCAAGCAATTAGAAGAAGAGACAAAGAATCTACAAGATGACCTTGAAGATCAAAATCAAGAAAGTAAATCTGAACCTACATTGGAACAATATGTAAAAAGACATCAAAAGCCAAAACAAATCATTGGAGATAAATAATTTGAAGTTATGAAAAGAAGTAAGTTGAAAGATCATACATGCTTATTATGTGAGTTTTAGCCTAAAATAGTAAAAGATGCCTTAGAGAATAAGGATTCGATACAAGCCATGAATGAAGAAATAGAGCAGATAGAAAAGAATAAAACTTGGACACTAGTGCCGAGACTAGAAGATAGAACAAGAATGTTATTGGAACAAAATGGGTATTTGGAAATAAGCTAAATGAACATGGAGAAGTCACTAGAAACAAAGCCAGATTTGTATGAAAAGGATATTCGCAAGAAGAAGGCATTGAATATGGGTAGACATTTTCCCCAATTGCAAGATTGGAAGGAGTGAGGACTCTACTTGCATATAAAGCATATAAATGATTCAAAGTATATCAAATGGATGTTAAATCTGCATTTCTGAATGGGATACTCAAAGAAGCAGTATACATTGATTTGCCAGAAGGAATTTTTGACCCAAGCAAAAAGAATATGGTTTTCAAGCTACACAAGGAACTGTATGGGTTGAAACAAGCCCCTAGAGCATGGTATGAGAGACTGCATAATTATTTGATAAAGATTAGATTTGTAAGGAAAAATGACAACAACAATCTATATTTGAAGACTGAAAAAGGTAAAGGGATTTTGTTAGCTAAAATCTTTGTTGATGATATCATATTTGGAGGACAAGATGCCCTATTGCAAACCTTTTCAAATGAGATGCAAACTGAATTTGAAATGTCTATGTTTGGTGAGATCAAATTCTTTGTTGGTTTGCAATTTTATGAGATGAAGAAAGGTATCTATATTACTCAATCTAAGTATGTCAAGGAGACACTGAAATTTTTTTGGTATGGAAAATTCTAGACCAGTAAGTACACCTATGGCTATTGGACAAAAGTTATCTAAAACTGATGATACAGCTGAAGTGAATCAAACCTTATATAGATCTATGATTAGAAAGCTACAATATATTGTCCATAGCAAGATGAATATTGCCCTAAAAGTTGGGATTGTTGCAAGATTTTCTGCTAATCCTAAAGAGAATCACATGATGGAAGTGAAAAGGATATTGATATATCTAAAATGAACAAAGGATTATGGACTATATTACAAGAAGGATGATAAGTTCAAACTAAAATTTTACATTGATGTAGATTGGGCTGGAAATGTTGATGACAAAAAGAGTCCAAGTGGTAGCACATTCTTTCTAGGAAAGAGATTAGTCTCTTGGAAAAGCAAGAAACAAAACTATATTTCCCAATCTATAGTAGAAGTTGAATATGTAGTAGCAACAGTGAATTATTCAAATTTAGTATGGATCAAGAAATTGTTAAAAGGTATGGAGGAAATCACTAAGCTGGTTGTTATTTTCTTTGATAACACAAGTGCTATTAACATATCAAAAAATATTGTTATGTACACTGAGACTAAGCATATTTCTATCAAGTATCATTACTTGAGAGAGTTAGTTCAAGACAAGGAAGTGAGATTGGAATATGTGAATACAAAGGAACAATTAGTAGATATATTCACAAAATCATTACCTAAAGATTCTCATGAATACCTTAGAGGTAAATTAGGGGTGATTCCCCTAATTGAGGCTACCTAGAAACATATAGGAGCACTGCATAAAATGTGCTAATCAGAATATCTGACAAATTGATGCATAAGAGGTCACCCTTTAGGAGTTGCCTAGAGTTGTGAGAAGCAAAGAAAAGATGTAAATCAATCATAAGAAAGATGACAGAGGGAGTATACAACATACAAAACTGACATGAATACATCTACACGGTAAAGATGTAAGTGAAAGATACAAGTTTCTTTTCCATTTCTCTCAAAGAGGGAGAGATTCAATGAATCAGAGAGATACAACATTAAGGGAGAAATTCAAAAAGAGTTATCAATAGTAAAACTTGAGAGATACAGAAGAGAGATTCAGTGAATAGAAAAAGAAAATTTTATCCAAGAGGGAGTTGGTACTTGGATGTGTTGGATGTGAATCAGAGTGAAGCTAAGGATATTAATAAAGATCTGATGCATAGAGATTTTGGATTTTATGGTAAATCATGTGGTACTCATATGGTTTTTTCATCAATCCAAAGAGGGAGATTGTTGGAAACTACAATTGAAACAATTGTTATATTGTAATTGATGTCAAACCTTAATTGGTAAGACAATTGCTATCTAGGAGTGTACCATATCTTTTGATTGATGAAGAGGATTTGAAAAGAGGAGATAACAAGAGGACCTAAGGAAAGGTTGATTTATGTGATACTTCAATGGGTACTTGATCAGTTGGCACATTGACAAGGTAATGTGATGTTTATCTTTAACACCAAGTGAAGAAGAAAGATTGGAAACATAGGCTTAACCGAGAAATAGTGAAGAAATTTAGTTTAATCCAAGTGATGCTAGTGTCGATCGAGTGCCAGTATAATAAGCCAAGAAAATCTAGTGTTAACCGAGCATTAGTAATTACCAAGCAACAGATAATTAACCGAGAAAAGATAATATTTTTTGAGAAGGAAAGCAATGACCGAGATATCCAGTAATGACTGAGGAGATGAACACAATATTGACCGAGTGTCAATAATTTACATTTTGACAAAGAATTGTGAATCCCAGCTAATATAGTTGAATTTTTGGGATATGTAAAACATGTTGACATTATTAATGAATGGTATGAAGCATTTAATGCATGGTAAATCATTCTCTTATGGATTCAAAGAGAATTTTGGAGATGTATCTAGAAGAAAGGAAGGAGAAAAAAATGATGGAAGGATTCGATGAATCTGACCTAAACCTTAGATCTACAAAAGAGATTTAGCAATGAGAGATTAATCTACCTAATTGAGGAGGTATAAGGATGACCTAATTGTGAGGTTACAGTATGAGTGTAAGAGGTTGATGTTATTGACTGATGAATCTAAGTAGAAGGCTAAGGTGAAGATGTCAATAGTTGAACAAAGTTGTGGTGATTGCTTGAAGAGAATTCTAAGAAGATCAGAGATGGAGATGGAAATGAAGACCAATTAGTAAATAAACATATGTGCAAAGTGGATATGTATTTTCAAAGTGAGTTGTATATTTCAGATCAAAACCTACTGTTACTTTCTAACCATTGTATCAGACTAATCCTTTAATCAAGGTTGACCTAACAGTCATTGTGTAAACCCTTTAATCAAGATGACATTCTGATGAAATGTTCTTAAGTCCTCTAACTAGGCCACTCTTAACATGGTGATTAAATCCTTTAATAGGGTCACACCTAATAGTTTGTATCATAAACTATTAACAGGGTTGGCTTCTCACAGAGCTCACTTCAGAAGAGTGAAAATCAATAGCATGTTACAAGTGGTTTTTCCCAAATTGGGTTTCCACTATAAATCCTGGTGTTATACTTGTGTGAATTTTATTTGATGTGAATGTTGTTGAAAGTTTTATATTTTGCAAGTTAATTACTTTTAGACAGTGGATTGCAATTTTTATGTTATTGATATATGCTATAGAGACCGAGTTAAAAATTGATTAGATCTAAGTTTGTTGAAGAGCTAGAAAGTTGAATTGGTACATCTAGACCCGAGGATAATTGATTCACCCCCCCTCTTAGTTATTCTAAAATCATTCTAATACTCACTACCAAGTGCAATTTCAATTCTACCTCCATTTACTCTCCATGGACACAACTCTCTAATTCCATCTCCATATACCATCAAATGGGATTTATTTACAAACTAGATGGAAGGCCTTTTAATGGTTCATTTTCAATGGTTTTGAGTTGATCTAGGTCCTAAAATTCTAGGATTAAGAGTCAATCTCTTCAAATTGAGGCAAAAAGGCTACTAGCCTAATTAGGCCTAATTAGGTCTCCTTGCACACCTTCCGGCCTATAACTCTGTAACTCCCTAAAAAAGAACCCAAAGAAAATTGAGTTTCTTATACCCTGTTCAAAGACCTTGAATATTTTTAGGGTCTCCAAGCCTCACTGCATCCATACATAACCTTTCTATATTTAGGCCTATTTTTAAGGGCTACTAGCTTTTCCCTAGTCACAATGATGAATTGGGTTCAATATCACTCCACATGATTCACCATCCTTTCTCCTTTATTTTATTGGATCTTTAGCCTCTTTTCTTCACTACCTTGTCACTTGATTGAGTTTATCAGTCCCATAAACCCTCCATCTATTATCTACAACAGTCAAGCTTCCTAGCTGAGTTCACTCTAACTTGCCTAGGGCTTGATGTCAAAATTAGTTCCCCTACAAAAAGTTCCCCTACAAATTTGAACTTTTCTTCCTTCATTTCCACATTGTGTGAAGTCAAATTGACCTTTGACCATCTAGAATTTAAGTTAGCAATTTTCACAAAGAGGACCAAAAACTAGCAAGTCCTAAGAAGACCTTGACAAGAACTTAGCTACACTTCCTAAGGACTTTCCAAGACTTCAAACATACACTTGGGACTCTTATTCAGTCATTATTACTTAGTGAATTGGATTAGGGTAGCCTAAATACCCTAGGTGCTCTTGCACCAAAAATCATGATTATGGCTAAGGAAAGCATTGTTTCCTTAGGGATCAAAGAGGAAGGATCAATCCTTAAGGAAATTTTGTTTACGTTAAGGGATGAAAATGAAAATGATAAACAAAAGGAAAGCATTGTGTCCTTAGTCATCCACAAGAGAGGTTGGATGAAATCATTATGTGTGTGTGTGTAAAATGTGAAATATAGAGAAAAGTGTATGACCCCTTGTTAAAGTGATTGTAAATGACTCAATGGGAGAAATGGGTTAAATAGAGCATACATTCATCTGAAATAAAATTTTCCACTTTGAGATGGACCAAAGAGGAGAAATATCAAACATGCCATATGGAAGGTGGGAAACTCGCAAGAGGAGAAACATCAAGCATGCCATATGGAACACTATCTAGTTCCAAATAAGGACTAGACTGTAAATAAGTACTAGATAACTATTGTGAAAATATAGTGTTGGTGCCCAAATCAAAAAATTGGATTTCCGATGGATTCTTATTTCCAATTATGAGAAACACAAAAGGATTTGGCCAATTGAAAAATTCCACCCTTTCTAGGATATGAACTTCTACAATTTAGGTTCTACAGGACCAAGGATGGTAGGCCTATACCTTAGGATCTTCTAAGACTTTTTATAGAAGATTGTTGTATTTTTCCTAAAATCTAATTGCTTTGAAACCTGAAATTGCCTTGATTGTGTGCTTTATTTAAAAAAATAAATTATGAGTTGCTTGAAATTGATTTCATTAGGATGCTTATTGATTAATCCCAGATTATATATGTTTGTAACCAACAGTGAAACCTCCAAAACAATATGTAAGACCAGTGCCTTGTTATTAAGGTAAACTATATTACATCTTTGTCAATTTTTTTTGATAGTATAACTTTGGAGACAACAAATAGCCCCTCTAATATAGTTCATTATCACTTTGATGATGCTTTAATTGATTAAGAAATTTAGGGAAATAGTAATCTAGTCCTATTGATTTTAACTTCCATGTAGAATCCCAATAAGATAGAACACAAGATTGACCAATAAATACATATGTTATAATTTTCTATTTTAAAGTTCATCCCAAATAGCCAAATGAATTTTACTATCAATTAAAGTAAATCACAGATCTAATCCAAAGAACTCAAACAAAGACATAAGATAGAATAATATCACAAGAATTTGAAGAACGACTGGAACTTTGATATTGCATTAAAATTTTTCATTACCACATAAGCATTGCTGATACATCCAACATATAATCCAAGTATTATAGAAGTTTTTTCATAAACTAGAAAAAGTGATTTTTTGTAATTGTAATTATGTTTTTTCTGAAATTGAATCATATAAATATAGATGTTGATTTAGTTACATGTGAAGAGATGCAACTCTTTATTAATATTTAACAAAACTTGAAAACTTAAGAGATGTCTAGCTAATTTGAAGAAGGATCTGAGTCCTCCGGGGCTTTGTCGCAATTGATAATGTGTTGTTGGTAACCTCCATTCATTCCTATATCAACATCACTCAAAGCATCTCAAATCATGAATTCCAACTTGACAAACTAGTCCATGCTCTGGTTTGTATTCTTTAGCTCTAAGTCATTGTCCTTGCAAGACTAAAGAGAAACATTGAGCAACCCTTGGCAGCTTTTGATCTATCCATCTTGCCTATGTCATATCTCTTATTGTCGACCCATGTTGGAAAACCATGCTTTGTTATATCTCTGAAGGCCTTAAAATCCTCTTTCATTTTTGCGCCATATTCATTGTGTGCATTCAGTAAGGTTTGGAGTTCTCCCTATTCATCTACATCCGTGGCACTCTTTTTTTTCTTTCATCTTCTTGGTTATCTCATCATGAGTAATTCCCAAGGCCTTGTACTCTTCCATTAGATCCCACATAGATATCATTTTCTCTTTTAATTTATTAAATTTTTGCTTAAGAAAGAACCTCCCTATATAATTTCTAACCACATTCACCAAATTGGTTAGATTCTTTTTTTCCTCTTGTATTTTGTCACGCTTATTCTTCCACACATTATCACTACCTAGTAGTAGAGATAGGGGCTGAATTCCCCTTTTTCTTAAAAAATCTTCATACTTATTCTTCCATTGGTATTTCTCAAAGGCTAATCTTTTAACCCGAGCTTCATTCAACTTGGAAATGTTTACATCGATGCCATTAGTGACCAAGGGGTCTAATTCCCCAACCTTCGGTTTCATCATATACCCAAAGGATTTATCAATATCTATTATTTATGGCCTTTTATGGGTTGGGTACAAGGCCCATATCAACATTGTCTATTCCTCCTCTACAAACCGTGACCCAATGAACACAATAATTTGAGGCCTTGGTTCCTTAAGTTTATCATATTGTCAAAAATAAATGAGGCACTGAGGTCCCATCTTGGAAAAATAATTATGCCTGATTTAATCAAAATTTTCCTCCCTCTCTCAGGGGTCATTGTTTCTATCTCATTTCTAACATATTCCTTCAACTTAACAAAATCTCTTTCTCTCTCTCAAGAGTGATGTTTGGGATTGACTCCCTAAGCCTTTTACCCCTATAATTGTATACACATGCCATAAATTCTTTGGATTTAATAAAATCTTCATTTGAGACAAATTTGTTATACTCATTGAGCCTTTCATCTTGATGAACATTCAATATAGTGATCATTTGATCATGAGTTTCTTCTATTTCAATCTCTGGAAAATCAATTTTTGTAGTTACAAGGGGTTCTCCTTCTTGCTCATCCCCTCAGTTTGTTGCTTCTTGGATGAATTTCCCCAAATCCTTCTATTTTTGTACCAGTCTTTTATTGTGCTTATCAATAATTGTTTGAGCATCTGACCCTTCCATTTTCTTGAACAGATCCTCTAATTCAAAAATCTTGTGAACATAATCTCCCAATTTTTGCTTCTTCCTACACTGGTGTATGTATCCTTCAGGGTCATAGTAGTCCCTAACATCATGCTGGAACATATGATATTCATCCTCCAATTCCACACTAATGATATCATAGGCCTTTGTGGAAACTATGGAAAATTCTCAAAAACTTAAAGTTCTAGGCATAAATGATTGCTTATGAGAAGATCCTCCAAAATGGTTACTACTGGCAATACTCATTTGTCTAATAATTTCTAGATAGGCTATCCTATTGGTACAAACTTAGGAAATCTATAAGGATTTCCCTCAAACCCATATATCCTAAAGCATGTGAATTTGGCATAGGCATACCAATCTCCCCAATTGTGATTTACAATGTTTCCCAACCCATACTCCTTGGGTCTTAAAAATCTCTTTATTTCAATAGAAATGGAACTAGGAGCTAGAAAATTAAACAAAGAATATAATGGTTGCACAAAGAACTCCTCAAACCTGATATAATCTAAGCCAGTGTATTTGTAATCCCATATTGATGTCTATAATTGTACAAGATGATCATTCCCAATCTTATCTTTAACATGCAACCTAAATTCTTCTGACCAAATTCCCTTTTGAGGGCCATAGAAAAGTACCATATGCATCAACAAGGATTAGTGTTTGAAAAATAGATTTTCACTATTCTTAAAATTTATGAAACAATAGTGCATGTCTTCTACAATTTAGTTGGCATAATCAAAAGGTCTGGGCTCATACATCTGAACATCCATTGCTAGCACCATTGGGCCTTCATTCATCAAGTCAGGCACTTCAATTCCCCCAACCTTCCCACAAGCCTGATAGATCATGTGAAAATAGTTCTAAAAAATTATTACATTAAAGGGTGGCCCATCCACCTCAGCCAAGGGATCCCTAACTATCCTATGCAAAGGAAATTTCCACTAAATATATATTGTCTACCCCTATGAATTTATTTTGCAATTCTGCATAAGCTAACTTCTTCGAAAAACCCCACTCAAGGCTAAATGCTTCAGAAATAGAATCAATAGATATCTTCATGAATTCATTTCCACTAGCATCATAAATGCATTTTTCTTCTGGCTTTTAATTTTTAATCAGAATCTCCAGTGGCTTCACATTCACAAATACATTCGGTATAACTAGTCTGCCCAAATTCATCTCCCATGGATGACATAATGGAATTTTCTTATCTCTCCTGAGATAATGAAATAGGAAAAGATCATAACCCCTCACTCTCATCCACACATCCTCTACATCTTTGAATTTTTCTTCTAGCTTGTCCTTATCTAGTAGAGTAGTCTTCGACCTCCTAGATGTTGGTCCAGGCAATTGCATTTGATCTATGAGGTCTTGGTTAAGTTTTCTTGTTAGAGGATCTTCATTTTTTTTCTATTTTTTTTCTAGCATTTTGTTTCCCTTCGTGGATTTTCTCTTTCCCACTAAGCTTAAGGCATCCATTTCTCCATTCTGTAAATTTCCCTGCTATCCCTGAGAAGAATTTTCCCTGTTACTCTTGTTTCAATCTTCCTTTCACTCTGCTCGCTTCAAATCTTAGTGAGCTTGAATAGTGAAATGATGCAATTTAACAACCTCATAACTTATACATAAGTGAACTAATTTCATATCAGCATCAAAATTAAAAAAATCTGCCAATGAGTAATGCATAATTCTTTTCACATCAATCCATGTACCATAGGCATATCCTTCCCTGACATTAATTTACTCTCCATTCATCACTTTAAGTCATATCGACCCTACATCAGTCATCACAAAAAACCCAATATCTTTCTATCATGCCTTCATGTTATCATCATACATTGTATCGGCAACCCATCGTTCATTGACTTAACTCATTCCTTCTCAGACCAATGCCCTAAGCCAAGTCCAATCAATTTTTCACTCTAACATGCAACGATAAAAAATCAGGCACCGCTATCACTGAAACTCCTCCCTATCGATAGCCCGACATCATTCTCTTAATCACTTTGTGTTACACCGATGGACCATCGGCTGTGAGTGATACTCACTTCTTTTCTAGCTACTTTAACATATTTCTCTGATAGTTTGATCAGCCTATTATATATCGATAGAAAACAATTTGTGTCCTTGACATATAGTGATGTGTTTTTATTATTATTACACTTTATGCCACTTCATCTCTATATATCATGTCGATGTCCCATTGGTAATTGGTATAGATCATTCTCCTTTAGTCCACCTTCATAAGTTTTCTTGATGAAATCATCAGTATCTATAATACCAACAATATGCCTTTTATCAGTAGAAATTAAAGCGATGCGTTCATCTTTTATTTTAATATCGAAATGATATCAGTATGCCTTCTACCAATATGTGATCAGATATCTCCTTTAGCCTTTCCTGACC
Organism: Chamaecyparis obtusa; assembly: GCA_027943335.1. NCBI lineage: Eukaryota > Viridiplantae > Streptophyta > Pinopsida > Cupressales > Cupressaceae > Chamaecyparis > Chamaecyparis obtusa. The sequence goes on along the minus strand of BSBK01000972.1, from coordinate 161,406 downwards.
ATCTCGATAGTGTAATACTAGATATCGATCAAATCATCACCGTAACTATGCCGATATTTGAAATTTAGCATTTTGATTCCTTAACTCATGTTGTTACACTCCCTAATCAATTTCTTCTACTTGGACAAGTACATAAACAAAAATGATGGGTTTTTGGCTGCCAAGATTACTGATGTACCTTCATGTTAGTCTCATGAACCATGTTGTGATGACTTTCTCCATCTCTATTGGGTGAGTACTTGATATATTTCTTGCACACACAAACATATAGTAACCATCCTTCTCATGATACAATGATTTACTTCTCCTAGTGACATTTATAAAATTGAAAATTTTACAAGTGTCAATAGTGGCTCTTTTTGGGGAGATATATCCCTTGTGAATATAGTGAGATCCCAGTGTATCTTTGGAGAAGCAGACCATATAAAAAAATATGCAACAAAATAAATATGTAATACCATAATATACAGAGGGTAAGAGATACTCCTATATGTTGTCAGAAGAAAAAACTCTTTAAGTACTGACCATGCACTGGAAGAGCTTGATCATATTCGTCCACATCTTTCAAGTGATATGAATCCTCACCTCCTTTTCCAGTGATAGTATAAGGTCCAAGCCATAAAGCTTCAAACTTCCCATGTTTCCCTTTGTCTTGATCTTTAGCATTCCATTTCAGAACCCAATCACCTTCCTAATTTTTTCTTTTCTATGTCCTTTTGTCATGTAAGAACTTGGTCTTCTATTGTCTTTTGAAATTTTTTTCCCATGCAATTCTCCTACTTTCCTCAATTTTAATTAGTGAAATCAATGTATCATTCATAGGATCTAATTCTTTTGATTCCTCCTCAGTGATGAATCTATAAACTGGTAACAAATTATGTATTGGTAGTCTTGCAATCTTACCATATACCAATTCGTAAGGTGAATATTACCCTGTAGATTTCTTTACTATCACTCTATCATCCCATACTGCTAAATTCAACTTGGAATCCCAATCTTTCTTGTTATTTTTTAACATCCTTTTGATAATTTTCAAAATAATCTTATTTCTTGATTCTATCTGCCCATTTACTTGTGGATGAGAAGGTGCAGAATAAGATAAACTGATGCCATATGTATTGCAGAATTCTAAAACCTCTTTTTCTCTAAAAGAAATGGTATTATCAACTATGATATTGTGTGGTACTCCAAATCTTGTTAGGATGTTTTCCATTAGAAACTTTATGACAACCTTGTGAGTAGATTGTTTCATAGGAATAACCTCTACCCATTTTGTAAAATAATCAGTATCCACTAGTATCCATCTATTCTCACCACTTGATTATTTGGATATCTCACCTATAAAATCAATCCCCAACATTTGAAAAGGTTCCCCTACTTGCAAGAGTCTCATGGGTAATGCACCATTATACTTTAATTTACCGAAGAACTTTTGACATTCTTCACACTTCCTAACATACTCATAACAATCTTTAAAAACATAAGGAAAAAATATCCCACCCTAAGAATTTTGTGAGAAGTGGTCTTTGTTGAGAAATGTCCACCACACATGCTCTTATGCATGTCATTAAGAATATTTCTTTCCTGATAAATATCTAAATAGACCAATAATATTCCATCCATGTTCTTCCAATATAAGTAAACAGTCTCACAATAGGTAATGATAATTATTAGGATTAATAAGGCAGAAATAACAATTACATGCAAATATAACCAATATCAGAAAATAATAAATCACACAAAAGAGAACATAAGACACACAAATTTAACGTGGCTCACCCAATCCGTGGGCTATGTCCACCAACAATGAGTCCAATATTTTATTATCCAGTGATTACAATCTAATTGCAATTTGAAATCCCTTATAGCTCAATTCTAACACAAGTACTAAAATCATACATCATAATGAAATCCCTAACCCTAAGCCAATATAACAAGGCTTATGTTGGTTAACAAATTAACCCTAAAATACTTGATTATTCAACCTAAGAAAAGGCTTGATGAGTCAACCTAGGGAAATGTTTGATGTGTCAACTCAAAAATTCTTGACGAGTTAACCCTAAACCCCATGATGAATGAAAAGTGTACAATACTTTCCTAGATAGTACTTTCTTGATCAGTCACCACAAGCTAACAATATCCCACTTGGGGACTAATTAGACTCCACACCAAACAATAATCTCCTACTTAGAGACTAATCGTGTAGCTAAACTGCTACCCTGTGAGGCTCCCACTCGATCCAACCACCCTGGACTCAACTATTCCTTTATTTTGTTTAGTCTAGTAGACCAACCGAAGTCAAATAAGAGTTCAACTTCTCCCTTGTTACTACCTTTGTAAACGTATTTGCTGGATTATCATCTGTATGTATCTTTTTCAGCTTTAACTGCCCATCATCCAAAATTGACCGAATGAAATGGTACGACAACTGTATGTGTTTTGTCTTTGAGTGCAAAGAAAAATTCTTCACAAGATGAATGGCACTTTGGCTATCTATATGCAGAAAATTACCCATTTGAGGATGTCCCAATTCTTCCATGAAGAATTGAATCCATATCATCTCCTTGGCTGCCTCTGTAGCAGCAACATACTCTACCTCTGTAGTGGATAAAGCAACCACCTTTTGTAGTTGAAAAATCCAACTCACTGCTGTCCCACCAATAGTAAATACATAACCTGTAGTACTCCTCCTGCTATCTATATCTCCTACCAAATCTGAGTCAACATAGCCTTGTATAGTAGTAGTAAAACCCCCAAAGTGTAAACACTTACTGGATGTACCTGTCAAATATCTGAGAATCCATTTGACTGCATTATAATGCTCAATACTAGGGTTACTCATATATCAACTAATGACTCCCACTATGTGTGCAATATTTGGCCTAGTTCATACCATAACATACATTAAGCTCCCTACTGCTGAAGCATAAGGTACCTTAGACATTGTAGTCTCTTCTTCTGGTGTCTTGGGACACATTTCCTTAGTTAATTTCAAATGACTAGACAAAGGTGTAGTGACAGCTTTGGCATCCTTCATGTAGAATCTCTGCAACACCTTTTTAACATAATCAGCCTGAGATAGAGTTAATTTTATGTTCTTCCTATCTCTGCAAATTTTCATGCCAAGGATTTGTTTTGCTACCCCCAAATCCTTCATAGAAAAAGATTTTGCTAACTATTGTTTCAACCCCTTAATATGATCCATGTTAGATCCAGCTACAAGCATATCATTAACATATAAACATAAAATAATGTAGTTGTCATCATCCAACCTCTTAAATAAACACAATGGTCAGAATTACATCAAGTGTATCCATTCTCATTCATAAAAGTATTAAATTTAATATACCATTGCCGAGGTGCTTGCTTCAAGCCATATAAATTTTTTTGCAATTTGCACACTAAACTCTCCTTACCCTTGACCTCAAATCCTCGTGGCTATACCATATATATTTATTCATTCAAATCACCATGAAGAAAGGTTGTTTTAACGTCAAGCTACTCTAAATGAAAATCTTCAATAGCCACAATACTTAAAATAGTATGAAAATAAGTCATTTTAACAACTGGAGAAAAAATCTCATCAAAATCAATCCCATGTTTCTGTGAAAATCCTTTTATGACTAATTTGGCTTTAAATATTTTCTTACCTCCATCCTCTTCTTTTATCTTGTAAACCCATTTATTCTGTAAAGCCCTTTTACCTGCAGGTAACTTGCATAAATCCCAAGTCTAATTTTTTAGCAAGGAGTCCATTTCATCTGTCATTGCAGACTCCCACTAAAGCTTTGTATCCACCTGCATAGCTTCATTATAACATTCAGGTTCACCAACATTAGTTAATAAGATAGAATAAAAAGAAGGTGAAAATCTATCTGGAGGTCTACTTAGCCTTGTTGACCGTCTAACATTCACTAGGGTGTGTGGTATTTGTTGTTGCTATTGTTGCGGAGCATAAGGAACTATTGGAATATCAACTTTTGGAGTATCATCCAGTACTACATAGTCATTTTCTTTCTTCTCATGCTGCTGCAATAGATCTTTGTACAATAATTTCTCATTGAATATGACATCCCCGCTTCTTACAATTTTATTATTTTCAAAATCTCAAAGCCTATAACCAAATTCATCAATGGCATATCCAACAAATACAAATTTCTTTGACTTAGCTTCCAGCTTGGTTTTGTTTTCAGAATCTATAAGTGTAAAAGCTTCACAACCAAAGGTTTTGAGAAAAGAATAACTCACCTTCTTACCACTCCATGCTTCCTCTAGAATACCACATTCCAAAGGAGTAGAGGGGCCTATATTGATTAAATAAATAGCAGTGTTCACAACCTCTACCCACATATTTTTGGGCAGCCTAGCATGCAACCTCATACTCCTTGCATGCTCCATTATTTTCCTATTCATGCGTTCAACCACTCCATTTTCTTGTGGAGTCCTTGGTACAATTTTCTACCTACGAATACCAGTAGAGGTACAATAATCTTCAAATTATTTGCTGCAATACTCACTGCCATTATCAAATTTGAGATATTTTAATCTTTTCCCAGTCTCATTCTCAACCAAGCATTTCCATTTCTTAAAAGTTTGAAATACATCAGATTTCTATCTAAGGAAATAAATCCATACTTTTCTTGTTGCATCATCTATAAATGTAACATAATATAGAGAGCCACCAACGGAAGATACCTGAGCTAGACCCCATACATCTATATGCACAAGCTCTAATTTTTCATCTTTCTTTTCCTTCCCACTCTTTACAAAACTAACTCTCTTTTTCTTTCCATACACACAACTTTCATAGAAATCCATATTAACACATTTCAGACCAGGTAAAACTTTATTTGAATGAAGTAATTTCATACCTTTCTCACTCATGTGCCCAAGTCTATTGTGCCATAGTGATGTGTTAGAATCTATAGCAACAGTTTGATTTTCTTCCTACTCAACTGCAGCCACTATTCTTGAACATTCATTATCTTCTGAAATAATTGAAGTAGAAGAAATAGTATGACCTGTACAAAGATATAAGGTGCCTACTTTCACACCTTTTGCTACTACTAAGAAACCTTTTGAAACCTTCCAATTTCTATCATTAAAAGTAACTGTGCAGGGTAAAAGCACAATAAGCTGTCACCCTTTTACAAAGGAAGAGGCTAACAACACCAAAATGAAAAAAACTTCAAGGGCATAAAAGTCACATTTCTATTTAGAATTTGAAGATGATGTAAACTGATGAAATGTGTGAAATAGGATGAATTTTATGCCTATAATTTTTTAAAATTATTTTGGACATAAATTAATATATTTTTTTAATTTTTAAAGTCTATTTTTCATGTCCTAAAAATACAGCAAATCAGGGGGTTTACCTCCCGTCAAATAATTATAAGAGATTGTTTTTTCTTCCAATTTCAAAATATGTTTTAGATGACATGTATACCTAGTGCAACAAAAAGGAAAGAAGTGTTTTCGATCTATAATTTGCCCGTTATAAGTATTCAAAGTACAACTTACATGAAATCAGTAGTTTTTATCTCCCGCCACTTTTCAGCTATCAAAATTTTTCTAAAATTCAAATAAATTATATATTCTTGAAGAAGATTCTCTTCTCTAGTGCCTCATATAATTTTAATTTTTTTTTTAATTGATTTACTATTTTTTTTAATTTATCGAATCGGCAACTTCTCAAAGCTTTATATACCTACATGTGGTTTTTTACAAATTTGTTTAACATTTTCCAATTGAAATTATATAAAATTTATATTTTTAGAATTTTAATTCCGAGATCTACAAAAGGGTAGTTTTAGTTTTTTCAAATTTTTAATTTGCAGAAGAGAAAAAAACACCACAAGTGAAAATTGTGTATTATTTGTGTTTTTTAAGTTTTGGCTGCCAAGTTGGCATGCCACTTAGGATGACTTGGCCGAGTGTGACTCAGCCAAGTGGTACTCAGCCAAGTGGGACTCGGCCGAGTCCCCAAGTCGTCGGCCCCTCGCGACTGGTCACGTGAGCGACCGGTCCTTTCAAACCGAAGGGTATATATGTGCATAATATTTAACAAAAATATATATCAATTGTGAATTTACATTCTTATTTTAGGATATAAGGATATTTTGAAGCAAGGAGTCATTCTTTTGGAGAAGTTTCAAAGAAATTTTGATTTCGAAAGAGTTTGAAGACAAGTTTTTCAGTGACGAAGTAGTAAAACAATAAAAAAAATCTTGCTTAAATATTTGAGCAATGGGAAATAAAAGGACTAGAACAAGGAAGTATGATCGTAAAAGGGATGACCAAATGAAAGGTCATACGAAACATGTCCAAGAGCAACCAATGGATGTTGAAGAAGAACCTATCGCTGTAGAAGGTGCAACTCAACTAGGGGAGGATATTGGTAGTAGTCAAAGTATACATTTTTTTCCTACAATGCAGAATTTGATGGACATGAATGAGGAATCACTTATTAGTCAAATTGAACTGGAACACTTGGTACCTGAAAGCACTATTAAATTGCATCTCAAAAATATGTGGATGGAATATTTTGAGAGTAAATCTTTGGTGGGAAAAGCACAATTGTTTGCAAAGTTATTCAAGAAAAAAGAAACGACTCCGGTTTTGGAATTGTTGGTTATTGATAATAGGAAAGTTGGAGGAGGTAAAGTAAAAGAGACAATAATTCAAAATTTACAAGATGCACTGAATGTTGTTAACAAGGCAGATCATAAAGGACCAGATTCAAATGCAGCTAGAAGAGCCTTGATGACTATGATAACTAGTAAGAAATTGACACATAGAAATCAAGTTCGAGCAATTTCTGATTTACTCAACGTATCTCGAAGAACTATACAGAGATATATTAGGAAGAGAAATATGTTGGATATGAATATTGAAAAGAATTGGGTACAGATTTGTAGACTTCCCTGTAAAGATAGAATTTCTGAAGATGTAAGAAGACGGGTCATTGATTTTTGGACCAACCACTCTCGCGTTTCTTCCAATAGAAGGGACACTATACAAATGGACGATGAAGAGACCGGTATGAAGATTTCACATCCAAAACATTTTGTCGATACTACACAAAGTGAATTGTTTGAAGCATTCAAACATGAATTTTCAGATGTGAAAATATGTCAGAGAATGTTTGAGATGTTGCGCCCTTGCTTCGTACGCATAAATAAGGTTCGTGAAACATGTTGTTGTCAAAATCATGTTGAGTTTCACTTATACTTGCAATCATATAAAAAGGTTACGACAATACTTAATCTAGGTATGGTTACTGGAAGTACAACATAATTTGTAAAGTCCATTTTATGTGATAAATCAGAAGATTCAGATGAATTTAATGTCCAGTGTATAAAAAATGAATGCAATAATTGTGGAAATTTGTAGCAATTTCCTTTACAATTTGATAATATTGATGTTACAACACCAGTCCAGTGGAAGAGATTTGAATATGAGATATACCAAATGAAGACAGGAGGTGAATCAAAAAAAATTACATTAAAAGAGAGTGAATTACCGTACCTTCAGTTCATGGACAGATTTCGATCTATGATTTATCCACATATCCAACATTGTCATGGTGCACGATGGCAAGCTAAACAGTTTCGTGATTCCAAAAATTGTTTCCCACTTGGTTGTATTCTTTCAGTTGTAGATTTTGCGGAGAACTATACATTTTCCCCTCAAAAGGAGCTCCAAAGTCAATATTATCATTCTGATCAAGTTGCAATATTTGTGCATGTGACCTATAGACATGCACAATACGATTTGGATGGGATAGAATCTGGTATAGATCAAAATGAACGCATTATCATCAAGGAGGTTCATTTCTATATTAGTGATGACAAGGTTCATGATAGGAGCTATGTGGCTCATTGTTTCAACATGTTTTTCAACAATCTTGCAAGTCGTGGGATAAATGCTTCACAACATTGGATCTGGTCTGATGGGTGTGCAGGTAAGTACGTACATGCATTATAAATTTTATTTTAATTTTTTTTTTGAGCATTTCTAGATATATTTATGTGTCACATTTAAATACATTTTTGTATTTATTTGAATTGTAGGTCAATTTAAGTCTACAAAAGCTTTTAATTGGTTAGCCATGCAGCATGCTAGACACAACGTTAAGTTTGTTTGGAACTTCTTTGAAAGTGGACATGGAAAAGGAGAACATGATGGAGCAGGAGCATGTGTGAAGCATGCACTCTGACAACATGAACTTCAAGGTATGTGTACACACATTTGATATTCAACTTGTTTACTTGACTAGACTATTTAAAACTTTACATTACATGTACACATGTATATATATAACTAAATTGTTAAAAATATATCTCTCTAGGTAACATGATAGAGAAATCAAAGAAGATTGTTGAATGGTGTCAAAATCATTTCACTACTCGAGACACAAAATACAACAAACGTTACTTTTGGGAAGTGATAGGTATTTATTTAATTTACTTTTATTTTTCAAACTCAAATTCATGAAACTACATATATAGGTATGTCATGTATGTGTGTTTTAACTTGTTGTGTATATATATATATATATATATATATATATATATATATATATATATATATATATATATATATATATATATAATGCATTTCACATTTTTCATGATTTCAAACTGAGATCTATATATCAATCCATCCAATCTAGATATCGATCGATCGAATCCCTACAATTGTCAATCAATTGTTGGAATTAGAAGTTTGCATCAAGTGATGACTACGGGACAACACAAGCCTCCACTGATTCAACTAAGAGATAAATCATGCTTTTGTGAAGATTGTCTTAACAACAACACAATGAGTCAATGTGTTAATATTGCAAATGGATATGTTTCAATATGGGATCATAAAGTGTTAATTGGAATGCCTCCTTATGAAGATGATGACAATGTCATAGACATCCATGATCCTATATATTCAGCTAACTATGAACGTGTTTTTGATTTAGTTGTTACAGGTGCGTATTTTTTATTTCTAGGTATATTTACATTATATATATATATATATATATATATATATATATATATATATATATATATATATATATATATATATTATGCATGAAATTGAGGTTTAAATTTAACATTTACTTGTACACATAAATATAAATTGTGTAGGTGATATTTTTGTTGTGGTTGCGGATCCTGAGAATATAGAAGGTGTAGATTATTATCTACTAAGATGCACCAAGGAAAAACACAAGTTGCTTGAAGAAGTTGTTGATGGTGATGGACAAAAATATCCGACTGGTTCAGTTGTTATTGAAGGCACCTATTATCAACAAGATAAGATTGAAAAAAAATGAATTAAATTTTTTGAATACATGCGTGGAGAGAGAGTTCTACATTATAATCACTTGGTTATAGCGACGAAATTGCAGTTTGAAACTGTGTCAAAAAAAGGGTCAAGTAAAAACCAAAAGTGGAAGTTGCCTATTGAAGAGCATGAAAAACTTTTGGAGATAATAAAGGATAGAGAGGATCCAGACTACATGTATCAGGAGCTTTAGGTTTAAGGATTTTAATTTTTACATACTTAATTTAAATCCTATTTGAAACTTCTATGTAGACTTTAAATTTGATTTGAAATTTATGATTAGATTGAATTTATGGATCAAGATTAAACCTGAATTGAATTTTAATTGAATTTTAATTGATGAAAGTTATCTCTCTCTCTCTCTCTCTCTCTCTCTCTCTCTCTCTCTCTCTCTCTCTCTCTCTCTCTCTCTCTCCCCTTCCCCTTCCCCTTCCCCTTCCCCTTCCCCTCTCTCTCTCTCTCTCTCTTAGAACTAGAACTTTCAATTTACTTTCTACTTGAATTTTAATTTCAATTTATTCATTAGATTGATTAGATAAATATTAGATAGGTCTATATTTCTATTTTTTGTTTAGATTGATTAAATGTAGGTCTATATTTGAATTGAAATTAGATTGATTCTTTTTTCAATTGATTAGAATAGATTGATTTCTTGAATTGCATACCTTTCTAGTCTAGATAAATTTCTATTTATTGATTAGATTGATTAGATAGGTAAATTGAATTTTAATTGATTGGATAGAACTTTCAATTTACTTTCTACTTGAATTTTAATTTCAATTTATCAGATTAGATTGATTAGATAAATATTAGATAGGTCTATATTTCTATTTTTTGTTTAGATTGATTAGATAGGTCATGGCTTAAGGGCCAAATGGGTTAAGGCCTTAAGGGCTCATGGATTAAGGGGTCATGGCTTAAGGGGTTAGGGCTTAAGAGCTTAAGGGGTCACGGCTTAAGGGGTTAGGGCTTTTAAGGGCTTAAGGGGTCATGTTCGGTTCTTAAGGGCCTAAGGGGTCATGTGAGGTCATGTTAGGACATGTGAGGTCATGTGAGGTCATATTAGATCTTATTAGTTCATTTAAGGTCATGTGAGGTTATGTGAGATCATTTTAGGTCTTAAGGGGTCATGTTAGGTCTTATTAGTTCATAGTAGGTCTTATTAGTTCATAGTGAGGTCATGTGAGGTTATGTGAGATCATTTTAGGTCTTAAGGGGTCATGTTAGGTCTTATTAGTTCATAGTAGGACTTATTAGGTCATGTTAGCTCATATTAGGTCATATTAGGTCTTATTAGGTCATGTTAGGTCATATTAGGTCATGTTTGGTCCTTAAGGGCTCATGTGAGGTAAAATTAGGTCTTAAGTGATCATTTTAGGTCTTAAGGGGTCTTTTAGGTCATGTTAGGTCTTAAGGGGTCTTATTAGGTCATGTGAGGTCATGTTAGGTCTTAAGGGGTTTTTTAGGTCATGTGAGGTCATATTAGGTCTTAAGGGGTCTTTTAGGTCATGTTAAGACATGTTAGGTCATATTAGGTCTTTTAGGTCTTATAAGGTCTTGAGGGGTCATGGCTTAAGGGGTTAAGGGCTTAAGGGGTCATGGCTTAAGGGGTTGGGGCTTAAGGGCTTAAGGGGTCATGTGAGGTCATGTTAGGTCATGTTAGGTCTTATTAGATCATATTAGGTCATGTTTGGTCTTTAAGGGGTCATGTGAGGTCAAATTAGGTCTTAAAAGGGATCATTTTAGGTCTTAAGGGGTCATGTTAGGTCACGTTAGGTCTTATTTTAGGTCTTAAGGGGTCATGTTAGATCATTTTAGGTCTCATTTTAGGTCTTAAGGGGTCATGTTAGATCATTTTAGGTCTCATTTTAGGTCTTAAGGGGTCATGTTAGGTCTTATTAGTTCATAGTAGGACTTATTAGGTCATGTTAGCTCATATTAGGTCATATTCGGTCTTATTAGGTCATGTTAGATCATATTAGGTCATGTTTGGTCCTTAAGGGCTCATGTGAGGTAAAATTAGGTCTTAAGTGATCATTTTAGGTCTTAAGGGGTCTTTTAGGTCATGTTAGGTCTTAAGGGGTCTTATTAGGTCATGTGAGGTCATGTTAGGTCTTAAGGGGTCTTTTAGGTCATGTGAGGTCATATTAGGTCTTAAGGGGTCTTTTAGGTCATGTTAGGACATGTTAGGTCATATTAGGTCTTTTAGGTCTTATAAGGTCTTGAGGGGTCATGGCTTAAGGGGTTAAGGGCTTAAGGGGTCATGGCTTAAGGGGTTAGGGCTTAAGGGCTTAAGGGGTCATGGCTTAAGGGTCATGTTCGGTCCTTAAGGGCTTAAGGGGTCATGTTCGGTCATGCTAGGACTTATTAGGTCATATTAGGTCATGTTTGGTCTTTAAGGGGTCATGTGAGGTCAAATTAGGTCTTAAGGGATCATTTTAGCTCTTAAGGGGTCATGTTAGGTCATGTTAGGTCTTATTTTAGGTCTTAAGGGGTCATGTTAGATCATTTTAGGTCTCATTTTAGGTCTTAAGGGGTCATGTTAGATCATTTTAGGTCTTAAGGGGTCATGTTAGGTCTTATTAGTTCATATTAGGACTTATTAGGTCATGTTAGCTCATATTAGGTCATATTAGGTCTTATTAGGTCATGTTAGGTCATATTAGGTCATGTTTGGTCCTTAAGGGCTCATGTGAGGTAAAATTAGGTCTTAAGTGATCATTTTAGGTCTTAAGGGGTCTTTTAGGTCATGTTAGGTCTTAAGGGGTCTTATTAGGTCATGTGAGGTCATGTTAGGTCTTAAGAGGTCTTTTAGGTCATGTGAGGTCATATTAGGTCTTAAGGGGTCTTTTAGGTCATGTTAGGACATGTTAGGTCATATTAGGTCTTTTAGGTCTTATAAGGTCTTGAGGGGTCATGGCTTAAGGGGTTAAGGGCTTAAGGGGTCATGGCTTAAGGGGTTAGGGCTTAAGGGCTTAAGGGGTCATGGCTTAAGGGTCATGTTCGGTCCTTAAGGGCTTAAGGGGTCATGTGAGGTCATGTTAGGTCATGCTAGGTCTTATTAGGTCATATTAGGTCATGTTTGGTCTTTAAGGGGTCATGTGAGGTCAAATTAGGTCTTAAACGGGATCATTTTAGGTCTTAAGGGGTCATGTTAGGTCATGTTAGGTCTTATTTTAGGTCTTAAGGGGTCATGTTAGATCATTTTAGGTCTCATTTTAGGTCTTAAGGGGTCATGTTAGGTCTTATTAGTTCATATTAGGACTTATTAGGTCATGTTAGCTCATATTAGGTCATATTAGGTCTTATTAGGTCATGTTAGGTCATATTAGGTCATGTTTGGTCCTTAAGGGCTCATGTGAGGTAAAATTAGGTCTTAAGTGATCATTTTAGGTCTTAAGGGGTCTTTTAGGTCATGTTAGGTCTTAAGGGGTCTTATTAGGTCATGTGAGGTCATGTTAGGTCTTAAGGGGTCTTTTAGGTCATGTGAGGTCATATTAGGTCTTAAGGGGTCTTTTAGGTCATGTTAGGTCATATTAGGTCTTAAGGGATCTTTTAGGTCATGTTAGTTCATGTTAGGTCTTATTAGGTCATGTTAGGTCATGTTAGGTCATATTAGGTCTTATTAGGTCATATTAGGTCATGTTAGGTCATGTTTGGTCCTTAAGGGGTCATGTGAGGTCAAATCAGGTCTTAAGGGATCATTTTAGGTCTTAAGGGGTCATGTTAGGTCTTATTAGGTCATATTAGGTCATGTTAGGTCTTAAGGGGTCTCATTAGGTCATGTGAGGTCATGTTAGGTCTTAAGGGGTCTTTTAGGTCATGTGAGGTCATATTATGTCTTAAGGGATCTTTTAGGTCATGTTAGTTCATGTTAGTTCATATTAGGTCTTATTAGGTCTATTAGGTCATGTTAGGTCTTAAGGGCTTAAGGGCTTAAGGGCTTAAGGGGTCATGGCTTAAGGGGTTAGGGCTCAAGGGCTTAAGGGCTTAAGGGGTCTTTTAGGTCATTTTAGGTCTTATTAGGTCTTAAGGGATCATTTTAGGTCTTAAGGGCTTAAGGGCTTAAGGGATTAGGGTCTTAAGGGGTCATGTTAGATCATTTTAGGGCTTAAGGGCTTAAGGGGTCATGGCTTAAGGGGTTAGGGCTTAAGGGCTTAAGGGGTCTTTTAGGTCATGTTAGGTCTTAAGGGGTCTTATTAGGTCATGTGAGGTAAAATTAGGTCTTAAGGTCATGTTAGGTCATTTTAGGTCTTAAGGGGTCATGTTAGGTACTTAAGGGCTGAAGGGGTCATGCTAGGGGTTAAGGGGTCATGTTAGATCATTTTCGGTCTTAAGGGGTCATGAGAGGTACTTAAGGGCATAGAAGATTAATGTTGATTAAAGATTGAACATTGAAATTAAAGATTAATTTTAAAGTTAGATTTTAAAGATTGATTTAAAAACTCTCAATTCATTAAAGATTTTAAAGATTGATTTAAACTTTCAACTCATTAAAGATTTTTTAGTAAGATTGATTAATTAATTTTCAATTAATTGATCTAGATAAGGCTTAAGGGTGCATAATAGGGCTTAAGGGGTTTACCTATAGATTGAATTTCTAAGATTGATTAAAAAGATTGAACATTGAAATTAAAGATTAATTATAAAGTTAGATTTTAAAGATTGATTTAAACTTTCAATTGATATAAAAAGATTATAAAGTGAGCTCATATTAGGCCATGCTAGGTCATATTAAAGATTGAACATTGAAATTAAAGATTAATTTTAAAGTTAGATTTTAAAGATTGATTTAAAACCTCTCAATTCATTAAAGATTTTAAAGATTGATTTAAACTTTCAACTCATTAAAGATTTTTTAGTAAGATTGATTAATTAATTTTCAATTAATTGATCTAGATAAGGCTTAAGGGTGCATAATAGGGCTTAAGGGGTTCACCTATAGATTGAATTTCTAAGATTGATTAAAAAGATCGAACATTGAAATTAAAGATTAATTATAAAGTTAGATTTTAAAGATTGATTTAAACTTTCAATTGATATAAAAAGATTATAAAGTGAGCTCATATTAGGCCATGCTAGGTCATATTAAAGATTGAACATTGAAATTAAAGATTAATTTTAAAGTTAGATTTTAAAGATTGATTTAAAAACTCTCAATTCATTAAAGATTTTAAAGATTGATTTAAACTTTCAACTCATTAAAATTTTTTTAGTAAGATTGATTAATTAATTTTCAATTAATTGATCTAGATAAGGCTTAAGGGTGCATAATAGGGCTTAAGGGGTTTACCTATAGATTGAATTTCTAAGATTGATTAAAAAGATTGAACATTGAAATTAAAGATTAATTATAAAGTTAGATTTTAAAGATTGATTTAAACTTTCAATTGATATAAAAAGATTATAAAGTGAGCTCATATTAGGCCATGCTAGGTCATATTAAAGATTGAACATTGAAATTAAAGATTAATTTTAAAGTTAGATTTTAAAGATTGATTTAAAAACTCTCAATTCATTAAAGATTTTAAAGATTGATTTAAACTTTCAACTCATTAAAGATTTTTTAGTAAGATTGATTAATTAATTTTCAATTAATTGATCTAGATAAGGCTTAAGGGTGCATAATAGGGCTTAAGGGGTTTACCTATAGATTGAATTTCTAAGATTGATTAAAAAGATTGAACATTGAAATTAAAGATTAATTATAAAGTTAGATTTTAAAGATTGATTTAAAATTACAATTGATATAAAAAGATTTTTTAGTAAGATTGATTAATTAGATTGATGAAAGATTGAACATAAATTAAATATTAATTTTAAAGATCAATTAATTTTTGGCTTCAATTACAAAATCTGGAAACATGTATCAATGTACAAATAGATCAATATATATATATATATATATATATATATATATATATATATATATATATATATATATATATATATATATATATATATATATATATATATATATATATATATATATATATATATATATATATATATCTCAAAAATCAAACATGTACATCAATGTTTAAATGTCTATATAGTGCAAAATCCAAACATGTGTCAATGTACAAATAGATCAATATACAAAACATGCACCTACATATCAATGTAAATGTACACACACACACACACATATATATATCTCAAAAATCAAACATGTACATCAATGTTTAAGTGTCTATACATATATATCACAAAATCCAAACATGTATCAATGAACACATCAACTACGTTGATGATCACCATCACGTGCTAGATGTGCGGGCCTGTGTGGATCCTCGTCCTGCTGGACCTGAGTCTGTAAATGTAAATATAATGTTACATATATATATATATATATATATATATATATATATATATATATATATATATATATATATATATATATATATATATATATAAGAACTTGAAATGTAAATAAATTTTATAAAATTTTAATTTTTAATTTATTTCAAGTGTACCTCTGTATCATGATGAATCGGATCAGCAGGCTCCTCTAAATCTCCATATGCAGCACCTGTCGCAATGTCCTGTACCACATTTAAATACATTTAAATTTAAATATAGAACTATATGTACACATGTATATCTATATAAATTGAAATTAAATCCAGATTCTTGTACCTGCTGTAATGCACGTCCAAGGTCGGATAACTTAGAATAGTACAAGGACATTGTATCAGGATCAATGGCGTTGTCCATAAGCAAATCTGAGAATCTACTATGAACTCGTGAGGTCGTAGCCTGTGTCTGCTGTGTGGGAGCCTGTGTATGCTGTGTGGGAGCCTGTGTATGCTGTGGAGGCAGTGTAAGATCATCCACACTCTGTCTAGAGGAACCTGCCTCTGCATCTGAGCTCTGACCTCGACTGTTGCCTGTGGAGGATCTACGACACTGTCCTCCTCCAATGAAAGTAGGTAAATCATGTGGCTCAATCCCATGCAATGTAGAAATCCTCTGGTAAGCAGCCAAGAGATCACTCACCAACATACCACTAATCTCACGCACGCGATCCTCAGGTAGTCATCCTATCTCATCTGGAGTAGGAAGATCAAATCTGATGTATGGGTCATAAAATGGACTAGATGGTGATACACCTGCACTCATCCGTGATCGAAGCATGTACCTACCCACATGATTAGATTAAAATTGCTCAACCTGAGTCGCAATGGTGGCAATGCTAGAATACATATCTAAACGTGTGTCCTCAGCTACAACCTGCCCAGCTCCAGTGTAGGCCTCCAAACCTTTTGGAAGAACCAAAAATTTTTGACCCACCAATGCCCTCTTACTAGGGGGCTGTGGTATATCGGGTCATCTACACTTATCCTGATATCTACCCCGACCCTGACCAGCATGTGGAGGTAGATCTGTGTAGTCAACATCATAGCCCAAATGAAACTCTGCAAACAATTGTTTGCAGAAATATAGTGGCACCTCATCCTTTTGGGGCCACATATGATGTGCTGCTAACCATCTAGGATATATAAAAGGGGCCACTATGTCATCTGTACAAAAAGTGACCCTATATGCTCGAACCACCCTCTTATTGATGTAATGGGTGCCAAACATGTTCTTCACCTGAGTGACTGAGACATCTGAATCAACTGTCCTCCAACCTACTGTCCCTATGACAGTGCTAGATAGGCTATGATAAAAAACATCAATCGATACATCATCATATGGATTGTATGATTTAGCCTTTTGAATCATACTCATGAGCTCAGTGCGTATAGCTGTCAATTTCTCCCTATTAGGGAGAGTAGTAGTATTCTGCAGTGTTCGCTCTAATGCAGTCAGAGCAGCCTGCATCCTAGAGATAGTCTCATCTCTACGACTATCTCTAGCATGTGGGGCCTGGGTACTATTACAGTCTGAGGGAGCTCGTGATCCATGACTATCATGGACACTCTGATCTGAACCACTAGAAGCCATGAGTGATATGCACACAAAGGTAATATATATCTAGATCTAGATATAGATAAAAAATGCTCGCTGCAAGTAGGCACATGTGCACATATACATACATCCAAATGTTAGAAAATCAATTGATATATATATATATATATATATATATATATATATATATATATATATATATATATATATATATATATATATATATATATATATATATATATATCTACAAATTAATTTAAATAAATTAAAAATATCTAACTTTCAATTTGTACATGTGTTGTACAATACTTCAAGTAAACATGAAAACATTTTAAAAACTTCAAACAAACACACACGAACTAATTTTCAAATGCATTTTTACATAATATAAATTAAATTATATTAAATTAAACATTTAAATTCATGCATTTACATATGCACATGTGTAATATTTTTAAATATTTAAAAACATAATTTAAACTTGAAGGCATTTACACATTTCAATCATGGTAGTAGAACTAATTCATGTGCACGCATATTTACTAATTTGAATGCATATTTACATGTACATATTTACTTTACACACATGACAAAAATTAATTTGTACAAATTTCCATAACTAGAGAGGGAAAAACATTATATTGAAATTAAATACTAAAAGAAATGGTGAAAATGTATAATAATTTGGAAAGGGGTTCATGGGTCTTAAGAGTCTTAAGAGTCTTAATTAGGTTGAAAGTAACCTGGTCTTATGGGTCTTATGAGCTTGTCTTAAGGGTCTTATGAGATCGTCTTATGGTTCTTAACCTGGTCTTAAATGAGCTCATCTTAAGGGTCTTATGAGCTTGTCTTAAGGGTCCTATTGGGTATTAACCTTCTCTTAGAGGGACTTTGTAATGTTTGACTGTGTGATGATTACCACAATGTGTTATGGAACTTTCATAGGAAAATACTTTATCCTAAGTTTTAGATAGTATCAAAACCTTAGTTTGGTAACTTTAGGCAACTAAAAATAAAGATGACCTTATAATTAAGGTATCCTAGATATAATAAGAGTTAGGGCTTTATTCATTTTGATAAATAAGAATTTTCTTAGCAAAGGATGAAAATAATAGTTTTGATAATATCCAGCACTATACTTATTTAGACTAAAAAAAATGCATAGGGGAGTTTGATCATCCACGGGCCATGACAAATAGAATAAGGAAATATGACAATCTAGACCATGACTAAGATTAAAGAGAACTAATTGAATTGATTAAATAATATTGGCACTAGACAAAAATGTTTAATTACTCAATCTACTAACAATAATAAATCAATACAAAAGAAAAGTGTTAAGAGTTCAATGATAGCAAAGTGTTCAAACAAACAATACTATTTCAAATCAATTTAGTTGGCTACCTTGGCTTTATAGAAAGTTATATGATATTGATGGTATAGTTTTCTTGTGGCTTGATAATAATTAAATGATTAATTTTGTATTACAAAGTGTGATAAGTTAAAACACATTAGTATGCAAATGTTATCTAATAATTGTTATCAGATAACTATATAATTCTTAGGATTTACTATGACATCTTTCTTCATATTGTCTTTCCTGTCTCACAACTATAGGTCTTATAAAGATGAATGCCAATATCATGGTCCAACTCTAAAATATCAAAAAGAAAGTAATGCAATTTCAAAGATATATACTAAATATTTGGGCTAAATCAAAGAGTGTTACAATGGATAATGATACTTTATTTCAACATTTTTGTGACTATTATGTGTTTTGGTTATGCTAGTCTATTTTGTTTCTTTCCATTTATTGATATAGCATCTAGTCATTATTAAACTACTTTGTTCAATATTAAAAAATATGACAACTTAAAACTTAAGGATTAATTTATCAGGAGTCAACAATGAAATAAAATAAAAGTGCATGCTATAAAGAAAAGTTGTTTTAATATATAACTTGATCTAATGGCATGAAAACAATATAACTCGAACAATGATGATTATTGAATGCATAAGGTAAGTTTCTTACTACACTGTTTAGTCATTTAACCTAGGTAGCGGTTGCACTTGTCCTTGTCACTTGGGTCCTATTGGGTCTTAAGGGTCACATTAGGTCTTAAAGGTTTTAATTAGGTCTTATTGAGCCAAGTAAGGGTGAACTATTTTGACCTATTAAGTTATATTAGTTCTTAAGTGGTCCTATTAGGTCTTAAGGGTCCTAATAGGTCATATTTAGTGGATGTTAAGTCTTGAAAGTGTTCCTATTAGGTCAGTAAGAGTAGATAGTCCATTATGTTTTAATTTTGATATTATTAAGTTAAATATTGGATCTTATAATTACATCCATCCTATTAGGTTTTAATGGTCTTATTAAATGTCTCAAGGGTAGGTGGACTATTTCATATTTTTAAACGTTCCAGTTTACATTTTACTTAAATTATATATGTTTTCTATGTTTAAGTTTTATTTGTTAATTTTTTACATTTTTAAAAGTAAATACAATACATATTAAGAAAAGACTTTTTTTTACATATGAGTATTAAAAAAATAATTAAAAAATATTTAAACAACATATATACATAAAAAATACAAACAAAAAAATTAAAAAAAAAAAAAAAAATCTACCTCTGACTTGGCCGAGTTGCACTATCACTCTTTAGCCGCTTTCCTTAGCCCCTCACTATTCAAATGAGGGGCTAAAACCATTGAGTGGGCTATTAGTAGTGCCTCATAGACTCGGCCGAGTCCTACTCGGCCGAGTAGGACTCGGCCGAGTCTCCGTGGCCACGTAGGTGCCACTCGGTGCCCCGTGGCAGCTCCCCTTCTTTGGCCGAGTAGGACTCGGCCGAGTTAGTCGGGTTAGCCAAAAGGGTGACACCCGATTGTGCTTTTACCCTGCAAGCCTCATCACCTAGTTTTCCTGCTGAAATTAAATTACTACTCAGCCTTGGAACATGTCTTACCTCTTGTAGTAGCCAATGATTCCCATTCTACAACTTAATCTTGATTTTCCCTTTTCCAAAAATTTGATAGGGTTCATTATCTCCCAAATAAACTAGCCCAAAATCCCCTTGGACATAATCAACAAAATAACCTCTATGGGGTGTATCATGAAATGAAGCCCCCGAATCTAACACCCATGAATCATCAACATTTTCTAAAGACAAGAGCAAAGCATCCTCTTCAAATTTATTACTTACCACATTTGCCTCCTTGTTTCCATCATGTTTGTCTCCTTGATCTTTCTTCTGAGACCAACAATCTTTCTTCTTATGACCTAGTTTTCCACAGTACTGTAATACCGCAAAAATGGGCTATAAGTTCATTAATCTCCTACATCTTCAATTCGAACGAAATCGACATCAAAGTCCTAACCTAAGGCACATCTAAACATCATCGAATCATAATTGATTATCTTAAATTTTGCATCGGAGAATATTCCTAGTAATATTCCTAATTATCTTAATTATCTTTAATTTTATAATTATTTGGCAATAAATCACATTTATCCTAAAGTTTGATTAATTGAATATTTTCATATTTAATTAATTAGATTTAATATTTGCCACTTAATTGTGTAATTAAATTTAATTATATCTATTATTAATTGTATTATTTAATTTTGACAATAAATCTAATATCATATGAATAATTGATTAAATTCTTATTTAATTAATTAAAGCAAGTTGTCATTATTTAATAATATAGTTTTTAATAAAATTTTGATTAAATAATTGATTAACCCATAAATCAATTGTTTTATTTTTAAAAGCAGTTAAGTTGGAAATAAATCACTTTATTATTAAATTAATTCATAAATAAAACATGCACAATCATAAAAGCAAACAACTATCAATTATCAATTAAAGCTAAACTCTATTTTGAGTTAAAACTTAGCTTTTGCATGTTTTTGTGAGTTAATTATCTTTTATTTAAAAATAACTCAAAAATCAAGTTGAGTTATTTGAGTGATTTATGGCTTTTTCCCATGCACCTCCAAAGCCCTGGATTTCTATAAATTAAAGGCTCAACTCTTCACAAATCATCTCATATTTTGCACAATCACGCTGGAGAATTGGAATTGAAGAATCAAAGCTCTTGCGAATCGACATCTTTGTGAGATCAATCTTATTTTTGCATTCATATTACATGTCATTGTTAGATTAGCATAGCATATCAGTTTTCAATAGCATTCATATCATATCAGTTTTTATCATTCTTATTGCATAGAAAATATCAAAAATATAGATTAATTGAATTTATTCCATATCTAGAATTGCATTCAAATCCTTCATTTAGGTGTCGTCTAGGTCACTGATCTTGATTACAATCTGAGAACATTAATCTCGCACCTACTAGAAGGCAGTAAATCGCTTGGTTAGATTAGATTTCAATTTTGCACGATTTTGATTTTTGCTAACCTCTAATGTTTTACTGAGTGTTGTGTCTACAGATCAGGTACAATTTTCACACACACATTTTTTGCGCCCACCGTGGGGCAACCCACTTTTGCATGCTGGTTTTGATTTTTTTGGGAGCTAAAACCCTAAAGTTTCAAAGATTTAATTTTATCTCCCAAATAGATTAGAATTTTGGTCTGAAATTTTTTTTTCAAGTTGGTGACATGTCATGGAAGCTACAGTAAAAAATTTAAAATTTTCTGAGATGTTTTGAATTTTTAATAATTTTTTCTTGAAATTCTAGAAAAAATTAATATCTGACGTAAATCAGCATATTTTTCAAAAAAATTTATATTTTCGGAAATCTCTTTAAATTCTAAAGGGGGTCCATTCTTTGTGTTTTAAATTTAGATATGATATCATAGCTCAAATAGTCAATTTACAAAAACTGGTCTATTTTGATAAAATGGGTCTCTAGGGCACAAATGAAGAGGTTTTTCTAAAATTTTTGCATTTTTGGAAAGCTATCTATTTTTTAGCAGGGGCCTCTATTCTGAATTTCTATTTTTGCAGCCAAAATCATATCAAAAAAATTAGATCTTGTTGACTAGGTCAAATGCAGCAAAAAAAATAAAGTTTTGTGATGGGTATGCACTTATTTTTTTTACATGGTTCAATGAATGATATGAGTTGTCATTTGGGTTGATTGCTGGTTATTATTACTGATAATAATTGATTTTTAGAGCTAACCCTATGGTTTTCATAAGTTGAATATATTTTGCATATCTTGTTTGCTTGTTTGCTTGTTGGAGAGTTCGTCACTTGCTTGCATGGAAAAGCTCAACAAAAATTCTTAAAAATCAAGTAAAATCTACTAAGCACGTTGCAAGGATCCCAGGTATTCTCCTTCATCTAATAATATTTTGATTTGGGACTTAAAATAAATCTCTTATGTGTCAAGCTTGTGTGCATCTTTTCATGCTTTTGATCTATTTCTACACACTTGCATAATTGATACTAGGTTGTGAACCCTTAAGGATTCATTAAGTAGTCTTAGAATACTTGTGATTGATCTTGATTGATATTTTGGGTTATTGGACTTGCTAATCCACCGGCCCCTCATTTCCGCCCCGTGGTTGCAATCTCAGCGCCATAAAGGGGAGGGGTCAACAGGACAGAAGCGTTAAATGTTCCACTTGGCAACCCTTTTGTGCTTTTAGGAACTCCCTTGTTTTCTAAGTTGTGGACTCATTTTTAGCTTGTGTGAGGTGTTAAGTGTTCCACCTTGTGGACTCATCTCATATTCGCTTTAAACGTTAAGTGTTCCTCTTTCTACTTTTTGGATGCTTTTGGTAGATTTGCTTTCGAAACATACATCTGTGCTCACATAGTAATTAGGCCCTATGAACACTATTTGTGATTCTTGAGAGATTGGATTCCTAGCGAAATCCTTCTTGATGATAGAATCCTTGTAGGTAGGGAGGATACTTAGTGCGTTTCACATTCAACTTAGTTAGTGAGTCTTCTCTTATTGATCGACACATTCTCTCTCCGGAGAGGTTGATAGATCACGTGGAGTTGATATCATGAGCTTTGGTGAATCAAAATTGGTTAGTGCATCTTCTCTTATTGATTGATACATTCTCTCCCCGGAGAGGTTGATAGATCACGTGGAGTTGATATCACAGACCTTGGTGGAACAAAACTTTGTCTTAGCGTGTCGGATTAATCTGCTTGCTTTGTTTGGGTTAAAAGTGAAGAGGTGTCAAAACCTTGAATCTGGAGCCAAGTCCCCTTGTGGTATACTATTGTGAGTCATCTTTAGAGAGGGTTAACCGTAGCGGACAATCCCTTCACAGGGCAAACTGCATTGACGGAACCTCAAGCGGTAATAGCCATTTTCACCATGGTAGTGACAGCCGCTATATAAATGTCCTTGTGGAAGAAATCTCCATGGGTATGGTTCATTGTTGGGTTGTCAGATCTCCCTAGCAGCTCTTGAAGATTAAGTTCTCAGACTGTGTCAAAACCCTGGTGCGTCGGGATTGGAGTTCACCCCTTTGAATCATAAAAGTTGCAGAGTCAAACCATTACTAAAAACCCTAGAGAGGCCAATTTTTCACTTTCAAGTATATGTGTGTTATTGCAAAACTTTTTAGAACATACACAATTAGTACTCTCAGGGATTAGCACAATTTGGTCACTTGATTGTTCATGCGCAAGGTTGCTTTTGCCCTTGTTCATTGTTTTCAGACGTGCTTGGAATCACTTGCTTGCTATTCTGCGTGCTTATTTATCTACTTGGCTATTAAAAACGATCAAATCTGGTATAACCTTCAAAATCTGGACAATACAATTTGCAAACAATCCAAAACTGAAGACCTTACATTTTGCAAAAATTGACATAAAATCTTTTCTGGAGTCAAAAGTCATTTCAGGAAGTCAAAAGTCGTACGAGTTTTGTCAAGTGTCATTTCAGTATTACCCAACTGTCGTATGAGTTTAGCAACTATCATTTCATAGACTACCCAGTGTCGTACGAGTCTGCAGAGTGTCGTTTGGAAAAATTTGAGAAAGTTGTCAGAAATTGTCAAATTGCAAGATATCCAATGTTTCCAGCCTAGTTCCAGAATCTGTCAAAAATATCATTGTGTCAAGAACAAATCAGTAGCTATTGAGAATCAGTACACATGTCTCAAAGAATCAGTAAACAAGAGGAAGAAGCTCTGATCGCCACTATAATGAAACAGATACATGCTATGCAAGTCCAGCTTGACAAACTTGGGAAAGAAAAGGAACCTCTATACTCTTTTCCATTTGATAAAGACTTGTACATGTCACCATGCCCCCGAAAAAAATTTGAGCAATATGATACCTCTTCAACAGAGAGTGACACATCTAGCTTTGGAGACTATGATGACTATGATGACAGACAATGTAATGATACCTATGACACCTCTATTCCTAACAGTCCTCCTCATCATTCATTCCTGCTTACTACAAATGGGCCGTCACATTGGATAGATCGTGATGGTGATCCATATGATTCTGATTTTGAAAGAGATTTTGATGGCTTTTGTGGACAATACCTTGATGATGATCCATCTACTACTGCTGAGGACTATAAAATACATCATGCTAGCTTGAAACATCAATATTATAAGGATCTCTCCTCTAAGAACTCTCAGACTGAAAATAAAGATTACACTCTCAAGCAAGATCATGTTAATGTTGGACCTTTGTCTTGTGATGGTTCCCTTCCATCCCCTACTTCCTCCAATACTCGTACATTTCCTAAAGCTTCCGAGTCTTTCAAATCTTTCACAGAACCTTCATCTGACACAAGCCCTGATACTTTTCATGTGGTTCCCTATAGTTATCCTCCAGGGCTACCTCTTAAAGAAACTCAAGCTAACCTTCACTTGGCTGCAAATACTTTCAATAATGATAAACCTAAAGAGCCTAAGCCTTCATATGCTATAATGCCTACTTCAGCTAGTCTTTCACCATCTCTTCCAAAGTCATCCATACAATCCCAACATGCTTCCTTGTCCTTAGAAGTGGCTCCATGTCAAGAGGACTCTAAAAATGATGAAGAAAAGAACATAAAGAAAGATCAAGATCAAGAACCCTCCATTTCATCCACTCCTTTTCCCGATGTCTCTTATCTGCTTCATGGTTCTTTTGATCCTATACCCCCTTTTTCATGCATTCCACCATGTCTTAAGTCTTCACCTAAGCAAGATCAAGCTACTACTTACACTGTTGAGCTTATTGACAATCAAAATGACCTTACTACGCTTGCACTTTCCAAAGATGATACTTCCATTAAGGTTGGTAAAAATGGTGTTCCTTCCAATGTTAAGCCTATTGAAAAAAAAAAGAAAAAAAAAGTGCCTTGGTGAAAACCTGGAAACAGGCACCTCGGTAGCAAAAATAGAATCTCTACCAAGATGGTGAAAACTCGGCAAACGGGCACCACTTGTTTCAAAATGCTCCATCTATCAGCACAATCTTGGTCTTTCCCAGCTTTCAGTCTTGCTTTAGTTTGTACATATCTCCCGGTTTGTTTCTGCATATCCTGGTTTCAATAAGTCAGTCTGTACACCAATCAGTTCAAGCGTCTGTATCCTATCAATGTTCAAACTTGGGGGCAATCAATGTCATATCCTATGGCCTCCAATGTATCTTAGACATGTCATATCCACTCAGAGTCCTTTGAAGCTTCAAGTTAAGTCAGTCAGTCAGTCTTATCTCCAGAAAGGATTTTGCATCTACAACAATCAAACATCAAACTCAAACTAAAAACAATATGTGATTTTCATGCTTTTATCTCCTTGTATGCTTACTGATTCGCATTGAGATTTTTGCATATTGTGTCCCTTCGAGCTCTTCAATGATGTCCTTTACAGGATTTAGAGAGTGATGACTGGGGGCATAATCTTTTCTTTGTCTTCTGCTTGTATGTGAAAATCTAACAACTTTGGAAATTTTGGATTGAAATGGTGTCCGACTGTAAGAGCCTCTATCTCGAATTGGATGGCCATGCGTACCTCGACCATTGATACCCAAAAAAATTCAAGGAAGTTTGATCTAACTATTGTCTTTTTGAGTAAGTTCTTTCTCCTACTGTGGAATGCAATCTTGCCTAAGGATGTGAACGATAAAGGGTCACTACGGGTAATTCACATTGGATTTAGAATGATCTCTTAGCTGTTTGATGTGTTTTTAATGCAAGGTGTACTCAGGTCATCACAACATTTATGTTTTGATGCTTGTACAAATTTCTATATCAAAATGGACATGATATTTAGGTCATCCTGACGTTTGTGCCTTGATGCTTATATCTAATCCGACATTCAACAACTAAAATCAATATTCATATGTCCATGGTTGTTTGACTAGTGGGTGTTGTATTGATTCTTGCACATACAAATCGATATTCATATGTCTATGGTTTCATGGCTAGTGGGCATTGTATTGATTTATCCGGTTACCTAAAAGTTCAATGATGATAACAAATCGACATATGATCAGTGACTAGGTCCTAGGTCTTAGGTTGCATTTCATTTTGCATGTCTCTGGGCATTTTGCATGTTTACATGATCTCACAATGATTAAACGAACTTCAATGCTTAAATGATTCTTCAAATCGCATCTTCAAGTCTAACAAGAGCTGAATCTCACATGAAGGTTCCTCCAATGAAATAGCAAGTAGAATCCTTTTTCGGGATCAAAATTCAAATCTGAGATCATTCATATTATTAACTACTTGCATAATCAACCTTTAATCATCACAGAAATCTAGTATTCAACTTAACTGATTATCTTACATCAAACTATCAAAATTTCAACTTGGTCAACCATGGTCAACTCATGGTCAAACCTAGTCAAACTTGGTCTTTTGGGACCTTCCAACGATGCAGAATGCGTTCTCGGATGTAAATAACCACTACTCAGATCAATTAACATGCTTCTAAACTATCAACGCTGACTTTTCTTGTCAGATTTCAATTTTAATCCCGAAGGGGGCATGGTATTGCACATCATTCAAAGTCTGTAAATCAAATTCTATCGATCAAGTCTATCAATATCTTTCATCAGTGATCAAGACAAACAATCACGTCTAGTTACTGATTCATCAAAAGTCCTCATCGCTAGGGGAAAATCTATCATCACTTGGGGCATATCAGATTCATCGATCCATATCAATCTGGTATTCTCTTAATCTTGTAATCTGTATCAGTTTTTGCAACCATCAGATCATAGTGTTATTTCCTTGGTTCTTCGGCAACTAAAGGATTCAAATGTGATACCTGCTAGTTCTGCTAAGACAATCGAGTCTAGAACGGGTCACTCACTTCTTATCAATCCTAAGGTTCAGAATCAGGCATTTTGACACTTTTTCGCAATCATCGGATCATTGCTGCTACAATAAATATTATCTCTGGTCATTCAGGACCTCCTATCTCAATATCTTTCAATCGGTTTCTATCTTGAGATCGGTTTATCTTTCGAATTAGTTTCATATCTTTATCAAACACAGACTATCTTTGAACCACTGCACTTCGCACAGTAATTCAAAGAGGGGCAAAATGTAATACCCCAAAAATGGGCTATAAGTTCATTAATCTCCTACATCTTCAATTCGAACGAAATCGACATCAAAGTCCTAACCTAAGGCACATCTAAACATCATCGAATCATAATTGATTATCTTAAATTTTGCATCGAAGAATATTCCTAGTAATATTCCTAATTATCTTAATTATCTTTAATTTTATAATTATTTGGCAATAAATCACATTTATCCTAAAGTTTGATTAATTGAATATTTTCATATTTAATTAATTAGATTTAATATTTGCCACTTAATTGTGTAATTAAATTTAATTATATCTATTATTAATTGTATTATTTAATTTTGACAATAAATCTAATATCATATGAATAATTGATTAAATTCTTATTTAATTAATTAAAGCAAGTTGTCATTATTTAATAATATAGTTTTTAATAAAATTTTGATTAAATAATTGATTAACCCATAAATCAATTGTTTTATTTTTAAAAGCAGTTAAGTTGGAAATAAATCACTTTATTATTAAATTAATTCATAAATAAAACATGCACAATCATAAAAGCAAACAACTATCAATTATCAATTAAAGCTAAACTCTATTTTGAGTTAAAACTTAGCTTTTGCATGTTTTTGTGAGTTAATTATCTTTTATTTAAAAATAACTCAAAAATCAAGTTGAGTTATTTGAGTGATTTATGGCTTTTTCCCATGCACCTCCAAAGCCCTGGATTTCTATAAATTAAAGGCTCAACTCTTCACAAATCATCTCATATTTTGCACAATCACGCTGGAGAATTGGAATTGAAGAATCAAAGCTCTTGCGAATCGACATCTTTGTGAGATCAATCTTATTTTTGCATTCATATTACATATCATTGTTAGATTAGCATAGCATATCAATTTTCAATAGCATTCATATCATATCAGTTTTTATCATTCTTATTGCATAGAAAATATAAAAAATATAGATTAATTGCATTTATTCCATATCTAGAATTGCATTCAAATCCTTCATTTAGGTGTCGTCTAGGTCACTGATCTCGATTACAATCTGAGAACATTAATCTCGCACCTATTAGAAGGCAGTAAATCGCTTGGTTAGATAGCTTTCAATTTTGCACGATTTTTGATTATAGCTAACCTCTAATGTTTTACTGAGTGTTGTGTTTACAGATCAGGTATAATTTTCACACACACAAGTACCAACAATCATTTGGCTGTTTCAATTCAGACCTCTTTCCCTTTGATTTTCCTCTTGATTTCCCATGATTTCTAGAGTTGTTTCCTCTATCTCTTGTTCTGCCTCTGCTTTTTGTGTTCAATACACTACCTGATGTGGATGCCCCTAAGCTTTTCCTATGAATTTCCTCACTCAATATAACACCAATAACATCATCAAACTTTAGGGTATTAGAACCAGAAACCAAATTACTATCAGCCATTACCAAGCCATTCTAGCTTTCTGGTAAAGAACACAAAATCAAGAGAGCCCTAACCTCTTCATCAAAAGTAATTTTAACTAAGGCTAACTGACTTGGAACTATATTAAACTCATTCAAATAATCAGCGGCTGATCCACCTTCTACCATTTTCATATTAAATAAACACTTTATAAGAAATACCTTGTTTGAAGCTAAAGGCTTTTCATACAACTTCGCTAGGGTATCCATCAGATCTTTAGCTTTCATTGCTCTAGTAATATTGAATGCCACGGATTGTGCCAGGCATAAATGAATACTCCCTAGTGCCTTCCTGTCCAAAATCTCCCAATCTTCCTGAGACATTGTTGCCTCTTTCTTGGCTATTCCCTCTAATGGCTGCCATAGATCCTTCTGATAGAGATAGTCCTCCATTTGCATCTTCCATAACTAGAAGTTCTGCCCATTAAACTTATCAACCTTTAGCCTACCCTCATCTGTCATTTCTCCCACTTAACTAAGAGACTCTCCCACTGATTCAGGAGACCTGCTTCAGAGAATAGATGAAAGAACGAACAAAATAACCTTGCTCTGATACCACTTGTTAGGATTAACAAGGAAGAAATAACAATTACATGCAAATATAACCAATATTAGAAAATAATAAATCACACAAAAGAGAACACAAGACACAAAGATTTAACGTGGTTCACCCAATCCCTGGGCTACGTCCACCAACATCGAGTCCAATATTTTATTATCTAGTGATTACAATCTAATTGCAATCTGTAATCCCTTACATCTCAATTCTGCCGCAAGTACTAAAATCATACATCATAATGAAATCCCTAACCTTAAGCCAATATAACAAGGCTTATGTCGATTAACAAGTTAACCCTAAAATACTTGACGATTCAACCTAAGAAAAGGCTTGACGAGTCAACCTAGGGAAATGTTTGATGTGTCAACTCAAAAATGCTTGACGAGTTAATGCCAGGATGAATGAAAAGTGTACAGTACTTTCCTGATCAGTCACCACAAGCTAACAATAATCATGCCATTGTCTCTCTTATGAATAATATATTCATACTAAGGATTAATTTTCCCATCATGAAATTCATTTAGATTGTCAACCTAGGGATGTAGACTTGAAATGGGACAGCACAGTTTATGCACCAAGTTCCTTAAAGAGTCATACTACCTATGCTGTAGGAAAATAAAATGCATGAAAGAAACCTATGCTATTGCTACAGGAAAGTAATAACACTTAACTACTCAATGAAATTATTGTTGAAAGCTTGTAAACTTAACCTAAGCTTGTTTAAAAACTCAAAGTGTTCACTATGTTTATCTCCGCAAGTGCCACAGGAATGTTCACAGTAGTAATGCTGCAGGAGTAAAATAGTAACTTCTACTTGAAAACACAAAAAATGCATAAAGCAATTATACTCTATCCTAATCTACTCCACCTCCCAAGTTGGCCCCCTTGGCTGGCTTCTGCTAACTACTAACACAAAAGATACTTCAAAATTTACTCTTTCATTATATTCTCATAAACTGATTACATAGTAATTGTACAATACATGAAACACAAAAAGAGTAGTTCTGTTAGACTGAACACAACACTTGTGTATATTTTATCATTACACAACTAAACCAATCAAATCCCTTTATATAGAGGGTTGACACTTATTGAAAGCATGAAAGTAAAGTTCGACTAAGTCTCACCATAGAAGAAGGAAATATAACAACCACGATAGAATACATTCAAGTTCGGATAACTGATTTTAACAGACTAATGAGTACTGAGGAAATATAGAAGAGTTGTTTCCTATATTCTTTGGAATAATGACTCCTTTATAGTAGCAGCATGATCCATAGTACTGTGATTTCTTTCTCCATCATAGCCTAAATTTCAACACCTCTTCTTTAATGCGGTTGATCCACTCTCCAGCTGCTCCTTGTTCTCCTGGTAGGTTAGTAGCATGCGGTATGTATACAAGTCAATTAGTCAATTCTTACTTGAATATTAGAACATAGATTAAAGTAGCTATATGAAGTACTGCAATTTATATATAATGTTCAGCAAAACATGTCATATCTAACTACTCATAATCTTTGTGGTTCTAACTGTACTTATCACAAGTTCACATAGTTATAGGCTCATGAATGTATTGGAAATGTTTCAATAGAGAATAAAGATTCTAAAAAAATAGAGATAATAAATTGTCTCATCATCAGCCCACTAACAAAGATAATGCTTGTCGTTAAGCATTAAATTTTCTGGTTATAGATCTAAAATCACCAACACTTGTCTTTCCCTTTTTCCCACTCTTAAAAGTATAGTAAAATCCTCGTGTCCTCACCCAATAATCTATACGATGTTCCTCCTACAGATGGTCTAATTTGGTGGCATTGATACCATACAATGACCATAAGAGTGTTGGTGGTAGGAAAGATAGGGGAATCCACAATTCTCTTCTAGTCTGATGCCCCAACTGCATATAACTAGTTTCTCTATTTGCATCTGTTTCAAAGTTGATTGGGCTATGTGGCTTTGTTTTCTTGAAGGCCTCTGGTAACCTATTACATCGGCTCCTTACCCCTGCAAGAGATTTCTGAAATGAAAAATAGGGAAACCCTTAATATTCCCTGTAAACCCTATCTTTGAGTGCAAAGACCTTTTTTCTGATTTCAAGTTTTGGCCTTCCATAGGTTAGGTTAAGCCTGACACCCCAACTACATATACCTAGTTTCTCTGTTTGTAGCTACTTCAAAGTTGATTGGGCTATGTGGCTTTGTTTAAAAACTCAAAGCGTTCACTATGTTTATCTCTGCAAGTGCCACAAGAATGTTCACAGTAGCAATGTTGCAGGAGTAAAACAATAACTTCTACTTGAAAACATAAAAAATGCATAAAGTAATTATACTCTATCCTAATCTACTCTGCCTCCCAAGTTGGCCCCCTTGGTTGGCTTCTGCTAACTACTAACACAAAAGATACTTCAAAATCACTCTTTCATTATGTTCTCATAAACTAATTACATAGTAATTGAACAATACATGAAACACAAAAAGAGTAGTTCTGTTACACTGAACACAACACGTGTATATTTTCTCATTACACAACTAAACCAATCAAATCCCTTTATATAGAGGGTTGACACTTATTGAAAGCATGAAAGTAAAGTCTGACTAAGTCTTGCCATAGAAGAAGGAAATATAACAACCATGATAGAATACATTCAAGTTTAGATAATTGATTTTAACAGACTAATGAGTACTGAGGAAATATAGCAGAGTTGTTTCCTATATTCTTTGGAATACTGGCTCCTTTCTAGTAGCGGCATGATCCTCAGTGCTATGATTGCTTTCTCCATCATAGCCTAAATTTCAACACCTCTTCTTTAATGCGGTTGATCCACTCTCCAACTGCTCCTTGTTCTCCTGGTAGGTTAGTAGCATGTGGTATGTATACAAGTCAATTAGTCAATTCTTACCTAGATATTAGAACATAGATTAAAGTAGCTATATGAAGTACTGCAATTTATATATAATGTTCAGCAAAACATGTCATATCTAACTACCCATAATCTTTGTGGTTCTAACTGTACTTATCACAAGTTCACATAGTTATAGGTTCATGAATGTATTGGAAATGTTTCAACAGAGAATAAAGATTATAAAAAAATAGAGATAATAGATTGTCCCATCATCAGCCCACTAACAAAGATAATGCTTTTCATGAAGCATTAAATTTTTTGGCTATAGATCTAAAATCACCAACACTTGTCTTTCCCTTTTTCCCACTCTTAAAAGTATAGTAAAATCCTCGTGTCCTCACCCAATAATCTGTACAATGTTCCTCATACAGATGGTCTAATCTGGTGGCATTGATACCATACAATGACTATAAGAATGTTGGTGGTTGGAAAGACAAGGGAATCCATAGTTCTCTTCTAGTCTGACTCCCCAACTACATATAACTAGTTTCTCTATTTGCAGCTGCTTCAAAGTTGATTAGGCTATGTGGCTTTGTTTTCTTGAAGGCCTCTAGTAACCTATTACATTGGCTCCTTACCCTTGCAAGAGATTTCTAAAATGAAAAATAGGGAAACCCTTAATATTTCCTATAGACCCTATCTCTGAGTGCAAAGACCTTTTCTCTGATTTCAAGTTTTGGCCTTCCATAGGTTAGGTTAAGCCAATCTCATAGGAGGACATCAGGTTTTCTTGACTCAGGCCTTAAGGGTAATAGTTCAGAATTTTCCAAGTCTCTGTAGTTATTTAGCTACTTATCATAATTTCCCTCATTTTGCATCCATGACATTAGGGCTCTCAAATGGATATCACCTATGTAAAGAAAAGGGTTCCATTCAGTTTCATGAGGAATGACAAAGTTATGTAGATAGAGCTCAGAGAGTAAGTATTGTTGCTAGGAAGGAAGGGTCTAGTATAATCCATAGAATTCTTGAGCTGATTTAAACTCACAATCTATACCCTTCATAGTCATCATGAGCTGAAATAAGAGGAACTGTTCTTTCAAACAAATGGCATATACTCTGGGAGGTGGTCTACAAGCTATAACCTGATTAGCTAGTTTGAGAGAATGATCCATTTGTTGCTTCTATTTCTTTACCTTTTCTTTAAGAACTTCAATCTCCTCTTGCTTGTCATCTATCTCCTTTTGCATTCTATTTTTTTCGTATTTCCGCCAAGTTTACTAGAAAACAAATTGATTATATAAACTGAAGAGAATAGATTGTATTGTTGGAGGGCCAAATTCTTGTAGCTGGGTGCTCTGTTTTCTCTTTTCCTTAGAAGCTTGTTGAAAATATTAAGTAAACCATGTTGCTTTGTAAGGCACAACAAACATTTGGGAATAAACAGGGTCCGGTGGAGAAGTCATGCAGACATCTTCAACAATGCTTTCTTATGCTACATTAGGACTTTGTTCAGGTACACCCAAATCATCATGTGATACATTACCACAAGGTTCTTTCACATTTTGGGGTTCTTGTAGATTTTTGGGAGATGAAGGCACTTCTGTTTGTTTAGGGGAATTGTCAGAAATATACTCAAAAGAAGTCTCTATGGTAGGTTTCACTAATGGAACACTTGGGTTTTCTATGGAAATTGGAGACATTTGTCCTTGCATCAGAGGACTTCTATGCACTGTTGTTTTCACAACCTCTGCAATTTTCTTTTTGAGGGTTCTTTTTGGCCTTTTTGCTATAGGAGTAGATGCTGCAGGATTCAACATTTTTCTTTTACTCCTTGGAACCACAGGGTTTTGAACTTCACTTTCAAGGTCAGGGGTTTCTTCTCCAATTTTCTATTTTCCTTCCCTTGTGGAAGAAGTAGGAACATTAATTTCCAGAATGGGTGAAGGTATATTTTCTAGAAATAATTTTGGTTCTTTTTCTTGTGTAGCTATTTCTATAGTAGGCTCAGAAGGTTCTACAACATTTCCTAAGGGTTTCTCAGTAGGATCAACCTGTGGTTGCAATATTTTATGCTAGACAAATTTTGACCATGCTAAGGGAGAGACATCCCTAAGGGATTTTTTGACTAGTAGTTTAATTAGGGCATGGTGGGTGATAGAATTTGCATTCCCTTTTTGAGTCTCCTCGACACTAATACTTAGCATATTATACAAGAAATTAGGGACATTTATTTGGATACTATGCCTTATGCAGCTAAGTATCTTAAAATGATGGGCATGCAAATTTGAAAATCTTCCCTCACATGTTAGGTACCTAATAATATGCATTTCTAACTCATTGAATGGTGGAGGAAGAGATATTATTTTGTACCCTTTCTTGCTAATCTCCAAAGGAGGATCACTTGGAAGGGAAAACTGGGCTCGTGATGACCCAACATCATGCACATTGGGGTAATGTTCCCCAATTGATGGTAACCCAGTGACCTCTTCTATTCTCTCTTCTATCACGACAACCATTAAACCCCATATGGTAGCCTAGCCTTCCTCAAAAGTATTCATAAATTCAGTTGCCACGTCCTCATTAAAATATGATAATTGAAGAAAATAACCCAACCAACCACATGCATTAAACCTCCTGACTACTTTAATGTATGCAAGTAAAATGCCATGGTGCACTGGATCACATCTCAATAATGTCCACCCATTTTTTTTCAATATCCGGCCTCCAAATTTCTGGTCACCAATTCCTTTGTTTATCTTTCAATCTCTCTTGTTCTGCAAATACCTGCAAATACCTTATTTCCTTCTTGAAATTCAAATGCTCTTCTTGAAAACACAAAATGTTCTCTATTAATTCCTTTGTTATGTTTAGCATGAAACAATAATAATGACATTTTAACAGAGGATATTATAACTTTAACTGTGAGTTGCCACATAGTTTAATTATCATCTTTTTAGGTCACATCATCTTCAGAAAATTGGGAATTGTTCAGGATTTTTAGTACGGAAAATGTGTGAGAATAAAGGAAATTAATGAAACATGACCTAAGTTTATCTTTGAAATGACAAGGAAGTGACAAAGACAACTTAGTAATGACATTAGAACTTAATACACTTCCCCTACCCCGTACTAAACAATTATAAGTATCCTCAATTGGCACATTCGACATGGGATGGGGAACTGGTGTAATGCCTTAATTATATATTTATTGTAGTACTAAATATAATTACTGAGATCTATGTGCTAAAAGTGAGTAGAGATTTAAAAATTTATACTTGGCAATTGATTACCGTTTGCATGAAGAAAAGGTGGTGAGAGTGAAATGATGTTGGCGGATGCATGTGTTAGTTGACGTGGCTCTTATTAAAAATAGAAAAAGTGGATGACGTTGATGGTGAGTGGATGGAAGAGAGAGAAATGGAATGGGTTGGAAAGAAGAATAAAGAAAAGTGAATGGAGAAATGGACTTCATGTTGCATAAAGTTTTATTATGGTTGTTCTTTGAAGGCATGTTGTTTTGAAGCTGTAGGAAGAAGGTTTTCACCTTCTACTATAGGAAGTGTTACCTATTGCACTGTTGAAGTGTGATTGCGGAACTGCTGCAAGAAGTCCTCCTTTGTTTGGGGCTGGTGATACAAGTGCAACCAATGTCCGTTAATGAGTAGTTTGAATTGCACTGGATCTATTATGGTCAAATGGACTACTCTATTATTGAAGACGTATTCAATTGCATAAGGTCCTAGCCATCTGGTCTGTAACTTTCCTAGAATTTCTTTGAATCTAGAATCATCATACAATAATGCCCAATCACCCACATGAAACTGCTTTCTCTTAATATGTGAATCATGCCACCTCTTCTGTTGCTTTTGTACTAGTTTTGTACTCTCCAATGCATATTTTCACATTTCATCTAAGGAATTGAGGTGTATGAGGCATTCTATTTGTGTTGCAGGAAGATTGATGTTTAATTCCAGCATTGTACGCAATGTCTTGTGCTCGAATTCAATTGGTAACATTTTTGCCTTCCCATATAATAATTCAAATGGGGTGAATCCTATGGTTGTCTTCCAAGTTGTGCGGTAGGCCTAGACTACCTTTGTGAGTCAGTTACTCCAATCTCATTGGTGCAGGTGAACTATTTTTGTTAAGATGGCCTCAATTTCTCTAGTTGTGATCTCTGCTTGACCATTTTCTTGATGATGGTAAGGGATAGACTTTCGGTGCCTGATGTTGTATTCCTTCATGAGTTCAGTTATTAAATTGGATGTAAACTATGATCCTTTCTTAGTTACAAGTTCTCTTGGCATGCCATAATGGATGAAGATGTCCTCATACAAATACTTTTCTATCTTTTGATCTCATGCATGCTACATGGCTTTTACTTCCACCCATTTGGTTAGATAATCCATGCACACCAATATGTAGGATTTCCCATTTGAAGGAGGATCTATTGGACCAATGGAATCCATACCCCATTTGTCAAATGGTGTAACCACCACCTATGGGTTGAGGGGAATTTCATCTGATTGGTTGGACGACCCATCCTCTGGCATTTGTCACATTTTCTTGTATAGCTAGTTGCATCCTTGTGAAGTGTTGGCCAGTAGTAACCTCTTGTTAGGATCTTCAGAGCTGTCCTCTTGGATGCAAAGTGGCCTCCACATGGCTCATCATGACAAGCATGGAGTATATCATATGTATCATCCTCTCGTACACACCTTCTCATGATTTGGTCTAGTCCAGTATAAAATAAGGTGTTGTCAATCCAAGAGAATTGGAAACTTTTCTCAACAAGCATTCATCTTTCCTTTAGAGAGAAGTGTGGGGAAATTTTACTAGCTACAAGGTAATTAGCTATATTAGTGTACCATGGATTTTGGACAACAATATGAAATAGGTGTTCATCAGGGAATGTATCATCAACCATAGTAGTGTCTGAGTCAGCATTCTAAATTTTGGATAAATAGTCAACCACTATATTTGCCTTCCCTAACTTGTCAATAAAGGTTATGTCAAATTCCTATAAAAGAAGAAGCCATCTTGCTAACCTGCCTGTGATGGTAGGTTTTTTCATTAGATACTTGATTGTTGCATGGTCAGTGTGAATAAAGATGGGGTAACCTATTACATAATGGAATAATTTTTTTAAAGCATAAACTACAACTAGTAGTTCTTTTTTAGTTACTATGTAATTTAATTCTAGTCCATGTAGGCTCTTACTGATATAGTAAATGGCATTTTCAAGGTTACTCAACTTTTTTCCTAACACGTTACCTATTGCATATTCTGAAGCATCTATATGTATGTGAAATAGGAGAGACCAATCAAGTCCTTTAAGGACTGGTGTAGTTATTAGAAATGACTTGAGCTATAGGAATGAGTCATTACAAGCTGATGTTCATATAAAATCAACCTCCTTGGTAAGGAAGGTATATAGAGGACTAGCTATTTGATTGAAATTTTGAATAAAACACCTGTAATAGCCAACGTGTCCTAAGAAAGATCTTACATCTTTTTGTTTAGTAGGTGTGGGTAATGTAAGAATTACCTCAAATTTGGCTGGATCTACTTGGATTCCTACTGCTGAGATAAAATCTCCAATGACAACACCTTCCTGCATTAGCATAAAATATTTCTCACTATTGAGAGAGAGATTGTGTTCCTTGCACCTAATCAGTACCTTTTCAAGATTCTGTAGAGCTTCTTTAAAAGTGACCCCAAATGTTGTAAAATCATCCATTTATATCTCCATGCAATCATATGAAATGTCAGCAAAAATACTAATTACAGCCCTCTGGAATGTTGCTCGAGCATTACATAACCCAAATAGTAGGAAATAATATGCATAAGTCCCCTAGAGACATGTGAATGTAGTCCTTTCCTAGTCCACTAGAGCAATACTAATATGATTGTATCTACTATATCCATCAAGAAAGGAAAAATACTTTTTACCAGCTAAAGTATCAAGTACTTGATCAATGAAAGGTAAGGGGAAATGATCTTTCTTTGTGGCTATGTTTAATTCCCTATAATCTACAAAGATTATCCATTTACCCCCCTTTTTAGGAACTATGACCAAGGGTGATACCCATTTACTATCAGAGATAGGATACATAAAGCCAAAATCTAGAAGCTTTTGTAACTCTATTTTGACTATCTCTCTTAATGTTGGGTTAATCCTCCTTTGAGGCTAGCGGCATGGTAGACTTCCTTCATTGATATAAATCCTATGAGTATAGAGTGTGTGGCTTAGTCCCTTCATATCCCTAGAGTCCCATACAAAGGCTTTTTCATGTGTTTGTAGGAGTTTGGTTAAATGCTCCAACTACTGTGAAGCCAACTTATTATTTACATGGAGGTTATGACCCTTGGAAAGCTCAATATTAGTAGTAAGGTTAAGCATGGATACTTCAGAGATAGGACTTGTAAATACTTCATAAGGTAGTAACTAATGGATAATATTGGGTTCTAATGGCAAAAAAAAATCCTCAACATGGTCCTCATATGTAGTTAACTCCAACACAGAGCTCTTAGATATGTCTTTGATCACAACATATTTATTATTAAGAATGCTCCAAATCACTGCATCTTCCTCTTGCAACTTTAGAAAAGACTACCTATGTAACATGATGGGCTAAACCACAGAGTTCAACTCTTCTTCCCCATCTCCTAAATCTGGCCATATAGGGGTACTAAAATCTGGTTGGGGTTGAGCTGGAGGATATAATGCTAGTTTCTTAGTTGCTTGCCCATCTAAAATTGTCATGTTCCCTTTTCTAAAACTAATGTTGGCATCAGCTGTTGCTAACCATGGACATCCTAGAATAACAAGGTTACTATCAAGATTGACCTTTGGGGATAAAATAATGAAATTAGTAGGATATTCCCAAGAGTCTAGGGAAACTATTAAGTCTTTTGTCATCCCATCAGGGGTGATAGTAGAACTATCTACCAGTTGAAAGATTGTTGGAGTATCTCACAATCCTTCTATGTTCAGTTTATTCATAGTATCCTTAGTCATTACATTAATGGTAGCACCTAAGTCTATTAAAGCATTTGTGATAAACTGACCATTAATGATGATATTAACAACTGAGCTCCTAGGATTAGAATATTTTGGAATCACAAGCTTTCCCAACATGATACCAACTAGTTGTCCTATAACATGAACTATTTTGGGATCCATTTTCTTTCATCCAGGCTTTTTGAGACAAACTTCCTTGATTTATTTTCTATAGATAGGAACATCTTTAATGGATTGAAATAGAGGAATCTGGATATGCATACTTTTTAGTTGGTCAAGGATATCAAAAACTTGGTCTTCTTTTGGTATGGGTTTTTCCAGGATAAGCCTCTAAGGAAAAGGAGGTTTTACTGATGTCTGAACATTAGCTGGATTGGAGACATTAGCTGTGGAAACTATATTTGGAAAAGAAATCTTTGGAAGTGGTACTGATGCTGTAGGAAGGTTTGACACTTTTGTAATAAGAGGGGGTTCAAGTGCAGGCAAGGTAGTACCTGATCTTAGGTGTAGATCATCTATGTTGAGTGCATAAGTAGGGTACGACTGAGCATCAGTAGTATACATTTGATGCTATTTTTGTTGACTATTTGGATTTGGTTGTGGCTTGGCAAGTAACTGTGTCTGCTTTTGGGGACTTGTATTTGAAGGAGGTGGTATAATTGTAGGTGGATTCACTGGAGGTGGAAAAGGTGGATATCTAGGATTCAGATTAGGCCATTATTGAGGTCCTCTCCACTGGTTAGTGGGCTGCCAATTTCCTTGTGGTGATTTCCATTGGTTTGGAGGTTGTGGTCATTGGGGTTTTTGTGGATTAAACCATTGGTTCTATTGATTATTGGGCCATGCATTATTCCAGGTAGATTGAGCATACTAAGGAGGGGTTTGGACATTCTAGTTTTTCCACTAACTATTATAAGGATTTAAAATTTGTAGTGGGTCTTGAGGCATACCGCATCTCTTGGCCCATGGACGATGTTGAGAAACAAAGAACACTTGCTCATCCTCTCCTTCTATCTTTAAGTACTCAGTTGTAAGGTGCTAATTCTCCAGGTTCATGACCAGCTTACAATGACAATCCTTCTTTTGCTTGCGGCAATGGGGACAATATTTAGTGAGTTGTGCCTCCGCGTCTGCATGCTTCTTCTTGGTAGTCATCCTATCTAGGTGTGTAGTGACATCATTAATGATGTCTTGCTTGAAGTCTGATAGCAGGTTTGATATTTCTATCTTGGAAATGCCAGAGCCACTTCCTTTTGCAAGTGTTGGAAAAAATCCTCTGCCCTTCTTTATTGCTGCTTTGGAATAATTCAAACAAATATTCTTGAGATCATCCCAAGAAGACTAAGATACATCTCCTCCAACCATAAGGTCCAATGCTTCCAGGCAGTTATCATTCACTCCTCTTAAATAGATTAACTTTTGTGAATCCTCCTGCAGCGCATGTTGAGGATTCTTTTGCAGATTGTATAAGAAGAGTGATATGTATTCCTCTAGGGTCTCATCTTCCTTCTATGACATTTGAAAAATTTCATATCCTTTTAAATCACCTCCTTTGCAGTATTCCTTATATTTTTGTAGAAATAAATCTCTCATTCCTTTCCAATCAGTTACTGCATTTTCTCCTAAGCCCATGAACCATCTGAGAGTTGACTCCTTCAATGTTGTTGGGATCAACTTTAGCTTATGACTATCAGTGTTATAGTCAAAAATTAGACACAAAATGTCAAACTCAAACAAAAAGGTGTCAGGGTCATCTGGAATAAGGCCATATAACTTTGGAAGGGCCGAAGCAGGTATGTTATTGAGATTAGGATTGTTGATAAGACTTGGAATATGAAATAGAAAGGTAGGAGCTGCCATTATTGGAGGTGCTGGATAATGAAACTGCAGATGGAAAGTATTATTAACCAAAAGGTTTTGGTCAACAAGTGGTATTGGATTAGAATTATCAAGGAAAATGGATAATATCTCTATAAAAGGATGAAGTTCAAATGGATCAAGAGGATCTTCTTCTATTGAAGATGATGCATCAAGAAATGGTAACTCAAGTTCTTCAAATTCTTCTTTCAATTTAACAGGTTCTTTTGGGAGAAATCTACCATGAACAATCACCTTCTTTGATGCATGCAAGTGAGTTTTTGAACTTGTGAAGCAAGCTCATAGCTACTGACTATTGACTTAGAATGGAAAACTATCTTAAAAATGAATGACTCATTAAGGTTCTTAGTTTGACACCATCCCCGACACGATGCCAAAAATGAATAGTCTCACAATAGGTAATGATAATCATGCCATTATCTCTCTTAGGAATAATATATTCATACTAAGGATTACTTTTCCCATCATGAAATTCATTTAGATTGTCAACCTAGGGACGTAGACTTGAAATGGGATAGCACAGTTTGTGCACAAAGTTCCTCAAAGAGTCATACTACCTATGCCGCAGGAATATAAAATGCATGAAAGAAACCTATGCTATTGTTGTAGGAAAGAAAGCACACTTAACTACTCAATGAAATTACTACTAAAAACTTGTAAACTTAACCTAAGCCCATTTAAAAACTCAAAGCGTTCACTATGTTTATCTCTACAAGTGCTACAGAAACGTTCACAATAATAATGCTGCAGGAGTAAAACAATAACTTCTACTTAAAAACATGGAAAATGCAGAAAGCAATTTTACTATATCCTAATCTACTCCACCTCCCAAGTGGGCCCCCTTGGTTGGTTTCTACTAACTACTAACACATAAGATACTTCAAAATCACTCTTTCATTATATTCTCATAAACTAATTACATAGTAATGGAACAATACATGAAACACAAAAAGAGTAGTTCTGTTACACTGAACACAAAAAACATGTATATTTTCTCATTGCACAACTAAACCAATCAAATCTCTTTATATAGAGGGTTGACACTTATTGAAAGCATGAAAGTAAAGTCTAACCAAGTCTCTCCATAGAAGAAGGAAATATAACAACCATGACAGAATACATTCAAGTTTGGATAACTGATTTTAACAAACTAATGAGCACTAAGGAAATATAGCATTGTTGTTTCCTATATTCTCTAGAATGATGGCTCCTTTCCAGTAGCGACATGATCCTCAGTGTTGTGATTGTTTTCTCCATTATAGGTAGAATTTCAATGCCTCTTATTTAATGTGGTCGATCCACTCTCCAGCTACTCCTTGTTCTCCTGGTAGGTTAGTAGCATGTGGTATGTATACAAGTCAACTACTCAATTCTTACCCAACCATTAGAACACAAATTGAAGTAGCTATATGAAGTACTGCAATTTATATATAATGTTCAACAAAACATGTCATATCTAACTACCCATAATCTTTGTGGTTCTAACTATACTTATCACAAGTTCACATAGTTATAGGTTCATGAATGTATTGGAAATGTTTCAACAGAGCTTAAAGATTATAATAAAATAGAGACATTAAATTGTCTAATCAATAAGTCACCCTCAATTAAGACATACCTAGCTGCTTGAAACTTAATTTTTCTCTTCTGGCTATCTGATTTTCTTCTTTAAAACTCATCTTTCTTAAATAATAAACAATGCTAGTGTATCAATGACAATTTTCAATGCTTACCTCATCATTGTCTTTATTTATATGATTTACTTGAGCAACTTCCAAGTTTGATTCT
Source organism: Chamaecyparis obtusa (assembly GCA_027943335.1). Taxonomy (NCBI): domain Eukaryota; kingdom Viridiplantae; phylum Streptophyta; class Pinopsida; order Cupressales; family Cupressaceae; genus Chamaecyparis; species Chamaecyparis obtusa. Next base: position 118,111 of record BSBK01000972.1, on the reverse strand, counting down.
GCCATTAAGTTTTCCAAACCTTTCCATTTGACCAAATTTGTTATCTGAATGTCTATGTTGAATTCATGTACTTGATTGACCCATCTACACCTCTTCCCAATAGTCCCAGTCTATCTAAAAATATCTTTTACAAATGCATTTGTGATGCAGGAGCATCTCGGGTCCTTGGCAATCCTGTGTCACCAAAAACATTTTGGAGTTTGTTTGTGTTGCTTAGTTTCTTCTTTGACCAAGTTGGTTGGTATTTGGTTAGTTTCCTTTGGTTATCGAGTGTGGTTGGTTATCTCCTGGGCAGTCAGTTGTTTCACTGGCGCTCAGTGGTGTGGTTTGTGTGGTTGGCTATTGCCTGGCATGTATGACTCTAAATGATGAAAATTAATGAAAGATCTTGCATTCTCTCTCTCATTGTGTTGTTGTTTGCTTCCATGTATTATTGAGTAGGCTAGGATCATTAGGGTGTGCCATTGTTTAGCCCCTCTTGACCCCTATCTTGCATCAGGTGGTATCATAGAGAGGTGAGATCTTGATCTAGGTCTGCGGATCTAGGTTTGTAGGTTCCTCTTGAGAAGCCCTAGTTGAATTTTTGTGGGTGGCATATTACAATCTGACTTGCAATTGTAGAGGGTTTTCAAGATGGTTCATGGGAGGTGAGATGCGGATCTAGGATTGGCAGACATGTTGAGACAAATTACTGCTAGATTAGAAGCTGTTGAAAGAGCCTAGAGAAGAGGTAGACATCTTGAAGATGTTAGTGATGATGAAATTGAGGAAGAACAGGTGAATTCAGAACCTGCACCTATTATGGATCAAGGTGAAGAAATATTTTTGAAGGCTTTGACAAGTATGAAGTCTACACCAAATTTCAATCCTCCCGAGTATGGTGGAAAATTGGATTCTGATGAATTGATGGACTGGATCACCAAGATGGAAAAGTATTTTGAGTATGAAAACATTCTTGAAGACAAGAAAGTGAAGATTGCAAACAAAAAGTTGAAAATCCATGCATCCTTATGGTGGGAACATCTACAGTTGGATAGAAAGAGGAAAGGAAAAGACAAAATCAAGGTATGGAATAAAATGGTGAATAAATTGAAAGGAAAGTTCTTACCTTGTGATTATCAGATTAACTTAGTTAGGTGAATGCAAAGTTTGAGGCAGAAAGATAGCTTGGTAAAGGAATATATTGAGGAATTCTATAGATTAGATATTAGACCTAGACATGATGAAGATAATGTGGAAATAATTGCTAGATACCTGAATGGTTTGAGAGTTTCCATCCAAGAGGAAATTAGTTTGGTCAAGTTGGAGAACATTGAAGAGGCTTATCAATTTTCATTGAAGGCGGAGGAGAAATTGAACAAAAGACATGAGAAAAGACAAAGAGGTCGAGGTGGTAGATTTCCTAGAGGAAGAGGTAGATCTAATGGTGAAAATGGTAGATCTGAACTAGAAAAGACAAGTCTGGACAAAGGCAAGACCGAGTGGAAAGTTGAAAGTTCATCTAGAGGCATAGGTAGTAACTACTGAGGTGGTTATAACAGAGGAAGTTTTCAAGGAACTTGTTATAATTGTGGAGAAGGACATAGATCTTTTGAATGTACACATGCTAGTAAGAAGGCTGGGAGCAGTAGAAATGCCTTGGTGCAAGAAGAATCACCGAATGAACCTAAGAAAGAAAATAACTTGATGGTAAGGAGAGCATTGTGGAATGAAAGAAAAAAGGAAGATCCGGTAAGGAAAATTTTGTTCAAGACTAGATGTAGAGTTTCTGATAAAGTTTGGAAGGTAATCATTGACAGTGGTAGCTCGAAGAATTTGGCATCAAAGGAAATGGTCACAAAATTGTAGTTGAAAAGGTTGGAACATCCGAAGCCCTATCAGATTTCATGGATCAAAGATGAGCATACATTCCTGGTAAGTGAATAATGTTATGTGAATTTGAAGATTGGAAAGTACTATGATAAGGTGTTATGTGATATCATGCCTATGGATTATTGTCATATTTTGTTGGGTAGACCTTGACAATATGATAGACACGCTATATATGATGGAAGATTGCATAAGTATACTATTGTAGCTGATGGAAAGAAACAAATCTTGTTACCATTGATAGAAGAAATTATTAGTAATGTTTGCACATCTGTGAAAGTTTGTTTAATGGAGGGAAGAAATTTTGTCAAAGATTTGAAAAAGAATGATGTATGTTTTGTTGTGATTCCTAACAAATCGAGTAAGAAAATAGAGGATAATGTCCCTAAGAAGATTGATAAGTTACTCACCATGTACAGTGATATCATTTATGATAATGTACCTAATGGTTTGCTAGTGAAAAGAAGCATTGATAATTGTATGGATCTAATTCCTGGAGCTAGTTTACCGAATAAGGAACCTCATCGGTTGATACCTATTGAGAATCAAGAATTGAGTTGATAGATTCAAGAGTTGCTAGAGAAAGGTTTGATCAGAGAAAGTTTGAATCCTTGTGTAGTACCTACTGTATTGGCACTGAAAAAGAATGGAGAATGGAGAATGTGTACTGATTCCAGAGAAATCAATAAGATAACAGTGAAGTATAGGTTTCCTATATTGTGAATGGATGATATAATGGACAGCTTGACTTGAACAAAGTATTTCACCAAAATTGATTTGAAAAGTGGGTATCATCATATCAAAATCAGAGAAGGTGATGAATGGAAGACTACTTTCAAGACAAAAGAAGGTTTGTATGAGTGGTTGGTAATGTCTTTTGGTTTAACTAATGCACCGAGTACTTTTATAGGGCTAGTGAATGAAGTTTTGAAGAAATTCTTGGGTAAGTTTGTGATTGTATATCTTGATGACATTTTGATATTCAGTAAGACCACAGAAGAACATTTGTTGCATGTTAGACAAGTTTTGAAGAGATTGAAAGAAGAAAAGTTGCTGATAAATTTGAAAAAGTGTTCATTCATGAAAGAGGAGATTGTGTATTTGGGATTTGTAATCTTAGCTGATGGTTTGAAGATAGATCCTGGAAAGGTTGAAGCTATTTTTCACTGGACTACACCTATGAATGCTAGTGAGGTAAGATCATTTCATGGTTTTGCAAGTTTTTATCGAAAGTTCATAAGGAATTTCAGTTCAATTTGTAATGCTATGACTGAGACTATGAGAGGAGATAAAAGAGAATTCAAGTGGACACATGGAGCTAACAAAAGTTTTGAGACTCTGAAGAAGAAGGTTTCTAAATTTCCTTTTTTGGCATTACCTGATTTCAGTAAGGTATTTCAAGTGGAATGTGATGCAAGTGGAAGTGCAATTGGAGCTATGTTGAGTCAAGAAGATAAACCTGTTGCTTTCTTTAGTGAAAAGTTGAATGATGCTAGAAGGAAATATTCTGTGTATGATCAAGAATTCTATGCTATTGTTCAAGCACTAAAGAAATGGAGACATTATTTGATACCGAGTGAATTTGTGTTGTATACTGATCATAAGGGTTTATAGTATTTGGGTAGTCAGAATAAGTTGAATCAGAGACATATGAAATGGGTTGAGTATTTGCAGAGTTACACATTTGTGATAAAGCATAAGAGTGGAGTCACTAACCAAGTTGTTGATGCACTGAGTAGAAGAAGATCTTTGATGACCAAGATGAAAATTGAAGTTCTTGGTTTTGATGAGATGAGAGATTCTTATGAGTTTGACCCTGATTTTTCTGAGCCATGGAGAAAGTGTAGAGCACCTATTCAAGATCAAAAAGACACTAAATGGGATGAATATTTTATTCAGGAAGGTATGTTGTTTAAAGGTATTCAATTATGTATACTGAGAGGATTAATGAGAACTAATTTGATAAATGAGAAGCATAGTAGTGGTTTGGCTAGACATTTTGGTATTGATAAAACATGGAAGTTTCTTAAAGAGAAATACTATTGGCCCTAGTTGTATAAAGATGTTCAAAAATTTGTGAAAAGTTGTGGAATTTGTCAAGTTGCAAAAGGAGTAAGTCAGAATACTAGATTGTATGTACCGATTGTTGTACCTAAGAAACCTTGGATTGACATTAGTATGGATTTTGTTCTCGGCTTACCGAAGACAGTAAGAGGTAATTATTCTATATTTGTTGTTGTAGATAGATTTTCTAAGATGGCACATTTTATACCTTGTAGAAAGATATCAGATGTAGTACATGTAACAGATCTTTTCTTTAAGGAAATTTTTAGATTGCATGGATTACCGAGGAGTATTATCTCTAATCGGGACAGTAAGTTTGTTGGATACTTTTGGAAGAAGTTTGGCACTGAGTTGAAATATAGTTCTACATTTCACCCACAAACTGATGGATAGACTGAAGTTGTGAACATAAGTTTGGGAAATATTTTGAGATGTTTAGTTAGAGACACACCAAGTAATTGGGATTCTGTATTGGCACAAGCAGAGTTTACATACAATAATTCAGTGAAAAGGAGTACTGGAAAGACACCCTTTGAGATTGTGAGTGGCATACAGCCAAGAGGTATATCTGATTTGAGAGACATTGTTGATGAAAGTAAGAGGAGTGCTGAAGGAGTAAAATTTGTTGAGTACATGAAGACATTGCATGAAGATGTGAAGCTAAAGCTGGAAGAAAGTAATCAGAAATATAAAGACAGAGTTGATAGATCAAGGAGACATAAGACTTTTGATGTTGGTGATGAAGTAAAAGTTCATTTGAAGAAAGGCCGAATTCTTGTTGGAACATATGGGAAGTTGAAGATGAAGAAGTTTGGACCTTGAAAGATTTTGAGGAAATTTGATAGTGAAAATGCATATGAAATTGAGTTACCTAATGACATGGACATATCACCTATTTTCAAAATTGCTAATTTGTATGAGTATCATGAACTTGATGAAGACATGGCAGTACCGATGGAATATCCTAAGAAATAGAAAGAGGAAGTTGAATAGATTTTGGAGCAAAGAATTGGAAAGACTACAAGAGGAAAACAATATATGGAATATATGGTAAAGTGGAAGAATAGATCGATTGAAGACAGTTCATGGATTTCACAGTCTGAGTTGGATGCAGCTTGGATCATACCTACCAAATGATTTGGATAATCATTTCAAAATAACCCCAGGTGTTTGATGGAGGAGCATCTCAGGTCCTTGGCAATCCTGTGTCACCAAAAACATTTTGGAGTTTGTCTGTGTTGCTCAGTTTCTTCTTTGACCGAGTTGGTCGATAGTTGGTCGATTTCCTTTGGTTATCAAGTGTGGTCAGTTATCTCTTGGGTGGTTAGTTGTTTCACTGGCACTCAGCGATGCTTGTCTGTTGCTCGGTCATCCTTGCTTACCAAGTAGTTTCTTTTGATTTTCTATTGAACCAACTTGTGCATTTATTATGGGTCATAGATTTAATGCTAAAATCCATCATTGGGAAGTGTGTGGTCCTAGATTTGACCATTCCTTCCATTGATTGTGGATCTAAAGGCTAACTTAGTTCAATAGACTCTTGTATAAATATAGTTGTTTGGTTGTAGTTTATGAGGTAGTTTCTAGTTAGAAGAAAAGAAGAGAATAGATTAGAGATTCTTGATAGATCCTCACATGTTTGAGGACTTCTATAATTCATTGTAATAACTGGCCCTAACCGAGAAGGCCTTACAGCCTGGCATTTATGACTCTAAATGATGAAAATTATTGAAAGATCCTGCATTCTCTCTCTCTCACTGTGTTGTTGTTTGCTTCACGTATTGTTGAGCAGGCTAGGATCATTAGGGTGTGCCATTGTTTAGCCCCTCTTGAATTTCCTTGCATCAATTTGGCACATAAGCAATAATTTGTGCCCCAAATAAGTATGGCTTAAAAGATATTACAGCCTTCACAAGTGCATAAGCTTATTTTTCAACTAGATCATAATTCAATTTAGAGGACTGTAAACATTTTCTAAAAAATGCTATAGGATGCTCATATCCATCGTCAGTCTTTTAGAGTAATACAACAACTATTGTATGAAAATAGGAAAATGAGAATACTTGAAAAGCTTTAGAAAAATTAGGTGACTTTAGTACTGGTGATCCCTTAATTGCCTTTTTAATTTTTGTAAAATCTTCTAAAGCCTCATTTGTCCAAGAGACACTTGCGCCCTTTTTCAACATTTTAGCAATAACCTTGAAAATTTTAGACAAGTTAGGAACAAACCTCCTTACAAAGTTGATTTTACCAAAGAATGATTGGATGGATTTTACTATTTTTGTGTTTTGAATCTTATCAATTGCAACTACTCTTCTAGGATCAATTCTCACCCCTTCTTTTGATATAGTGTGTCCCAAAATCTTTCTTTCAGTAACCCCAAAATGGCATTTATTTGGATTCAAATATATCCCATACTCTAATGCTCTTTTAAAAATATTCTCTAAATGCTTACAATGATCTTCTTCTCTCTTAGAATATTCTATAAGGTCATCCTAATACACAACTAGGATGTGATCAATCAAGCTATCAAATGCTACATCCATAGCTCTTTGAAAAGTAGCCCCTACATTTATTAGTCCAAAAGGCATTATATAATATACATAAGTTCCCCATGGTGTTTTAAAAGCTATCTTATATTGCTCTTCTTACTTTAACTTTACCTGATTGTATCCAGAGAAACCATCCATCATGGATAATAACTCATTACCTTTCACCTTCTGTAATAAAGCCTCCATATTTGGAAGTGCATAATTATCCTTAAGTGATGAAACATTTAGATTTCTAAAATCTACACATAATCTGATGTCTCCATTCTTCTTCTGGACATGTACCAAATTAGAGACCCAGGTTGAATGTCTGATTGGTTTTATTATCCCAACATCCCTCATCTTAATCAATTTTTCCTTCATCTTAGGATCCAATGTAGGGTTTATTTGTCTCTATCTTTTTCTAAAAGGATTTGCATAAGGTTTCAAAGGTATCTCATGTTGGAAAAATCCTCCCTATAAGCCTTGAGGTCATCGTAAGACTAGGCAAATACATGTATGTATTTCCTCAATAAGCCAATGATACATGCCCTAATTTTTGGAGTTAATTTTTTGCCAATAAAATTTTCCCTAGGTGCTTGTTCATTTCCAAAATTTACCCTTTCCACATCATCAACAACAACATTTTCCATCTGAACACCTCCCTTAATATCCTTATCATCAAATATTCTTTCTAAGGCTACTAACCCCTTGGGAATATTATTTGTCTTAAGTTGTATAACATATTTCCCAAACAAAATTTCCTTAACATTCTGGTCTTCTACATATACATTCTAATCAATTAGCTGATTTTCATATTTACCTTCACATATCATGAATTGACTTATGTCCTTTTCATCCTCGAATACTTTCCAATTGCATATGTTGTCTAGGACAACTGGTCTGGTCTTGATTTCTACTTGGGTAATATCTTCATATGAGATATCATTGTGCTTGATTGCAATGGTAGCCATTAAATCTGCAAGTATGTTTTCTAATCTATCTATCCAGTTTATAGAAAATGCATCAAAACATTCTATTAAGTCCCAAACCTCATTCCTATATTTTCTTAATATATCCTTCTTAGCAAAAAAATTATTTTTAACTTGAGATACAATTAGTTCTCAATCACCATACACACTTAAACATCTTATGCCATGCTTGTTAGCTATCTTTAAACCAATAATAAGAGCTTCATATTCAACTACATTATTTGTGCATTCAAAAGATAACACAAAGGAATATTTAAAATATTTTCCATTAAGAGAAATAAAAACCACTTGAGCACCATTTCCATCTTTTGAACAAGAACCAACAAAATTCATTTTCCAAATATCATTTTTATGTTCATTTGGATGAATTTCAATGACTTTAGTATTTTGTAGGGCATCCTTAGAAATACTTACCTTGAAATTATCTATGTCAGCGTGGCAAAAACATGTCATTTGATCGGGTTCCATTGACTCAATGATGTATGAAGATCTTAGTTCCCTATTAATTTTGACAGTCCTGACATTCACTGGGATAGAAGCATAAGACAAATCTAACTGAACATTTCCACCAACTAAATTAGACCATTGTCTAGATAATAACATGCCATTATTTGGTGGGACTTCTATCATAATAATATAAATTTTATAAGGTGTTTCAAGACAAGGAGGGAATTTACATTTATCTTCATTAGATTAGGTGGACTATTTTTTTCAACAATGTTGCCTAGTACACCTAATCTAGAGGAGGAAACATTAAGAATTGACATTGGGACACTTGAGAGATGTTTTTAGAGACTACATCTTATGGGTGATCCCACAATAATATGTCCCACTTTTTGGGCAACTTTGATACCGAGACAAACATTTATAAATTTTTTTTACTTTCAGACACCTATTGCTGCAAGACCATTAAGAATTTTAAGATGATGTAAACTAGTGACTTTAATAATTTTGTTTCTAGTTTTTAAATAAATATTTTTAAAAAATGGAATTTCTTTGAATCCATTTTTCCTTCCCATTTGAAAAGTGGTTTTTTTGAAAAATCAACATTTTTAAGGAGTGAAACTCACTTTAATCATCATAATTTTTTTTTCTAAAAATGATAAAAATAAAATTCTTTCAAACTTTAGTTTTCCACATGAATATCTAGAGAATCCAATTGGTTTCATTCAATTTGGTTGAATATTTTATAGTTTATTAAGATATGAAATGAAATTAATTTAATTTGGATGTAGGTTCATGCAGATCACTCTAACTTTATCTATATATATCAAAATTCATTTTTATTTTTTTGATAGAAAGGTAACATAATATCTATTTCCTAGACATTTTTCATAATCTTTTTATCCCTAATTTACTATTTTTCCTGAAGTGTCAAAGAGAGAAGTTTATAAATGACTAGACAACCTATGTTTAATTAAACTAAAAACTGAAAGTCACAATGAAATAAATATATATTAAAATCATAATCTAATACTTCTCCATACATATTAATTTTAGAATTGGGGAGGCTTCTTATATGCACTTTGGTTTTGTTTCTTCCTAAGGGGAGGAACATTGTTTGAAAACCATGGAACATTTTCTAAATATAGTTTGGAGCATCTATCATTGGCGCACATTGTATTTTGATAGGGGACTATATAGTCTCTCTTCTTCTCTCTTATGGAGGTAATTTTTCTTCATATGATGTCTTTTCCTTCTCATTTTCATCTCTCTTTTTGGAAGGATATTTTTCCTATTGGATTTTCTCTCTTTCTCTAATTTTGAGTGATTTATTTGCGGTTGTGCATGGTACCTAAATGGCCTAATAGTTGAGACCCCTCTTGCATTGGGTGAATAAATTATCCCCAAGTTTCACTTAAAGAGGGTGTTAGAATATATTTACATGTTGTACCTAGTGGTGGTCAAGTTTTCTTTTGTAGTGCAAAATTTGAAGAAAATTACCTTAGGTTGAGGAAATACAGTTTATATTCTTGATAGGGTTTCAAAAATAATCTTTCATAAGTCTTAAACCCTACCCACGTTCTATTTATTCATTACCTTTTTGGAATCACTTAAGTCAGGTTTAAGCATGTGCCTTAAGTCGTCATCGAAGGGTCCAAATCCTTTAAGTCATGTTTCCTAGTGGGACCCTCATTTTAATATTTCCTAAGTTTATAGTTCCCAACATGTTTTAAAAGAACACACCAATATTTTTTCAATCTAATGGTGGGTGCAATCCTGTGATGAAAATTTGTATGAAGTTTACCCTTTGCGGGATCACGCTGTTAGGATTAACAAGGCAGAAATAACAATTATGTGCAAATATAACTAATATCAGAAAATAATAAACCACACAGAATAGAACACAATGGCACACAGATTTAACGTGGTTCACCCAATCCTTGGGCTACGTCCACCAACAGAAAGTCCAATATTATTATTATCCAGTGATTACAACCTGATTACAATCCGTAATCCCTTACAGCCCAACTCTGCTGCAAGTACTAAAATCATACATCGTAAAAATCCCTAACCCTAAGCCATATTATACAATATTTTCCCGCTTTAGGGTTAGAATGAGTTATAAGTAGTCGGCCCAAATAACCAAAAAAAGTAGTCGGCCTCAAAAAAATTTTCCTCAGGGGCTGCGCCTCCGAACCCCTACTCTTGGGGGCTGCCGCCCCCAAACCCCCGCTCGGGGCCTGGCCCGGCCCCGAACCCCGGCGAGGTCGGGAGGAAAAGTGTATAGTACTTTCCTGGATAGTACTTTCCTGATTAGTCACCACAAGCTAACAATCTCCCACTTGGTGACTGATCAGTATCCACACTATACTAAAAAACCTCCCACTTGGAGACTGATCCTGTAGCAATACCGCTACCCACATGAGGCTCCCACTGGATTGAACCACCTTGGACTCAGTTGTTCCTTTATTTTGTTCAGTCTAAAAGACCAACTGAAGCTGAACACGAGTTCAACTTCTCCCTTGTTACTACCTTGGTAAACATATCTGCTGGATTATCATCAGTATGAATCTTTTCCAGCCTTAACTGTCCATCATCCAAAACTGATCGAATGAAATGGTACCGCAACTGTATGTGTTTTGTCTTTGAGTGTAAAGTAGAATTCTTTGCAAGATGAATGGCACTTTGGCTATCTGTATGTAGAAAATTATCCTTTTGTGGATGTCCCAATTCTTCCATGAAGAATTGAAGCCATATCATCTCCTTGGCTGCCTCTGTAGCAGCAACATACTCTGCCTCTGTAGTGGATAAAGCAACCACCTTTTGTAGTCGAGAAATCCAACTCACTGCTGCCCCACCAACAGTAAATATATAACCTGTAGTACTCCGCCTGCTATCTATATCTCCTGCCAAATCTGAGTCAACATAGCCTTGTACAGTAGTAGTAGAACCCCCAAAGTGTAAACACTTACTGGATGTGCCTCTCAAATATCTGAGAATCCATTTGACTGCATTCCAATGCTCAATACCAGGGTTACTCATATAACAGCTAACGACTCCCACTGCGTGTGCAATATCTGGCCTAGTACATACCATAGCATACATTAAGCTCCCTACAGCTGAAGCATAAGGTACCTTAGACATTTTAGTCTCTTCTTCTGGTGTCTTGGGACACATATCCTTAGTCAATTTCAAATGACCAGGCAAAGGTGTGCTGACAGCTTTGGCATTTTCCATACAGAAATGTTGCAACACCTTCTCAATATAATCAGCCTGAGATAGAGACAATTTCCTATTTTTTCTATCTCTACAAATTTTCATACCAAGGATTTGTTTTGCTGCCCCCAAATCCTTCATAGCAAAAGATTTTGCTAACTGTTGTTTCAACCCCTTAATGTGATCCATGTTAGACCCAGCTACAAGCATATCATCAACATATAAACATAAAATAATGTAGCTGTCATCATCCAACCTCTTAAAATAAACACAATGGTCAGAATGACACCGACTATATCCATGCCCATTCATAAAAGTGTCAAATTTAATATACCATTGCCGAGGTGCTTGCTTCAAGCCATATAAACTTTTCTGCAATCTGCACACCAAATTCTCCTTACCCTTGACCTCAAATCCTTGTGGCTGAACCATATATATTTCTTCATCCAAATCACCATGAAGAAAGGCTGTTTTAACATCAAGCTGCTCTAAATGCAAATCTTCAGTAGCCACAATACTTAAAACAGTACGAATAGAAGTCATTTTAACAACTGGAGAAAATATCTCATCAAAATCAATACCATGTTTCTGTGCAAATCCTTTTACAACTAATCTGGCTTTAAATCTTTTCGTACCTCCATCCTCTTCTTTGATCCTGTAAACCCATTTATTCTGTAAAGCCCTTTTACCTGCAGGTAACTTACATAAATCCCATGTCTGATTTTTTAGCAAAGAGTCCATTTCATCTGTCATTGCAGACTCCCACTGAAGCTTTGTATCCACCTGCACAGCTTCATTATAACATTCAGGTTCACCAGCATCTGTTAACAGAATAGAATACAAAGATGGAGAAAATCTTTCTGGAGGTCTACTTAGCCTTGTTGACCGTCTAACACTCACTGGGGTGTGTGGTATTTGTTGTTGCTGTTGTTGCGGAGCATAAGGAACTACTGGAACATGAACTTGTGGAGTATCATCCAGTACTACATAGTCATTTTCTTTCTTCTCATGCTGCAGCAACAGATCTTTGTACAATACTTTCTCATTGAATATGACATCCCTACTTCTTACAATTTTATGATTTTCAAAATCCCAAAGCCTATAACCAAATTCATCAATGCCATACCCAACAAATACACATTTCTTTGACTTAGCTTCCAGCTTGGTTCTATTTTCAGAATCTATAAGTGCAAAGGCTTCACAACCAAAGGTTTTGAGAAAAGAATAACTCACCTTCTTACCACTCCATGCTTCCTCTGGAATACCACAGTCCAAAGGAGTAGAGGGGCCTCTATTGATTAAATAAACAGCAGTGTTCACTGCCTCTGCCCACATATTTTTGGGCAGCCTAGCATGCAACCTCATACTCCTTGCACGCTCCATTATTGTCCTGTTCATGCGTTCAGCCACTCCATTTTCTTGTGGAGTCCTTGGTACAGTTTTCTGCCTACGAATACCATTAGAGGAACAATATTCTTCAAATTCTGTGCTACAATACTCACCACCATTATCAGATCTGAGACATTTTAACTTTTTACCAGTCTCAGTTTCAACCAAGCATTTCCATTTCTTAAAAGTTTGAAATACATCAGATTTCTGTCTAAGGAAATAAATCCATACTTTTCTTGTTGCATCATCTATAAATGTAACATAATACAGAGAGCCACCAAGGGAAGATACCTGAGCTGGTCCCCATACATCTGTATGCACAAGCTCTAATCTCTCATTTTTCTTTTCCTTCCCACTCTTCACAAAACTAACTCTCTTTTGTTTTCCATAAACACAACTTTCACAGAAATCCATATTGACACATTTCAGACCAGGTAAAACTTTCTTTGAATGAAGTAATTTCATACCTTTTTCACTCATGTGCCCGAGTCTGTTGTGCCACAGTGCTGTGTCAAAATCTACAGCAACAGTTTGATGTTCTTCCTGCTCAACTGCAGCCACTGTTCCTGAGCATTCATTATCTTCTGAAACAATTAAAGTAGAAGGAACAGTATGACCTGTACAAAGATATAAGGTGCCTACTTTCACACCTTTTGCTACTACTAAGGAACCTTTTGAAACCTTCCAATTTTTATCATTAAAAGTAACTGTGCAACCCTCATCACCTAGTTGCCCTGCTGAAATTAAATTCCTACTCAGCCTTGGAACATGTCTTACCTCTTGTAGTAGCCAATGATTCCCATTCTGCAACTTAATCTTAATTTTTCCCTTTCCAACAATCTGACAGGGTTCATTATCTCCCAAATAAACTAGCCCAAAATCCCCTTGGACATAATCAACAAAATAACTTCTATGGGGTGTAGCATGAAATGAAGCCCCAGAATCCAAAACCCATGAATCATCAATACTTTCTAAGGACAAGAGCAAAGCATCCTCCTCAGATTTGTTACTTACCACATTTGCCTCCTTGTTTCCATCATTTTTGTCTCCTTGATCTTTCTTCCGAGACCAACAATCTTTCTTCTTATGACCTGGTTTTCCACAGTACCAGCAATCATTTGGCCCTTTAGATTCAGACCTCTTTCCCTTTGATTTTTCTCTTGATTTCCCACGATTTCCAGAGTTGTTTCCTCTATCTCTTGTTCTGCCTTTGCTTTCTGTGTTCAATACACTACCCGATGTGGATGCCCCTGAGCTTTTCTTACGAATTTCCTCACTCAATATAACACCAATAACATCATCATACTTTAGGGTATTAGAACCAGAAACATAATTACTAACAGCCATTACCAAGCCATTCCAGCTTTCTGGCAAAGAACACAAAATCAATAGAGCCCTAACCTCTTCATCAAAAGTAATTTTAACTGAGGTTAATTGACTTGTAACTGTATTAAACTCATTCAAATGATCAGTAACTGATCCACCTTCTACCATTTTCATATTAAATAAACGCTTCATAAGAAATACCTTGTTTGAAGCTGAAGGCTTTTCATACAACTTCGCTAGGGTTTCCATCAGATCTTTAGCTGTCTTTGCTTCAGTAATATTGAATGCCACCGATTGTGCCAGGCATAGACGAATACTCCCTAGTGCCTTCCTATCCAAAATATCCCAATCCTCCTGAGACATTGATTGCTCTTTCTTGGCTACTCCCTCTAATGGCCGCCATAGATCCTTCTGATAGAGATAATCCTCCATTTGCATCTTCCATAACTGGAAGTTCTGCCCATTAAACTTATCAACCTTCAGCCTACCCTCTTCTGCCATTTCTCCCACTTAACCGAGAGACTCTCCCACTAACTCGTGAGACCTGCTTCAGAGAATAGATGAAAGAACGAATGAAATAACCTCGCTCTGATACCACTTGTTAGGATTAACAAGGCAGAAATAACAATTATGTGCAAATATAACTAATATCAGAAAATAATAAACCACACAGAATAGAACATAATGGCACACAGATTTAACGTGGTTCACCCAATCCCTGGGCTACGTCCACCAACAGCAAGTCCAATATTATTATTATCCAGTGATTACAACCTGATTACAATCCGTAATCCCTTACAGCCCAACTCTGCCGCAAGTACTAAAATCATACATCGTAAAAATCCCTAACCCTAAGCCATATTATACAATATTTTCCCGCTTTAGGGTTAGAATGAGTTATAAGTAGTCGGCCCAAATAACCAAAAAAAGTAGTCGGCCTCAAAAAAATTTTCCTCGGGGGCTGCGCCCCCAAACCCCTGCTCTATAGTACTTTCCTGGATAGTACTTTCCTGATTAGTCACCACAAGCTAACACACGCCTGGGCGACACATAGCAGATGGTGGGCCCTGGTCAGAGTTAAAGAAAAAGAAAAAGTAACATGCAAATCAGATTCAATAAAATGGTGGGCATGAGGCCTCAAACCAAAGATGCATACCTTTTAGCCATTGTGGGATCATGCCTTGTTGACATGTGTCCACCTTGAGATCATGGGGTCAATTTTAAAGAAAATAAAAGAAGATAAAGCACTATTAGATCAAGTTTTATCTGACGGTTGACACAATCCCAAGATGAAGAGTTACTCATTTTTTAATGATCAAGGTATTATGCATTGGTGACACCTATCCAAGATGATGTCACATATCTTTAGGCTGATAAGTAGTAAAGTAAGGAAATATGTTTTTTGATCCAACGGTTGAGGCATTTCCTTGATCAAAAGTTACAAGTGGGATACTGATCATGAAATCACACCTCAGTGACATGTGTCCAAAGAAAATATACAGGTTGGTTAAAGTGATGAATAATGTGATAACCAAGCATAGAATTAACCGAGTGTGATAACCAAGTATAGTTATAACCAAGTCCTGTTTGATAAAGAAGGAAAAGGGTGGGGCCTAGGCACCATGTAATGTTCAAGTGCTATTTTTTGATTTTTTAATCTTCTACCATGTGGAATGAGGTGGAGGTCATTGGTCCTTTGACCTTTTTTTGTGGACTGCATGATGTTCTGAGAAGGGTTTTGATCAATGACCCTATTTTCAATTTTCTTATTATTTGTTGAAGTACTTTTTTAAATTTGAATTCTTTGAGAAGTTTCTGATGACACAAAAACTTCAAGTGGTGGTCATATTGTGAGTTGAAAAGAAAGGGGGTGGGTCAAGCTAGTCACATGATGACATTTGGTAATTCTTGGTTAAAATTGATGACAAGATATGGAGTTAGCGAGCCACAAAGATAAGAATTCTAGTCCAATCCGATCCGATTTTGCAGAGATAACAAATGAAAAAATTGTAGGTGAAAATTGATGAATGAATGTCATGGTGGTCAATCAGATCAGATTTTTTTGTCCTTGATCACCGCTAAAATCTAATTTTGTAGGGGACACTCTACATGAAGGAGTTATGTTATGGAAATTGTTAGAGAAATTCAAGCCCTGCCGCATAGAGGTAGGTGAAATAGTGCTTAAATTGATTGAAGCTAAGGAAAAGAGGCCATTTGATGAAATAAATCTTGTCCTAGTAGTTCACTTGTTATGGTTTCACATACAGTGTAAATCAGTTTGGATTCTGATATCTTTGGGATTTTCAACCATCCCTTCTATAATTAATTCATTTTTCCACAAGTTTTTGTGGTGGTTGACAAATTAATCTGACATAAATTATTTGAATCTTTTTGCAATTCTTGTTCTATAAAAGGATTTCTAGGATCATTTAGAAGTGTTGGAAAAACTAGTTGAAAACAAAGATAGAAAAATTATAGGTTTTCAGTCAAGATCTTTTTACAGAGTCTGTAATGTTTTTCTTGCAAAGATCTTAATGAAGCATATAGTGTTCTATATTCATTTGTGGGATGTTTTATGTCTAGTCCAGTATTACCTGTATTAGTTTCAAGGAAGTTAATAAAAATATTTTAGTAGAAAATTTTCTTTTAATCTTGTCTCCTTCTATAGTGGTTTATGATTTCCTATGTCTTGTGAACAAAGAGCTCAAGATCATAGTTGCAAATTTGTTTTTGTATGTCCTGATATACTTTTCTTTCAATTCAAGGAGTTAAGTAAATGCTTAGTATAACCTGACATAGTTATAAGGTATTATAGAGGAGTGTGATAAGAATGAGGTTTTCAGTATAAATTGATTTTTATTTGCAATGTAAATGATTGGATCACCAACCCTAGTATGTAATTTCCATAAATATGCCCAATGAATAAGGCACTGATCACAGAGAATTAGTCAAGAAAATATTCTTTCTTTTATCTTAGTTTAAATTTGAAATTAAATCAGAAATTTTTAAAGTTCAAGTTGTAGACTAAAGTGGAAAAGCTCCTGCTTAGCTTGTGCATGATTTGGTAGTGTGACTATCTCTCACAGTATCTCTTTATTTCATAAGTAGGAGAATATATTTAGGGAATTTATCTACTTTGTTAAGGATTAGTAAAAAGGAAATTTAAAAAGTGAATGAATCTAATCCTAGGTGTACCCACCTGAATTCTGTAGAGTTTGAAGTGTAGAAAGCCTAAGAGCTTTGTTAATTAGTCCTTGTTCTTTTTTGAGTGTAATGATTGTGGGAAGTAAGATAAACCATAGGTTCATTTCTTTGTTTCCAAGGAAGTTAAAATTCTGCTAAACCAAAAGCCAACAAAATGGTGACTCCGCTGGGGGGATAGTAGTAAATCAAGTTATCTATAACACAGGTTCCAAATTGAGCTGGACTCCTGGCCTGCTTATCTATTTAAACCAATAATTTGACCTTTGAAAACAAAGATCTATACTTTTCCATCCCATGTATTTGTTTCATCAATAGAAGATTATTGGGTTTTGCTTAGTTTCCTTGTGGTTTCCCTTTTGTCTTGTGTTTTTCCTTATCACAGTATTCATATTGTTGAGAACCAGTGTTATTTTCCCAGCTTGTGTTGGGAAGTGAGTCAAAGAATCTTTGTATCAGTGTTGAGTAATAAACATTATTTTACATACACTTTATAAATATGAGTAATAGAAATACCAGATCTTGGAGGAGGGATCATCCTAAAGATAAATTGAAAGATGGGCTTCCAAGTACCTCTAGATCTGGTCAGCCAAGGAAAGAAAAGAATGAAAAGAATATATCTCAGACTTGGAGAGAAAAGAAGAATGCTAGAGAAGGGGACCTAATCCAACCTAGCTAGGAAGGGAATGCATCAAAATATGTAGAGGCTATGGACCTTGGATTGGGTATGTATGAAGAATACTATTCTCCCGATGAGAAAGGAGAAGATTGATCATATCAAAATCAAAAGGACATCCATAATGAGTCTCAGAGACATAGTAGGAGGTCAAGAAGAAAGTTAAGAGGTGGAGAAGGTAGGAATTCCCCTCATGCTCCAAGTTATTCACCCTTAGAGAGCCCTTATGTCCCAAGAGATAGAAAAGATAAATTTCACATAGAGAATTTAGAATATAAAACCACTCTCCTTGATTCTAAAGATATTTTTCAAGAAGTTCATGACTTGGAGAGAATAATTCAGGAGCAGATTATTATTAGAAGAAAAAGAGAAAATAAAAATAAGAAGAGGTAAGACAAGCTCAAATTAGGTCTGATTAGTTAAGAAGGCAATTACTGAGCCTAGAAGCAATAAATTTTATTGCAATATAGGTAATAAAAATCAAGAAGAACCTGCCATATGTCACATTTTTGAAGCTACAAAACCTAAGGATAAAGGTAAGAAGGTGGCAATTGGAATTCAATAAATGAACCTGTGAATGAAATAGTTTCAATGAATCAGGTTTCCAAATTGGATACTGATCTTGAGAGGGATAAAAGAGAGAACAATATCTTAGCCAAGGAGCTTGAGAAGGAAGAATTGGAGGCAACTACTCTAGAGATAAAGTAGAAGATTGATTTTCTCAGAGAGTCCTTAGGGCCTTTAAAAAAAATAACTATTGTTCCACCACCAGCTGGTGCTAGAATTTATGCTACATCAAATGCTAAAGAATCCACCTCCCAAATTGATAATTCATTCTAAAGGAGACCATTTCAAGTAGAAACAAAAAAACAACTCTCTTTTCTTGGTATTCCTGGTTATCCTAATACAATCCCAAATAAAATTAGAGAAAGGCTTCCTAAGTTTGCTAGAAATAATGTCATTACACGTGAAGAACATTTAACCAAATTTGTTGACATGATGTATGACTATGAGATTGAACATGAAGATGTTATAATGAAACTATTTGTTCAATCAATAATTGAGGATGCTAAGGATTGGTTTAGAGGACTACCACATGATTGTGTAGGGTCTTGGGATGAATTTATAAATTGTTTCAAAGATCAATATGGTGAAAATATAATGAAGGTTTCATGCTGAATGAATTCAACAATATTGAGAAGAATCAAAATGAAGAAGTTCTTGAATTCAATGTAAGATTTTAAGAGGGCATGCACAAACTTTTCCAAGTAATGAGGCTGGATGACAAGGTATGTCTACAAACTTATTTAAATTATTTTGATGCCAAGATGGGATATCTTCTCAAGGATAAGAACCCTAGGACTCTTAGGGATGCTTATAGGATTGTTGTGAATATTGAAAGTAATAAAAGAGAATCTGATAAGTTAGGTAGAAGGGAAGTTGATAAGGGTACTAGAAATGAGAAACCAGATGATGATAAATTGGATAAAGTAATAAATGTCCTTAAATATTTGAAAGAACCTAATGTTAGGAATGATAAAGGTTTTAATGATAAGCCTCAGTTTAACAATTTTAATAGGTAGAATAAACTGCAAAATTTTCCTTTTAATACCCAATGGAAAGCTGAGAATGCTGTGCCCCCTCCTGAAAAAACTAGTAATGATAAATCTACCCTAGATCTCTTAAAAAAAAATAATGTGAATATTGTTGAAGATACACCTTGGTGTATGGTTTTCCAATCCCCCCCATTTACTTAAATATTGTGCAATTGCCCAATCTATTTCTCTATCTTAGAATGAAAATTATGATAAATTTAACCAAGAAAATCATAATGACAATATTGGATGCAACATGGATATTTACATGGAGTATAATTATGTGTCAGACCAGGCAGAGTCTGTGGTTGATGTGAATTCACAAAGATACAGAGATGAAATGTTTTAATAACAGGTTTTTTCTGATGAAGAAGACAAAGATAATTCAACATGCAATATGGTATCTCGATTGGAGCATGAGGAATTAAGAAGAACTTAAAAAGAAGTAATTTATAGAGTCATAAAAAATATGATTGCTTAGGCCAGCATAAATTATCAGTTGAGAAATAGAACATTGAATGAAGATGTTGGGAAGCCTGCTAGTATGTTCATCAAGAAGACAAATAAAAATGCATCTGTTGAGGGTAAACCCAAGGATAGTCTTACTGTGAAGATTAAGGATCTAAAAGGAAATAAATCCAGGATCCCAAGAGAGCTAAGGTAACTAAGGAAAATGTAACACAAGATTTTGATAAGAAGACTGATAAACCAACCATTCCTGTGGTTGGGGCTGACAACCCCAATGTGGGAGCTAAATCTGTCAAGCTGGAAGGAAACACAAAAGAAGGAGGTATGCTTGTTGAAATACCTCATTATACTCTAGTTTATATGATTTCTTTGTTGTCACAAATTACTATTAAGGTTCCCTATTTAGAAATGTTAAGAATAGAATAATATAAGAACATGACCTTAGCATGGATAGGGAGTCTGGAAAATTCTAAAACTCCTAATGATAATATTTTTTATATACCTGTGGAAGAAACAAAGAAAATGAAAGAGGCAGAAGGAATAACCTCTCAGATCCCACAATTTTATTTAGATAGCTCTGCTACTACCTATTTGGATAATATTGATCCATTCATCCTCAATATCATAGTGAATGGAAAAATTGTCAGGAATTGTATGATTGATTCATGGGTATCTAATACTATGATGCCTTCCAAAGTGATGAAGTCATTAGGACTTAAGGTAGATACAACATAGGAAAGGTGTTATACTCTAGATTCAAGAAAAGTTCTTGTAATTGGAACTATTAAGGCCTTGCCTTACAAACTTTCAACATACCTTGAAAGGACTTAAATATGAGTGTGTTGGTTGTTGATATCCCACCCCATTATGGAATGTTACTATCTAGAAAATGGAGTTCAAATATGGGTGGGAGTTTACAATGTGATTTACCTTTAGCTACTTTCCACATTGATGACCAATTTGTAAAGGTGGAAATAGAGCTTAGGGTTCCACACATGATAGATTAGAATGTGGATAATAACACAACTTGTTTCATTGATACTAATATAAATGCCTTTAGAGATGAAGTTGTTGTCATAGAGAAGGGAACTCAACTTGCCCCTATAGATGTTGAAGTAAATAAGTTTTCTAATATAGAGGACTTATGGACTATGTACTTTGATGGTGCTAGTTCAAAAGAAGGTTTAGGGGCATGCGTCTTAATAATATAACCAAAAGGAAGTACATACAAGTTTTCCTTCACATTGAACTTTACCTATACAAAAATACGAGGCTCTGTTGCTTGGTTTGAAGTTAGTAGCAAGACATGGAATTAAATGCCTGCATGTTATCGGTGATTCTGAGCTGGTTGTATCCTAAGTAAGGTATTCCTATGCATCTAAGAGTAAGAGATTGAAATAATACATGAATGTTGTTTGGGATTTGATGGAAGAATTTGATGCTTTTGGCATTGTATGGATATATAGGAGTAATAATAAGATGGAAGATTTGATAGAAAATGTTGCAATTAAGTCATATGATGTAACATTTTTTGCAATAGCCAAGATTTGAGTGTAGGCAAGGCCATGTGTGCTTGATAATGTTAAAAATTGGTAAGATTTTAAAGATGATATAGATATTCTTAAATTCATGAATTGTGAAGACAAATTTCATGGGTAGGAATTGGATTGTAGTGCCTTTTTAAAAATTATTAATGAAAAAGACACCATTCTTAGAAGTAAAATAATTCAACTAAAGACAAATAAAGTTCCAAAGGGCTTGGTTGTTTTGGAAAACATTTTCGACAACCAGGATAGAGCTAGAATAGAAACAAAGGATAAAATTATTGATAAATTGATGAAATAAATTTGGGTACTAATGAATTCCCCCAAAGGTTTATATTGGTAAGAGGATGTCACCTCATGTAAGGAAAAACTTGATTGAGTTATTGAGAAAGTATAGACATGTTTTTGCTTGGTCATATGATGATCTGAAGGCTTATAGGGAGGATTTATTTTAGCATGTTATCCATCTTAAAGATGATGCAAAACCTTTCAGGAAAAAGAAAAGGCCTATTATCCCAAGTCTTACTCCCAAAATCTAGGATTAATTGATGAAACTCAGAGATGCTTGTATTATCAATCCCATTAGGCATTCATCATGGGTTTCTAAGCTGGTCCCAATTAAAACAAAGCATGGTGACATTAGGTTATGTGTTGATTTAAGGAATATCAACTTGTCTTCCCTCAAAGATAATTATTGTTTGCCTAATATGTAGGCTATGTTACAAAGGGTGACTGGTTTTGAGCTAATGTCCATGATGGATGGTTTTTCTGGATATAACAAGGTTCTTTTTTAGGAACCAGAGTAGTTTAAGACCACATTTACTACACCATGGGGAGATTATGTGTATGTAAGAATGAATTTTGGTCTTACTAATATAGGAGCAACTTTTCAGAGGGCCATGGATGTTGCTTTTTCTGAATTCATTAATAAATTCTTGGTGGTATACCAGGATGACTTGACAACATATTCTAAGAAAGAGGATGATCATTTTTTTCATTTGGAAAAGATATTTGCAAGGGATTTTTAATATGTTGTATCTTTGAACTCAAGCAAGTGCTTCTTTGGTGTGACTGGAGGAAAATTGCTGGGTCACTTAGTTTCTAAAGAAGGTGTTAGAATTGAACCTAAGAGAGTGTCTACCATTGATAAAATCCAGCAGCCTAAAAATGTGAAAGGTATTCAGTCTTTCTTTGGACAAGTGAATTTCTTAAGAAGGTTTGATACTAATTCTATAGAAATTAGCAGACCTATTTCAAAGATGTTAAAGAAAGGAACTAAGGTTAATTGGGATGGGGAGCCATCTGTGACTTTCCAAAGTATAAAACAAGAAATTAAGGATGCTCATGTGCTTAAGGCTCTAGATTATGATAAGCCAATGTATATGTTTTATTTTGTTACAAAAGAATTCAAAGGGATTTGAGAAACCAATTGCATTCTTCAAAAAGTCTCTTCAGGCTGCTCAGTTAAAATATGAGATAAATGAGAAAAAGGGTTATGCTTCAGTAAAAGAAGTGAAGGATTTTAGACGTTACTTGATGGTAGCAATTATTTTTCCTTATGTTCCTAGTGCTACAATAAAATATATTTTCACACAACAAGAGGTCTCAGGCAAGAGGTGTATATGGATTAACAAAATCCAAGAGTTCAACATTGATGTTCAAATTACCAAGTTGGTCAGAGGTCAAGGGATTGAAAAGCTGACGACCCAAGAAAATTTAGATGCTAACTAGATAAATTAGGTTGAGGAAGAACAAAGATCATATACTTGTGATATGGATCTTTGTGATTGGTATGTTGACATCATTTATTATTTTCAAAAAATGAATTTCCCTCTTAGTTTGAGTGAAAATGCTAAAAGAACCTTGAAACTTCATGCCATCAAGTATGAAATAATACTAAATAAGATATCATGGAGAATTGTTGATGGTATATTGTTGAAGTGTGTTGACAAGGATCAAGAAAATAAAATTTTAAATGATATGCATAGTGGGATTTATGGAGGCCATTACATGGCTAAAACAACAACACACAAGGTCGTAAGAGAAGGATTTTGGTGATCTTCATTATTTAAGGATGCTTTTGAGCTTGTGAAGAAATGTGATGCATGTTAGAGATTTTCTGGTAAGTTAAAGTTTTTAGGTAATTTATCTTTAAAATTTGTTGAAGTTCAAGCTCCTTTTTAGGAATGGGGCATTAATTTTATTGGTGAAATTACAAACAAGTCTAGTGGTGGTCATTCTTGGATTTTGGTGGCCATTGACTATTTTACCAAGTGGGTAGAGGTTGTCCCTAGTAGGAAATCTACTAGTAGGGTTGTGATGGATTTTATTTTGAACAATATTATTATTAGATTTGGATGTCCAGAGAGAATTGTGATAGATAATGCAATGTGTTTTAGATATGATGAATATATTAACTTTTGTGAAAAATATTGTATAAATAACTCTACTTCATCCCCTTACCATCCATAGGGTAATGGGAGGGCTGAATCAAGTAATAAGAATATAATGAATATTATCAAAAGAATCATTAATACAAATAAGTGAGTATGAGATGCTAAGCTACCTCTAGCATTTGTACAGATAGGGTGGCTATGAAGAAATCAACTAGATGTGCTCCATTTGATCTTGTGTATGGGATTTAGGCTAGATTTCCTCAGAGCAATGTGATTGGAATGTACAAATTTGTTTAGTTTTATGATGAATATGTGATGGATGAGATGCAAGCAAGGATGGATGATATCCTAGAATTAGATGAAGCAAGGAGATAATCTACATCAAGGAATGCCAAGTTATAGATACAAGTTAAGAACTTGTATGACAAAATAATTTCGAAGAGAAAATTTGATGTTGCTTATTTTGTTCTTTTGTGGAATGCTAGGTTGGAGGATAAAGGGAAACATGGTAAATTTGATCCTATCTCATTAGGCCCCTAAAAATTTCATGAAAGGTGGTGAGAAAATTCATATTTTATCAGAGAGCTTTCTAGTAATTGTATTGTCAAAAAATGGAAGCACTTCCATTTAGGACCATTTTAGCCCTTCGAGTAAGTGGTCTGGGGTCATGCCAAGTGCCTTGAGTGGGTCTTTGACTGGATTTGGATTTTTCCCCCTATTTTGCTTCTCTCCTCACTTTTTTCCAACCTTTTTCTAGCACCTTATCTTGAGGATCTGAGATTCTTGACCTCAAGGTCAAGGTCAACCTTCTGTATCAAGGTCAACCTTGACCCTGACCTAGGTCAGAGTAGACCTCAACCCTGACCTTGGGTCCAAATTTCAAATCTCAAAATTTTCTGGATGTCGGGCTTCGGAAAGTTTTATTTCCCACTTTTAGGTCGGCTATTTCATATTTCAGAATGGTAAACTCTTAAATTATATTTAATCTAGGTCCATTTATAATAGTTAGGGCTTAATTAGAATTTAATTCTCCTATGTTGGCCTCTCTAGAAGTTTTTGCCCTAGACTAGTAT
This sequence comes from Chamaecyparis obtusa, assembly GCA_027943335.1. NCBI lineage: Eukaryota > Viridiplantae > Streptophyta > Pinopsida > Cupressales > Cupressaceae > Chamaecyparis > Chamaecyparis obtusa. The sequence continues at coordinate 93,330 of BSBK01000972.1, read as the reverse complement.
AAAAGGAAGTCTTCCTCTCTCATTTTCACATCCACCATCCATATAATTCAAGCAAGTGAAATCAAGTAATCAAGCAGTCATCAAGAAAAAAAGGAGAAGGAAAGAATTAAAGAATTCATTCATCCTCAAGCATTCAAGCATTCAAGATGCAGTTCATCAAGGAGATCCATTGAGAGCCATTGAAGGATTCAATCTCTTTGGAGCCCTCTTGTTGAAGATTTCTCTATCCATTTCCATCCAAGATTCTTCCTCTTCCAAAATCAATTCAAGATTGGTGTTGAAGATCTAATGCAGTTGATTTGAGACATCCTACATATAATTATACATTCATTTGGAGCCTCCATTCTTGTGGATTCAAGGATTCAAATCCTCCACAAGGACTTCAATATCAGCAAGGTGAATTATTCCATTTACTTTGTTTATTGATACAATTTCAATTATATTTCAAGGTTAATTCCAAAATTGGGGTTTGACCAAGGAAAAACCCTCATCCAACAAACAAAACCATTTTTATTGTAGGTACAAGTGTGGGACAGGGAATTACAATTTAGATCTGAACACCCTTTTCGGTGAACTTTCAAGATCGATGAACAAAATTTCCATCGGAGTAGTACAAGTCAAGGTTGACTTTTAGGGTTAAGATTGTGCCCTGGGGTAATATCTTACCCCTGTCTTGGGTCAAGGTCGACCTTGCTCAGAAAAAAAAAAGGTTTATGGGTTTTCTCTATTTCTGCATTTCCAGGCCAGATCTGGCTGCAGAATTTCCCAAAACTGTGTACAGACACCAGAAAATAGCATTTTTCAGATTAGTCCTATTTTGAGGTTAGTATTTGTCTTCAATTCAATCAAGATTTCAATACATACTTTCTATAACGGAATATAAGGTTTTCTCCTTTCTTCATATTCTTCATCGATTGATTCATTTGTGCATTAACCATTCTCTTTTGGTTGATCAATTTAGATCTTTCCTTTGGGAATTTGGATTAAGAAGTAGATCTTACATTCCCCCACTCCTATCCACTACACTATTTTATATTACATCTTTAAGATCCATTTCAAAACATACATTTTTTGTGAACTCGCGACAGACAACTCTTTCTTTTATGGTGTTAGATCTTGCATGTATTAGATTTATTTTATGTGTTTGCATCTCATATAAAAAAAATACAAAAAAATTAATTTATTCATGCTTTGTGTTTAGTTCATTTGCATTGCATTGGTATATGTGCTTTATTACCTCTAGTCCTACTTATAATATTCCGGTTAGACGAAGTCATAAACTTATGGGTGCCTTTGATCCTGAGTCTTCCTCTCCTTTTCTTAGGATCTCAGATGACAATTTGATTATTCATAATTCCAATCCTACTATGGAGCAAAACTCTTCTTACTCATCTCATGATGAGGATGATTCTTTAAGAGTTCTTGCTAAACAAGTCTAAAAACTTTCAACCGAACTTGATAAAATGGGTAATTGGCTTATTCAATAAAACCATAATCAAGATTCTATTCAAGCTATAGAGGCTCTTAAGAAAGTCCTTCATGATAGTGATCAAGGTGTTAACCTCTTGCGTGGTATCACTCATCTCGTGCATTCAAATGTTAAAAATGTAGCTCAAGAAGCTCAAGATTTAGGATTCACTCCTCCTGTCACTAGTGTGGAACCTTCTTCCATTGCTTTACCTAGTATTCCTACTTATACTCCTCCTTTGGTGACTATGATGGTTCCCTCACTTCCTATGAGTGTTCCTCCTATGTCTCTTCCTACTTCACAACCTTCTTACCATAATTTTCATTTTACTTATTCCAATCCTCTTCCAATTGTGGTCCCAAGTGTTCCTCGAGTTGTGTCTTCCATTCTTGCCACTTCATACACTTTACCTAGTGTTTCTAATGTTTCCATGTCTCCTATTTCCTCTAATGACTCAACAACCATTAGTTTAGCTCAAACTATGTCCTCTTTACAATAACAACTTGCATCCTTGACTCAATCCAAGTTTAGCATTCCTAAATGTGACATGGGAAGTTCTTTATCCCTAGACATCATTCGTGCTCCTGTTCCTCAACAAGCCGATATGCCTTGTCTTGAGAATTAAAATGGTAAGGGAGACCCTATTACTCATATTAAAACATTTCAAATTCTTTGTAGTGACTATGCTCATGACCATAGGATTTTAGCCAAGTTGTTTTCTAGAAATTTTCATAACAAGGCCTTACAATGGTATTGTTCCTTGCCTCCTTATTCTATTGATTCCTTTCCAAAACTTGCCAATTATTTTATTCAACAATTTCAAAATAAAATTGGTCCACAAGTGTCCTTAACTGTTTTGATGCATTGTAAAAAAAAGACTAAAGAAAAACTAACTGAATTCATTGGTAGATTTAAGCATTTGCGTGCTCAGATTTCTTATCCTGTTCTTGATATGGATATTCAATGTATGTTTATTTCAAATCTGCAAAAGGATATTAGAGATAAGATTTTGCTACTGAATTTACCTCTTTTCAACAACTTTGTGCAGTGCTTCATCATTATCAATTACAAGTGAGTCAATTTGAGATCAACACTCCAGTGGCTCCTGATCCAGTTGATAAGAGTGATGTTGCTCCCAATCCAAACAAATTTAAAAACTCAACAACTATGTCAAGATAAATAAACAAGAGAATGCAACTGCTGATCAAGTTGATGTTGCATCCCATAACGCTACTTTTTCATCCACTACTTTCCGTCTGAATCGTATGTTTACTCCTCTCTCTGAATATTTACATTCTATTATGATTAGGTTGTTAACTACTAATATGATTACTTTACCTCCTATTCAACCTCTTTTACCTGCTACGGTGGCATCTAAATCCTTTGATCCTAAAGCCTTTTTTCAATATCATCGTCAAAATGGCCATGATACTGAGAAGTGTTATTGTTTAAATAATAAGGTTCAAGACTTAATTGATTCTAATGCCTTATCTATAGATAATTTTGATGCTAGTGGGAAAAAATCTGTCTCTCCTCCTAATCAAAACCTTCAAATCTATATGAATCCTTTTCCTACACATGATACTAATACCATTTCTCAGCCATATTTTATGGATATTGTTTATGATTCAAAGATGGATGATCTTAATCATATTGTTAACCATGTGGAACATGTTGTTTTGTCTCAATTTGTGTCTCCAACCTAGCCTCAACCTCAAACTCAACCTCAAGTTCCACCTCAACCTAAACCTCAACCTCAACCAAAACCTCGAAAACAACCTAAGAATAAAAGACCTCGAGAACTCTTGATCTTACCTTTGATGATTTTGAGACTATTAAAGCTCTTGATGGTCCCATTTACATTTATGATAGGATTTATTAGATACCTATACATGGTTGTCTTTTTGATCCTACATCCTTAGTCAATGTTATCATTGAAAAAAATCTTTTTATGAAGAACTTGCAACATGATTCTTATGATACATATGATGTGTGGATTCAAACTTGTAATGGTTTTCTTTATCCATCATTTGGCTCTATTAACTTGCTTGTTGAACTTGGTGGTAAAATTGTGGACACTACCTTTGTTGTTGTTCCTACTTCTAATCAATTTCAAGTTAAGATTGGTTTTCCTTGGTTGAATGCCATGCATGTTGTTGCTTCTCCTATCCATAAGTGTCTTAAATTAATTCATGATGAAGAAGTGAAGATGATTAATCATAGTTTATATCAACCTTCTAGGCCCAGGGATTATTCTACACTTGACTTCTTTTGGGCTTCATTACCTAATTCATGTCCTTCTCGACCTGATAATGTCTTTCACTCATATCAAGCCTATAAGCATAGTAAGATTCTTGAGTTAAGTATGCCTTAGATGGATCTTAACTGTGGTCTTTTGCCTACACCTTCCATACCTCCTTTATCCATGGCTTCTAGTTCTATTAATCAAGCTCCTAGTGTTTCTTTTCAACCTATTGGAAACTCTACTGATCCACCTATAGAACCTATGAAGGAACCGATAGTTTTCCCTCCTAGTTCTCAGCATATCTCAAAAAAGACAAAATGTAACCGATCTGCTAATGAACGTCGTAAGAAGCGTCAAACTCAAGCTAAGGTCTGTGCCTCTGTTATTCAAAGTTCTTTACCTTCTTTTGATCAATCTATGCATGATGTGTTAGAAGAAGTTCATACTAATAATGTGATGTAGGAGCATCCTGGGTGTAAGAGCAATCATGCATCACCCAAAAATATTTCTATTTGCTTTTCAATAAGGGCTATCTTGTGCACAGCTACTATTTATGGAAACTTACTATTTTTAGTAAATTGGTCATATGATCTCAAAATGTTTTGATTTCATAGTTGGAGGTTCATCCTAGTCATTTCAGCCTACTAGTTGAGTTTCATTGCCACATCATCAGTATTGGTGAAGTTATTGAGGTTTTTGGGTATGAAATCTTTCAGGTCAATTTTGAAGTCTTTAGAGGCTCTAGATCGCGATCGACCCCTGACTAACAAGTGCTAGTGCATATTAGGCACTGTAGATCTCATCATGGCGTTTCCAAAAAGTGGTTACAATAGAAAAATAGAGCTACGGTTAGAAAGTTATGTCCTCCGGAAGTTGGGTTACCTAAAACCATATTTTGTATTTCTTTTGAGCCGACCCTATTGTCAAAATTTTGAAAATAAAATAATTCTATGTATAGTCAGTCTTAAGGGCTAAATTTTTGGAACCTTTTCGGGCGGTGGAAATTGCCTATATAAAGAAGGCCCATAGTGTTGTTTAGGCAGTTCTAGGTAGTAGATCTGGGTATTGATTCGAGGCTTTGTCCTACAGAATATTGTAAGGGAATGACCATGTGGCTTTGCATATTGTAATTTTGAAGTTTATAATTTCACATTTGTGGAGATAATAAGAAGCCAATCTTCTGTTCTTGCATATTGTTGTTATTTTTCTGTTTCTGTTATGTGTTTGTGGTATTAAGGGGAGCACCCTTCATCAAGTGGTATCAGAGTAGGAGTTCCTGAGTGTGTAAATAGATCGCCAATTGTGAGGTAGTTTGCACCAGGACCATGGGTCAAGGTTTCTGTGTAAACAGATCGCCGACTATGAGGTAGTTTGCACCAGGACCATGGTTAGGGTTTCAACGTGCATCATGAAAATGCCTCCATGAAGGGAACATGGCAGAAGAGCTTGTGTTGTAACACTTGAGGTTAGAGTGCTCCAGAGACAAGTGCGAGCATTGCAAGAAGAGATTCACAAAGGAATGAATCTTAATGTCAAACATGAAAGTGAGGATGAAGCTGAAGAAGGAAGTGATGATCAAGAAGAAGAAGGTGAAATTTTGAATCAAGAAGAAGAAAGACTTTTCGAGCCATTTCAAAGATTGGAAAGAGACCTAAGATTGAGGTCCCGACATTTTTTGGAAATCTTAACTCAGAAGAACTGATCGACTGAATCAATGAATGTGAAGAATATTTTGAGTATGAAGATATTGAGGATCTTGATAGGGTCAAATTCGCGAAGGCCAGACTGAAAGGTCATGTAAAGATCTAGTGGCAAGAGATTCAATTGGAGCAAAATAGAAGAGGGAAAGATAAAATCACAAGATGAGATCAGATGGTGGATAAATTGAAACAATAGTTCATCTTTGTTGATTATTGGCTTGACCTACTAAAGAAAATGCAAAGTTTGAAGCAAGCGGGATGATCTGTTCAGGAGTATACAAAGGAGTTCTATCAAATCCTCATTAGAATAGGCCATGCGGAAGTTGCTCATTACCTTAATGGGTTGAGGCCAAGCATTCAGGAGGAGCTGAATCTGGTTTGAATGAATAGTATTGAAGAGGCATACCAGTTTGCCCTAAAAGTAGAGGAAAAAATGAACAAGAAGTTCGAGAGTAGACAAAATGGAAAAGGTCACGGTGGACAATCTGGTGGATGGTCATATGAAGGCCAAAATGAAGATTCAAAAAAGAAGGATGAGGCCAGTAGTAGTCAAAATCAGAGAGAAAATAATTCCAATCATTTTCAAGATCAGAACAATAGAGATCAGAGAGGAAGAGGAAGAGGACAAGGTTTAGGAAGAGGAGGCTTCCATGGAACATGTTTTCACTATGGAGAAGGTCATAGGGAATTTGAATGTCCTCAACGTCAGAGAAGGATGGATAGGAGGAATGAAGGCTATGCCAGAGTTGCACATGTAGATGAAGATGCCAGATCATCAAATTTTGAAGATGTTGAAAGGGGAGAAACGCTGATTAACAGAAGAGTCCTGCTGAGTGGTGAGAATGAACCTGAACAAAGGAGGAGCCTCTTTCGCACTAGATGCAAGTGTGAGGGTTAATGTTGTGATGTGATTATTGATAGTGGAAGCACTGACAATTTGGTGTCAGAAGAGATGGTGACAAAGTTGAAGCTCAAGAGATAGAAACACCCACATCCATATCAGATTGCTTGGGTGCAAGATGACCACAATGTCATGGTCAGTGAACAGTGCCTAGTAAAGTTCAAGATTGGTGAGTACCATGATGAGGTACTATGTGATATCATACCTATAGATGCATGTCACATGTTGTTGGGTAAGCCATGGTAGTTTGAAAAATGTGTTGTACATGATGGTCATGCAAATACCTATTCCCTAACAAAGGATGGAGTGTGACATAAGCTAAAGCCATTCAAGGAGAACGAAGAAAAGGTATGTGGTAATGCGTGAATAATTTTTGTTGATGGAAGAAAATTCCTAGATGGTATGAGGCATGAGCATGTGTGTTTTGCTTTAATTCCAAAAGCTGGTGAAGAGGAAGTAGAGGATGTACCTGTAGAGGTTGCAGATTTGTTGAATGAGTTTCAAGATATTGTATCTGATAATGTACCTGATGGATTACCATCGGTAAGGAAGATCAGTCATCAGATGGATTTGATTCTAGAAGCTAGTTTTCCAAACAAGGCAGCACACAGAATGACACCAACAGAATGTGAAGAGTTGAATAGACAAGTACATGAGTTTTTATAGAAGGGATTGATTCAGGAGAGCCTGAGTCCATGTGTTGTACCAGAAGTATTAGCACCAAAGAAGAATGGAGAATGGAGGATGTGTATAGATTCCAGAGCAATAAACAAGATCACAATCAAGTACCAGTTTTCATTGCCATGAATGGATGATATTATGGACTGTTTGAGTGGGGCTGTGTATTTCTAAAAATAGATTTGAAGAGTGGATATCACCAGATTCAGATCAGAGAAGGAGATGAATGGAAGACTGCCTTCAAGACAAAGGAAGGACTATATGAGTGGTTAGTCATGCCTTTTGGGCTAACCAATGCACCGAGCACTTTCATGCGGCTCATGAATGAGGTTCTCAAAGAGTTTCTGAGTAAGTTTATCATTATTTACCTAGATGATATTTTGATCTTTAGTAAGACATTGGAAGAGCATATGATGCATATTTGTATGGTGTTTGAGAAGCTAAGAGAAGAGAAATTGTTGATAAATTTGAAGAAGTGCAGTTTTGTGAAGAAAGAGTTAGTGTATTTGAGATTTGTAGTTTCAGTAGAAGGTCTAAAAATGGACCCAAAAAAAGTACAAGCTATCATTGAATGGCCTACTCCAAGGAGTTCTACTGAGGTAAGATCTTTTCATGGTTTGGCTAGCTTTTATAGAAAGTTTATCAGAAATTTTAGTAGTATTTGTGGACCCTTGATTGAAACAATGAGAGGGGATAGAAAAGAGTTCAAATGGACTAATGGGGTAGATAAGAGTTTTAAACTATTGAAACAGAAAGTTACAAAACAACCTGTTTTAGCACTTCCATATTTTAATAAGGTGTTTCAAGTAGACTGTGATGCTAGTGGTACTGCAATAGGAGCTGTTATGAGCTAAGAAGGTAAACCTATTTCTTATTTTAGTGAGAAGTTAAATGATGCCAAGAGGAAATATTTTGTTTATGATCAGGAATTTTATGCTATAGTTCAGGCATTGAAGAAGTGGAGACATTATCTGCTTCCTAAGGAGTTTGTTTTGTATACTGATCATCAAATTTTCCAATATTTGAATAGTCAAGGAAAGTTGAATCAAAGACATTTGAAATGGGTTGAATTTTTGCAGAGTTATACATTTGTTTTGAAACACAGAAGTGGAAAGTCTAACAGGGTTGTAGATGTGCTTAGCAGAAGGAAACTATTACTGACAGAGATGCAGATTGAGGTGGTTGGGTTCAAGGAACTCAAGAATTTGTATCCAGAGGATCCTGATTTTGGTGAAGCTTGGAAAGCTTGTAAAGAACCTGTTACTCTAGACAGAACGAAGTGGCTGGATTTCATCATTCAGGATGATATGCTATTTAGAGGGAGTCAGTTGTGCATTCCAAGAAGTTTTATGAGGGAGAATCTCATCAAAGAGAAGCATAGCGGAGGATTGGTTGGATATTTTGGTCGTGATAAAACCCTTGTTTTGGTTAGTGAGAATTATTATTGGCCGCAGTTGCAGAAAGAGGTCAAGAAGTTTGTACAGAGTTGCAGAGTATGTCAGATGGCGAAAGGAGTGAAGTAGAATACAGGGTTGTATCAGCCATTACATGTACCAGAGAAGCCTTGGGAGGATATTAGTATGGACTTTGTTCTTGGTTTACCAAGGACACATCAGGGACATGATTCAATTTTTGTGGTAGTTGACAGATTTTCAAAGATGGCACATTTTGCTCCCTGCAAGAAGACCAATGATGTTGTTCATGTAGTAGAATTATTTTTTAGAGAAGTGGTGAGACTACATGGTTTGCCAAAGGGTATAGTTTTAGATAGGGACACTAAGTTTGTTGGATATTTCTAGTGTACATTGTGGAAGAAGTTGAAGATAGATTTGAAGTTCAGTTCATCACATCATCCATAGACTGATGGACAGACAGAGGTGGTGAATAGGAGTTTGGGAAATTTGCTGAGATGTTTGGTTGGAGATAAGCCAACGGGATGGGATTTGATTTTACCATAGGTAGAATTTGCATACAATAATTCTATCAACAGGAGCACTGGTAAATCACCATTCCATATTGTATATGGGAGTAGTCCAATAAATGCATCTAAGTTGAGAAAGATAGATAAAGGAGAAATAAGTAGTGCTGAAGCTGAGGATTTTGCATAACATTTGAAGAACATCCATGAGGAGGTGAGGAAGCACATTACCAAGACGAATGCATAGTATAAGGCTAAGGAAGATGAGAAAAGGAGGCATAAGGAATTTCAGGTTGGAGATGAAGTCATGGTTCATTTGCGGAATGAAAGATTTCTAGTTGGTACATATAACAAGTTGAAAATGAAGAAGTTTGGCCCATGTAAGATACTGAAGAAGCATGATTCAGGAAATGCATATGAGGTCGAGTTTCCTACTGAGCTAAATATTTCACTAGTATTTAATGTTTCAGATCTGACAGAGTATCATGAAGGAGGTGTTGAAGATGAGGTTACAACAACATAGTGGAGTATTCCAACAACCAGTTCAGATATCAAGAAGATTGAAGACATACTGGATAGTCGTGTTGGCAGAAGGACAAGGAATAAGACATATGAAGAGTATTTGGTCAAATGGAAAGGATGCCTTGTTTAAAATTAATCATGGCTAGCAAAGGAGGAGGTTAACCATCTTGGTTTTCCTCTGCACACCTGAGTCATGACAGGGTCACTTCTCAAATTACCCCGGGTGTCTGATGCAGGAGCATCCTGGGTGTAAGAGCAATCTTGCATCACCCAAAAATATTTTTGTTTTCTTTTCAATAAGGGCTATCTTGTGCAGAGCTTCTATTTATGGAAACTTACTATTTTTAGTAAGTTGGTCATATGATCTCATAATGTTTTGATATCACAGTTGGAGGTTCATCCTAGTCATTTCAGCCTACCAGTTGAGTTTCATTGCCACATCATCAGTATTGGTGAAGTTATTAAGGTTTTTGGGTAAAATATCTTTCAGGTCAATTTTGAAGGCCTTAGAGGCTCTGGATCATGATCGACCCCCAGCTGACTAGCGCTAGCGCGTGTCAGGCACTATAGATCTCATCATGGCATTTTTGAAAAGTGGTTACAATAGAAAAATAGAGCTATAGTTAGAAAGTTATGGCCTCCAGAAGTTGGGTTACCTAAAACCATATTTTGTATTTCTTTTGAGCCAACCCTATTGTCAAAATTTTGAAAATAAAATAATTCTATGTATAGTCAGCCTTAAGGGCTAAATTTCTAGAACCTTCTCGGGTGGTGGAAATTGCCTATATAAATAAGGCCCATAGTGTTGTCTAGGCAGTTCTGGGTAGTAGATCTGGGTATCGATTCGAGGCTTTTTCCTATAGAATATTGTAAGAGAATGCCCATGTGGCTTTGCATATTGTAATTTTGAAGTTTGTAATTCCAGATTTGTGGAGATAATAAGAAGCCAATTTTCTATTCTTGCATATTGTTGTTGTTTCTTTGTTTTTGTTATATGTTTGTGGTATTAAGGGGAGCACCCTTCATCATAATGATGTTATGATGCATGATTATGATGATTCTATTCATATCTTAGATCCTATTTTGATTAACCTAGATGAAGAAGATACTCTTGATGATACTAATGATGTTAATGATGAATTTAAAAATATTGACATTGACATTGACATTGATTTGCCAAATATGCTTTCATCTCAATTGATAATTACACCTATTATCGAATATTATGATTCTCAAGAGGATCCTTGTTTGGAACTCACTATCATTCATACTGTCTTGGATATAGTCCCTTTTGCAAGTTTCTCACCTTCCCAAAATGATATAGAACAAGATGGGGAGAGTAGGTGGCGCGCTTGATTGGCTTGTCCTTCATGGTAGCTTTTTTGTGTGTTTGTCTATTGTACCGTGCTTCTCTCGTAATGTGTTTTCTAAATACTATTAGATTCTTTTATATGACCCTTGTTACTTTGTTGCTACAAGGTGATAAAGGAATCGAATATGTTGTACATATCTTCTATATGTATCTCTATTCTTATATATGTTGTTTTCATGTTATTTTGTACCTATGCTATTGTTTGTAAATGTTTCCTTGTGTAGTCTTCTTGGATTTGCGACTTGGTAGCACTGATTATTTTTGGTCTCCATGTTGTGGTCTGAAAAGACTCTTCTTCGTAACTCTTATGTGTTATTTTCTCCATTGTGATTGTAGTTCTACTTTATTTGGGGAATGATGTCAATTCATTTGCAATAATATCATATATATTATCTTATGATCATACCAACCCCATGATAGGTAGATCCCTTCTGTGTTCTATGTATGTTTATGTGGTATTTCCCTTGATTTGTCTTCTCTTGGGGGCATCTCGTAGTGGAAACGTAATCAATAGACTTGTTTATGTTTACGTTCAAGCCATTGCTCCTATTAAAGTGTTAGCAATGAATTTAACATGGGGAAATACACTCTGCTCACCTATTGCACACACACACTTTCAATATATATATTTTTCAAGGCACTTTTCTCCCTTTATGGATTAGTGACTAATCCTTAAAGCATGAATTTTTATGTTATAGGATCTCTTGATCCCTCCAATTTCAAATTTTTGATCCCTTAAGATCAGAGGTTTCCTTAAGACTGGATCTCTTTTGTTTTGGCTTGTCTCTTTAGGAATAGAATATTCTTGAGGGTGAATCTTTGATGGATTGACTAGTGAGTAGCCACATTCACTAGGCAGTTCAATTCCATCTTTCCAGTTGTGTTGTTTCCTTGTGTGGTTCACAATGGGACATAAGTTCTCATCAGGCAAGTTAATCACACCCTCTTCTTTCTCTTTTCTAGAGGTATCTCTCTTATTGTAATCTTGGATTTGATGAAGACTTGAGTCCCTGGGGGCTTGAGGATTCCCTTTTCCCTTGGATTTAAATAAGATTATCTTTTTCATTGTGATCTCCTTTACCAAGAGTTTGCATCGAGTCCATACTCTTACTAAAGTGGGGGCTAAATGTATCATTGGAAAATGGAAGCACTTCCATTTAGGAATGGTTTAACCCTCCCCGTAATTGGTCCGGGGTCATGTCAAGCACCTTGAGTGGGTCTTTGATTGGATTTGGCTTTTTCCCTCTATTCTGCTTCTCTCCTCACCTTTTTCCATCCTTTTTTTGGCACCTTATCCTGAGGATCTAAGATTATTGACCTCAGGATAAAGGTCAATCTTTTGGGTCAAGGTCGACCTTGACCCTGACCTAGGTTAGAGTTGACCTCGACCCTGATCTTGGGTCCAAATTTCAAATCCTGAAAGTTTCCAGATGTCGGGCTTCGAAAAGTTTTATTTCTCACTTCTGGGTCAGCTATTTCTGATTTCAGAATGGTAAACTCTTAAATTATATTTAATCTAGGTCCATTTCAAGGGGTTAGGGCTTAATTGGAATTTAATTCTCCTATGTCGGCCTCTCTAGAAGTTTGTGCCTAGACTAGTATAAAAGGAAGCCTTCCTCCCTCATTTTCACATCCACCATCCATAGAATTCAAGCAAGTGAAATCAAGTGATCAAGAAATCATCAAGAAAGAAAGAAGGTGAAGGAAAGAATTCAAGCATTAATTCATCCTCAAGCATTCAAGCATTCAAGCATTCAAGATCTAATTTATCAAGAAGATCCTTTGATAGCCATTGAAGGATTCAATCTCTTTTGAGCCCTCTTGTTGAAGATTTCTCCATCTATTTCCATTCAAGATTGGTGTTGAAGATCTAATGCAATTTATTTGAGACATACTACATACAATTATACATTCATTTGGAGCCTCCATTCTTGTGGATTCAAGGATTCAAATCCTCCACAAGGACTTCAATATAAGCAAGGTGAATTGTTCCATTTACTTTATTTATTGCTACAATTTCAATTATATTTCAAGGTTAATTCCAAAATTGAGGTTTTACAAAGGAAAACCCCTCATCCAACAAAAAAACCATTTTTCTTGCAGGTACAGGTGCGGGACAATGAATTGCAATTCAGATCTGAACACCCTTTTTGGTGAACTTTCGGGATCCATGAACATAATTTGCGTTGGAGTAGTATAGGTCAAGGTCAACTTTTAGGGGTAAGATTGTACCCTAGGGTAAGATCTTACCCATGTCTTGGGTCAAGGTTGACCTTTCTTAGAGAAATAAAAGGTTTCTGGGTTTTCTTTGTTTCTGCATTTCCAAGCCAGATTCAGTTGTAGAATTTCATAAAACTATGTACAGACACTAGAAAACAACATTTTACAGATCAGTCCTATTTTGAGGTTAGTATTTGTCTTCAATTCAATCAAGATTTCAATACATAATTTCTATAACAGAATATAAGGTTTTCTCCTTTCTTCATATTCTTCATCGATTGATTCATTTGTGCATTAACCATTCTCTTTTGGTTGATCAATTTTGATCTTTTCCTTTGGGAGTTTGGATTAAGAAGTAGATCTTACATTCCCCCACTCCTATCCACTACACTATTTTATGTTACATCTTTAAGATCCATTTCCAAACATACAGTAACATTTAGGAATTACAAGTTCATGGACAATTTCTGAAAAGGTACTTCTTGTGAAGGTACTTAATTTTCCATGAGCATTATCTAGGTTTGTAAATATTTAATTTAGTTTTTTTGTGTGTTTCCTTTCCTATTTGTCTTTAGGTTGGGTAATTTTTTTGGTGCTTTATGTGGTCCTTTTGTCAAGTTTGTGGTCTTCTATCCCATAAATTCTAAGATCTTGCTATGCCTACAAGAGGTATACATCCCCAGATAGAGCCACTGGTGGTCAATTTTCTTGTTGTTGTGAAAAATTAGAAGAAAATTGTCTTAAGTTGAGGAAATAGGGTTTATATTCTTGATAGGGTTTTAAAAATAATCTTTTATAAGTCTTAAACCCTACCCGCGGTCTATTTCTCCATTACCTTTTGGAATCACTTAAGTTGGGTTTAAGCATGTGTTTTAAGTCATCATCAAAGGGGCCAAATCCTTTAAGTCATGTTTCCTAGAGAGAACCTCATTTTAATATTTCTTAAGTCTATAGTTTCCGACATGTTTTAAAAGAACATAAGATCTATTTTAATCAAATGGTGGGTGTGATCCTCTGATAAAATGTTGTGCGAAGTTTACCCTTCGCGAGATTGCACATAGGTAACACGTAGCAGATGGTGGGCCCTGGTTAGAGTTAATGAAAAATATAAAGTATTGTGTAGATCAGATTCAATCCAACGACAGGCATGATGCCTAGAACCAAAGTTGCATACATTTTAGCCATCATGGGATCACACCTTGTTGACAAGTGTCCACCCTGAGATCGTGGGACCAGTTTTAAACAAAATAAAATAGGATAAAGCACAGTTAGATCATTTTTGATCTAACAGTTGGCGCAATCTTGGGATGAAGAGTTTCTCATTATTTAATGATCAAGGCATCGCACCTTGGTGACACCTTTCTAGGATGATGTCACATATCTCTAGGATGAAAAGTGGTAAATTAAGGAAAGATCTTTTTTGATCCAACAATTGGCACATTTCCTTGATCAAAAGTTGTAAGTGGGATACTGATTGCAGGATCACACCTGAGTGACCTATGTCAAAAGAAAATAGACATGTCAGTTAAAGTGATGAATACTGTGATAACTGGGAATAGACTTAACCGAGTGTGATAATTGGGTATAGTTATAACTGAGTCCAGTTTGATAAAGAAGGAACAAGGTGGGGCATGGGTGGCATGTAATTTTGAAGTATTTCTTTCTGATTTGTCAATCTTCTGCCATGTGGAATGAGGTCAAGGTCGTCAGTCCTTTAACCTTTTTTTTTGCACCACACGATGTTCCAGGAAGGGTTTTGATGAACGACCCTATTTTAAATTTTATTATTATCCGTTGAAATTGTAGATTTTTAAATTTTATTTCTTTGAGAGGTATCAAATGACATGAAAAATTCAAGAGGTGGTCATATTGTGAGTTGAAAAGAAAGGGGGATGGATCAAGCTAGTCACATGATGAAATCAAGTAATTCTTGGTTAAAATTGATGACAAGATATGGAGCTAGCGAGCTAGGCAGATCAGAATTTTAATTCAATCTAATCCAATTTTGTGGAGATAAAAAAGGACAAAATTGCAGGTGAAAATTGATGAGTGGATGTTATGGTAGTCGATCAGATCAGATTTATTTGTTCTTAATAGCTACCAAAATCTAATTTTATAGGGGACACTCTAGATGAAGGAGTTATGGTATGGAAACTGTCAGAGAAATTCAATCCATGCCACACAGAGGTATGTGAGATAGTATTGAAATTGATTGAAGCTGAGGGAAAGAGGCCATTTGATGAAACAAATCTCATCCTTGTGTTTCTCCTATTATGGTTTCACCTACACTGTAAATCAGATTGGATTTGATATCTCTGGGGTTTTCGACCATCCCTTCTACAATTACTTCATGTTTCCCTAATTTGTTGTGGTAATTGACAACTTAATTTGACCTAAATGATCTGAAGCTTGTTGCAATCCTTATTCTATAAAAGGATTCCCAAGATCATTTAGAAGTGTTAGAAAAACTAGCTGAAAATAGAGATAGAAAAATTATAGGTTTTCAGTCAAGATCTTTGTAGAGAGTCTGTAATGTTTTTCTTGCAAAGATCTTAATGACACATATAGTGTTCTATATTCATTTGTGGGATGTTTCATGTCTAGTCAAGTACTACTTGTATTAGTTTCAAAGAATTTAATACAAATATTTTAACAAAAATTTTCTTTTAATCTTGTCTCCTTCTATAGTGGTTTATGATTTCCTATGACTTGTGAACAAAGAGGTCAAGATCATAGCTGAAAATTTGATTTTGTATGTCCTAATATACTTTTTTTTAATTTAAGGAGTTAATTAAATGCTTAGTATAACCTGACATAGTTATAAGGTATTATAGAGGATTGTAATAAGAATGAGGTTTTCAATATAAATTGATTTTCATTTGGAATATAAATGATTGGATCACCAACCCTAGTATAGAATTTCTCTAAATATGCCCAATGAATAAGGCAATGATCATAGAGAACCACTCAAGCATATATTCTTTATTTTATCTTAGTTTAAATTTAAAATTAAATCATAAATTTTTTAAGTTCAAGTTGTAGACTAAAGTGCAAAAGCCCCTGCTTAGCTTGTGAGTGATTTGGTAGTGTGACTATCTCTCATAGTATTTGTTTATTTCATAAGTAGGAGAAGATATTTAGGGCATTTATCTGCTTTTTTAAGGATTGGTAGAAAGGAAAGTTAAAAAGTGAATGATACTAATCCTAGGTGTACCTACCTGAATTCTACAAAGTTCAAAGTGTAGAAAGCCTGAGATATTTCCTTTTTATTTTTAGAGTGTACTAATTGTGGGAAGTAAGCTAACCCATAGGTGCATTTCTTCATTTCCAAGGAAGTTAAAATTATGCTAAACTAGGAGCCAACACCTAGTAACTATCTTTCCTAGGTTCTAAATACACATGTTTCTTAAGTTTACTTAAAGATCACATAGGAATATTTATGTGCTTTGGGTAGTATTATAATCACCTCTTTTTAACCTTAGGTAGGAGTTATACCTTTGGTGGACTTATCACTTTATCACATTTTCCATGTATCTGGAGGGTGATCCATCTTTAGTAGATATGCTACACAAAATCCTTTCCACCTTAGAGAGCAATCTACCTTTGGATGACATACATGCGATACTTTAACTTTTTCACAATATGTGGGAGATAAGTTTTCTCTTCATGTATCAACTAATTATGTTCTCCTATGTTCTCATCTTTTTTTTCAAGGGGTCTCCTTTGTAATATTACTCTTATTACTTCAGCAATCTAGATAATCCCTCTATTAGATTCTTGGCAAGAATATAATTTATCATTTTAATATTAAATATATCTTTTTATTGTGTTACATAGAGAAAGGGGTTCACTTTAAAATTTTGACTATCCATGTAGTAATTGGCCCTAAACTTTCTCACAATAGGAAAAAATCAAACAAATAGTCATTAATAACTTTCACAAGACACATAATTAGGAAAATATCTTTAATGAAATTGTAGGTAGGACTATTAAAGATATTTTATCCAATTTTCATGAATATCCAATATCTAAACAAGAAGTTATGATGTTTTTACCAAAACTAGTAACCCTCCTTCCTAAATAGGACTGATAGGAAGATTGGCTTATAACACCAATCAAATGACCTTTTGTTTAGGATTGGTAATAATTAAAAATGTGTAGAAAAAAATTATCTTTCCAAAACTATAAGTTTCATACCTGTACCATTCTATATGAGGTCATACCAAATAAAATAGCGATACTTAAATTCGCAAGGAAAAACAATCTTAGAAAGTTGGACCCGCAGTCACTAAAATGAGCATAACATTCATGAAACTTCATAAAAAATCATGAGACCAATTGAAATAGAAATAAAATTTGAACCTATATCAAACCATACCACTTTTATATCATAAAACATCTGTAATAATTTTTACAAGTCTAATAAATAGAAACATAACCTTCAAATGTACATGAAATTGTGTTATTCCATTGAATTATTCACCCATACACCGTATTCTCCCCTTCATTCAACCACATATGGAATATTTAATGAATTTAAAACTATTCCCAACTAGTTTTCCATCTTCCAAGTACTCAACTACGTATTTACAACCTATGACCTTTCACCTTCCAAAACTTTCTACATAGCAACTTGACAACATTGCATCTTTTTTGTTGTTGCATTTTTACAAATTTTAACAATAATATCACCATCACACCTAATTGAACCTATACACATTATAAATTGTCTTCTAATACCTTATTACACCACAAAATAAGATTTTGTCTCAATACATTAGAACCTTGACTCATATTTACAACAAAAAATGACATGTTCTAGGTGCTTTTGCACCATACAACTAACATGGAAAATACTCAAGTCCCCTTCAGTGAGGACACTTATGCAAACATGCTTAATTTATATGTTCTCTTATCTCCAACCACTTTCTTCATCATGTAGCCCTTTCCAATGTACTAGGTATTCAAAACATGTATTGTTTGTTTTCCTTTGCATGATTTTACCTCCGTGGTTTGTTCCTTGGATCTTTCTTAATTTGAAAACATTACTGAAGCTAAATTAATAGTTTTCTTCATGTTACATCTAAGCTTTCACTTCCTTAAGTATGCAAACACAACAAGAAAAAAATATGTCTTCCTTGCAATGGTCCTCCTTTCTCTCCACTTGATAAATATGTTTCAACTTACCCTTATCCTCTTGGTCTTTGGTTTACATATTTTTTATTATCTATTGCAGTGCACCTTTGACTATTGTTTGAACATATTCCTCAACCTTTGAGCTCACATCTACTTTCCTGATGTATTGATGAGATAGAAACTCTATGTGTTCTATTTTTATGACCTCTTCCTTATGAAATACCATCACATCAACTTGATTGGTTTGTTCTTCATCTTCTTCTATCACTAAAGGTTTCTTTGCCTCTATTTTTCTACCCTCATTAAACTTCTTTGATTAACCAACCTTTGAATAGGCTATTAACTATCAAATACCAAATTCATTGCTGCATCTCAATTCTTCTTTCCAATTCCACCTTTTCTCATTTGTTCCAAAAATTATTTCAATTATTTGATCTCTTGATGGAGGTGGAGGTGGCTCAAGTAGAAGTAACCACAACTACACAATCCATCTCTAAGTCTTTCCTTCTCCTTTTTCCTCTTCATTTCATTTTCCTCTCTTTTATTTTCTTGTTTCTTCTTTGATGCACTCTCACTTTGCAAGTATCTCTTCAACAAATCCATTTTTACTTCTTCAAGAAAGTCTCATTCACCTTGCTTCTAATCTTTGATACCTCATCCTAGACCTTTCTCTCTCTCTTTTCCTTTGGCCTATTCTATTGGCATCCAAGTTATCTCTTCAACCTGAAAAAGATAAACACAAAATTCAGAACTTCTTCACTTGCCTAAATATTTGGGCTCTAATACCAATTTATGCATAGCAATGGGTTCACCTAAAACTTTCGACTATCCATCTAGGAATTAGTCCTAAACTTTCTCACAACATGAAAAAAATAAGACAAAGAGTCATTAATAACTTTTACAAAAAACACTGGAACTAAAATCTCTATTCCTTTTTACCTCTACTCGTCCATCAATGAAAATATAAATGATTATAGGGAGAAACCCATCGGTAATCCTACTTTTCATGAAGGTCTATTGTTGTTAATTTATGAGTTTTTCAAAGCTAAAACCATAGGTAAAGAAATTAACTAGGGGAAAGGGGGGATGGGGGCTTTGATGAAGAGCTCGACTCGGGTGATGAAGAGTATGCCCCTTCTGACACCGAGGAGAGTCAAGAGATGCATTCTGACTCAGATGCTGATGCCACCCCACATACCAGAAAAGGGAAAAAGAAGATTAAGAAAGATAAAAAGGTTAAAAAGGAGAAACCTGATTCTAAGCAGTTCATTGAGGTCTCTTCTGATAGGGATTATGACGAGGAAGCAGACGGTATGGACACTAAGGGAGACGGCGCTGAAGTTGAGGGGGATACAATTGGGGAGGAGGAGGAAACTAATAAGGACAAGAAGGGGAAGAAAAAATTTATCATCAAAATGCTAGCAAACAGGGAAGAGGTCACAGATTGTGGCAGGAAACATAGGAAAAAGAGGAGAATGGAAGAAGAGAATAAGGAGGAAGAACAAGAGGAAGGGAAGGATAGTGAAGAGGAGGAGGAGAGTTAGGAGAGAGAGGATGATTATATGTAGGCTGTTGAAGATCAAGGGACCAACCAGTACGAATGCAAGATAACAGATAAAGAGAAGAATGTGGTTTGGAGAGACTTCCACAAGGTGTTTGTCAGAATGGGCCTAAAAAGAGAAATGATGAGAACCCTGGTTAAGGAAAACAAGGAAGGCAAGATTCAAATGGAGGACATCATAGACCCATCCTTGGTGATTCTAAGTGACATTACCAAAGAACACCCTCAGATGGATGTCCTCAATAATGCAAAAAATAGTGTTATTGATAGCTACAGGACAACCAAATGGACTTTCCACAAAATTTAGGAGCTAAAATTTTGGGTGGGTATGTTGGAAAGGGAGGGAAATAGCAGAAAGATAACGCTAATGGAGGAGAAGAATGAGATGGAGAGTAAAATGGAGGATGTGAAGAAGAGGATGCAGAGCTTGGAGGGGACCTTGCATAAAATAGTGGAGCAGAGCCACAACATCCTCAAAGCCTCAAATGATAACATAAAAGTCTTGATCAGTAAATTTGAGGAACATAGGAGCAACAAGGAGGAGTCACCAAATAGTAGCAAAGACAAAATGCTGGAGGAAGGGGCGAGGAAGAGAACTAGGTCCAGCACCATGAAGAAAGACTGTAGGAACCTAACAAGGATCTAGTTGAACTCAAGGATGCTACGGACAAGGCGACTGAGCTTGAGATTCGAGCGGTGGAGATACTAAGAGAATTTGCTTGATCAGCTCCCTTGGTTTTTTGGACCTGGCCTGGTGTTTTGCTTTTTGTTTCTGGACCTGTTTCCTGGTTTTTACTATTTGTTTTGCTAGTGGATTGTGTCAGGCCTCTATTTTTCTATGGCTATCATATCTTAGTGGATTGTAATTGCTATATCTCTATACTTGTTTAATTCTATTTGGGTTTCAAGGCCCCTTTAAAACCTGTTTTCCTTAATAAAAATTTTTTACAAAAAAAATAATTAGGAAAATCTCTTTGGTGATATTGTAGGTAGGAATATCACATATATTTTTCCTAATTTTTATGAAGGTCCAACTATAATAAGAAGTTATGGTGTGTTTACCAGAACTAGTAACCCACCTTTCTAAATAGGGCTGATAGGAAGATTGGCTTATTACACCAATCAAATGACATTATCTTTAGAATCGATAATTATACAAAATGTGTGGAACACAATTATCTTTCCAAAAATATAATTTTCAGAATTTTACCATTCCATATGAGGTTGTACCAAATAAAATAAAATAAAATATGTAGGGAGAAAAAATCTCAAAAAATTAGACCTACAGTCACTAAATTGAGCATAACTTTCAAGAAACTTCATAAAAAGTTATGAGATCAGTTGCAATAGAAATATAATTCAAACCTCTATCTAAACATACCACTTTTATATCATAAAACATGCCTAAAAATTTGTAAAATCTTGAGAAACAACAATGGATCCTTCAAATGTACAAGAAATTATGTTATTTCATTGAATTATTCACCATGCATACTATTATCCCCTTAATTAAATCATATATGACATATTTAAGAAATTTTCAAATATTCCAAAGTAGTTTTCCATCTTCCAACCACTCAACTACCAATTTACAACCTCTGACCTTTTAGCTTCCAAAACTTGCTACATAACAACTTGACAACTTTACATCTTTTTTTTGTTTGCATTTTCATATTTTTTGTAATAAACTCACTATGACACCTAAATGACCCCATAAAAATTATAAATGGTCCTCTAAGACCTTATTACATCACAAAATAAGACTTTATCTCTATAGATTAGAACCTTAACTCATATTTACAACAAAAATTGGCATGTTTTATGTGTTCATGTACCATTGTGCTTTTCATTGGGCCTCTAGATCTTGAGTGGTTATCTCCAAAGTAAATCTTACAATTTGAAAGTAAGATATATGGTTTCAGATAAGATTAGGGATACCTCCTTATAGGGAATTTAGATATTAAAATGTTTATGTTGAGATAGATGAATACAATATAAAGCTAGATTGATGCTTGGATATGATTCTAGGTTTAGTGAATGGGGAAAGGATTAGTTAGACATGTGAAGGGGACAAGGTGGGAAGATTATCACATGACTACAAATTTATATTATGGTCCATTTGAAAAAAATGGAAGTATAAGATTGAATGGACAAGGAGAAAAGTAAATTAGACATTTGTAGAATTAGTTTAATAAATAATAGATGTTTATCTAATTAATGGATAAGTATTGAATAATTAAAAAGTTAATAAATATTTATTTAATTATAATTATTAAGGTGAGAAGGTAATAAACGTGGGATTGATTAAATAAATATTTATTTATTAGTGGGTTAAGGTACACTCAATTAGGTGCGACTCGATAAGGAACAAATTTTAGGTGTCTAGTAGATGAAACATATATTTGAAGGAGGAGAAGGAGAATCTAAAGAAACCTTCTCATTGTCATTATCTAAAGACTCAAATATATTCAAGGTATTAAAATCTTGAATATATCAAAGTCATATAATATGTTCTCAGAAGCATTAAGAAGTATAATATGATCTAAAATGGGATTTTCTAGGAATGGTTGTGTATCAAGACATCCTGATTAAAAGAATAACAACTAAATTATAATATTTGATATCTAGTCATCAACATGCATATCAATCACTCAGGGTAGGATCCTTCTTGTTATTCCAAGAAAATATCTTACCATCAATACCTAGAGAGGTAGTAAGACCATTCAAATGTGGAAAAGTTTTAATCTAATAAAGATTATTTATGATGTCATCTTTCAATTATTTCTTTTCCTCTTTTTGAGATTATCAAAGAAGGATAAAATGATAAATTCATCGTTATGTAAGATAGATCCTCAAAATTTCAAAGAAAATGTAAGTTTCAACAACAAATAGGAACTCCCCAATATAATACATACTAAAATGAAGACCCCCAAAAAATATGGTACCTCTCTAGGTGTTTGTATGTCCAAGTAATTTGTCACAATATGATTGTAGTTTACAAATGAATAAAATGTAGTTAATGTTTAATTAGGAAAAAGTATATAGAAAATAAAAATAGTTCCAAGAAACATTTACAATACCACTAAAATCAGGATACTTAAAAAAATAAAAGTTATGAGATCATAGATTCAAATGAGTGATCTAAGATTTAATAGAAATTAAATGTATCAAAAGAAAAATATGATAATGATACTTACACCATTGAAAAGTGCATATACATAAATTTTCAGCACTATCATAGACAAATTATCATTTCTGAATATATATAAAAGGGGGGAAGTTGTCATTAGTGTTAAAAGTGTTATCTCAGAGTGTTGAACATATTTTCCTATGATTGTAACTACTCTTAAGTATGAAAAGTATGTGTCATGATATGGAAAGTATCATGCATGCATAAGAGGTGGAGACATTTATTATATAGGCCATTAGATTTATGTGATATAGCCAAAGTTTTGTATTTGCAAATTGAAGATCTTAATAATATTATTGAATTAGAGCATACAATTTATATGAAAGACAACGATCTCCTTGTCTAAAGATTATAAGATGGAAACTTCAAAAACAGCAGTGACTCGAGGGAATATAATCGATATGTGGAAAGCCAAGTTTCTAATATATTTGATTGAATGCGATTCGATTTACGTGACATGCACAATGACTATGTTACAAGATCCAGAATTTGAACATGACCAAAGTGTTAGTAAACGTTAAGAGATGATGATCGATTTGTTAAGACAATCAATAAGACTATTGGATATTCATGATAGAGAGTCGACTTCATGTCTTAGCAATGTATTTGGGTATGGACAAGGCAATGATAGTAAACAAAAATACTAATATATTTAAAGATGACAGTATAATGTGCAGCAATAAAGCAATTACAAGGACTTTTAGACAATGAATACGTAATGGCAACGACCAGACTCCGAGAAGAATGCAATACAAAGCAGCGACCAAAAGCTTGAACTCCAATCTGAAGTGGACCATGATTTTTGGACAAAGGATTCTAATGGCCATGATCTATGTTATAATACAACGATCAAATAATCAACAGCGATTTCATTCTATGAACACCCATCCATTCGTAAGTTTGATACAGTGACCAACAACTATGACAGCAAGGCAACATAAATGGGATTTGTTTATAATATAGCGATTTGAAAAGAAGAGTAAATTGATCGAACATCAGTATAATAGAAGCGACTAGTCATTAATATAAAGACAAATACGACTTTGTCATGATCGATTTATACAACCAATTCCCAACAATATTTGTTAGATTGATTAAATGCAATTAAACTGAAGTCTGTGCAATGACTATGTTGTAAGTTGTACAAAACGAGAAGCATTGTATGGCAGTGAGAAATAGCAGCAAAGATTGATGAAGGCCGACTACATAGATCAAGGAACATCATGATGATCATGCATCTAAACATAGACAAACAATTTTAGTTTATTTTCTTCTCCTTTTTTTCTCTTGTATCTTGATGATTGATCATGAATGTGATCCCAAACATTGATGATAAAAAAACTGACACAATCATATCTAAAAATTATCTAACAAATTCAACTGTAAAAACTTGATAACTTTAATTTTAGATTAATTAAATTGCCTTATATTGACCGATTTACATATTGTCAACACAAGATCACAAAAATGCTGTCATCCAACGATGAATATCAACATAAATTAATATTCTAATAATGAATACTGCAGCTACAAAGAGATTTAACTAGAATAATAAGAAAAAGTGCGACTTCTTGGATATTACTATATTGGTTGGGTTGCTCAACTCTTTATGAGGATGAAAGACAATGCCTATATGTTGTTAGACAATACACGATTACCATTGTTTAGAACATTAATTCGTTGGTTAATAGTTGTGAAAGGGTATGTATGAAACAATAGTTGTCTCTCCTTACAAAACATTGTATTCATTCAAGTTGTGACTATTTGTGAAAGAGATATAAATTGAGTTGAGGAATGCGAAGGGAAGCGGAGGAACTCATTCTAATACTACGATCAAATTATGTGCTCAGTTGAGCCAAAGAGTTACAAGTCATGGATGCATGGTTTTGAGAGAAGTTATTATGTAGAAACAACATTACTACAACACCGTAGAGTAGAAGAATCATATCTGAAACAGCGATAGCTTATTATCAGATCAATCAGTAGCAGTGCAATTTGCATTCACTTTAAAGAATATATCAGGAAGAGCATATACTCTTTGATCAGTGGCAACATCCTTTCGACAATATTTCTTATACTTGATCTATATATCATATCGATACGTTTACTCCTTATTTTATATTTAGACAAGATAGGCATCATATCATCCGCAAGTTGGATAGGGCATTATATACTTCGGATCATAATACATTTGGATATACGGATAATCATTGCAGACCAAAGATAATTTACATCATTTGCTACCGTTGCATTATTGACAAGAAAGTAGACATTTAAAATAAGAATATTGTTAGTATCCAAATTGGTTTGTGGCCAATTAAACAGTTGAGTACAAGTTTAGATAGAAATAAGTCTCTTGCAAGAGAAATTATAAGAAAGTAGTCCCAAATTCTATAAGATTACATAAGGGGATATTATAAGCAGTATCAGAGCAAGCTATCTTTTCAGCGTGTGAAGGTTAGGAGTGAAAATGTGATAAGGTGGTCGTAGAAGCCTCATCAAAGAACAACCAAGAAGAATAAATTAGAATGGGGAGTGCTGAAAGAAGATAGATTGAGTACATACATAGAAGAGTGTGCATTATAAAGAAGATTAATTCAGAAGTGTATATGAAATTGATGAGAAAGTTAAAGGAAGAGATTGTGGTCCCATTGTAATAGATCAGATTCATGTCCAAAATGAGAACAGATTTAAAGATAGTGTAAGTTCATCATAGCAAGTAGTGGAAGAAGTTTGTGGTAGAATTTTAGTCATCACATAGAAGATTTAAAAGATCAAATTGAGAGGAAGAATTGCAGCATAGTTTTTAAGGAAAAGTTTATTCATTATTTATTGAATAAGCAACATTATTAAGGTAGAAATTTGAATGTTGGTGATTTCTAAAGGAGAGATTGGCGTTTCTTGCTAGGTTGGTGCTTAGCAATGGGAGTGATGTTTCCAACAGATTGGTGCCTACAAATTTAAAAGTAGGAGTTGGTTTTT
Organism: Chamaecyparis obtusa; assembly: GCA_027943335.1. NCBI lineage: Eukaryota > Viridiplantae > Streptophyta > Pinopsida > Cupressales > Cupressaceae > Chamaecyparis > Chamaecyparis obtusa. The sequence continues at coordinate 67,437 of BSBK01000972.1, read as the reverse complement.
CTCTATAGTTGTCATAAGAATATTTCATCTAATGTTTGAGAATGGAACTAGTAAAGAAAGTTGTGGAACCATGTAGGTATGTGTAGTCTTTTGCTAATGACATCGCGAGTTTTTTATTTGAATATATTGTAATCTTGTGTAATGTGATACTACATATTTCCAAAAATAAAATGTGGCTCAACAAATATTTTTTCATTCTTTTTTTAATATATTATTTCTATTTTTTTCTTGAATTTTGAGAGAAAAAATTAATATTAATATTATTAACACAAATTTTAAAAAATTTTCTTAAAAATGAGAAAAAAGTAAATTCATGGGGCCACTTGCTCCATAAATATCTCCTAAATAAGTTGAGTCTACATTGCTAGCCAAAATAAGCTAAGTAGCTACACGTGAACTTGTCCTAAGATGATAAATGCAAGAAAAGTTGACTAAAGAGGTGGCTATATAAATTTTATGTTTTAAATTTAATTCACCAATTATGAGAGAATAAATTATAAGAATATGAATTAACACACATTCACTTAAACAATAAGATATTATTTAATTAAATGAAGAAAGAAGATGATAAGAAGATGAATAATATGTGATGAATTAGGAAAATAATTAAGTGCAGTAATTAAGTGTCTACATAATGTATTTATTTGAATGTTCTTCTAATAATTAGTCCAAATTTTGAATGATTATCGAATGAGTTAAATAGAAACATATTGTTCAAATTAAGTCAATTAGGAAAGGGCCCAAACCCATAACATCAAGCTTGAAGGTAGTTCAAAATGAATTCAAAGGGAGTGAATTCAACCACCAACCAAAATGACAAAACACTTTAAAAGAACCAACAAAAAATAGAACCAATAGACGTAGGAAACTAGACGGGTGGGAGATTAATCTTCTTCCTATCTTGATTAATCTCTTTAAGGGTATCAAAGAAAGAGCTCTTCCTGGGCTAATGCAAAAATGGAGGTTGAAGTAGAAGGGCCCTCTTCCATCATTTGAGAAGAGACCTAGGAACTCTCCTCTCTTTTCCTTCATTTTTCTTTCCTACATTCCAAGTCCTCCTAGATGGTGTTGAAGGAGGTAGTCATCTTATCCATCATCTATATGTTGAAGGTGACAAGATCCATAATCTTTTTGTTCACCTGGTTTTGGTTAGATTTGACATTGGCTATCTAGCCAAAAGTACTTCTTGTTTCTCCTCTTCAAAGGGAATCAAGATCTTTAATTCATGAAATTTTTCTTCTACAATATCTAAATTATCTAATTTCTTGGCAAGATCATTAGTATCTCCCAAAACCTAATATTTTACAATGGTCTGAGGCTAATCCCAAGATTTAGCCTCTTCTTTCGCAACAACTTCCAACTTTCTTATCTTCTTCTTGGTTGTATTAAGCTAAGCTATAATCCATTTAATGATGGCATTCTAATAGTTATAGAGGATGCATAGTTTATTCACTATATCCATAGTACAAAGCTAATTAGGAATCTCATTTTTAGTGATACGGTTGTGGTAATATGGAGGAGAAATATTCTAAGAAACCTTAGGATCACCTTTGGGTGCCAACAAGAAGTTGAGTCCATTTTTTGGAAAAAAAAAAGTGGAACTCTTTTCCCTATTTTTCAGAATTCATCCTAATTGACTTAAAAATCTGAAGCACTCTAAGATTGAATCTTTAAAAAATTCAGTAATAAGAAATGTAGTATTGAAAGTTTAGTTTCTAAATATGTAATTTATATTAATTTAATACCCAAATAATAAAAATGAATGTATTTTTTAAGTCCTTTTGGGATATGATTTTAAAGACACGTAAGCTTGATGAGCATATTTTTTTGTTATTTTTGTTGAATATGTTTTTTTCTACTATTTTTTTATTGGGTGAGATTTCTGTTTTGAAAACCCCTCATGTATGGCAAACATAAGTTGACTTAAACTCATCATTTTTTAATTTGTATTTTTTTCAAAATGAAAAGAATGGTCTATAATTTGATACATCATATAATTTATTTTTCAAAAAATGAAAAAAAAATAAATTATTATACAAATAAGAAAACCTATTATTTCATGCTTATGTACCTATTTTATTAGAAATTATTTGAAAAATAGAAAAAATAGTCCAACTAAACCAAAATTTTATATTGTAAATTATGCAATCATATCTATAATGTTTTTTAATTTTATGAGAAAATTACATATAAAAAATTTTCAACCAATTGTTAGTTTTGTGAATAAAACATTCCCCTAGAAGTGGACTCAACTTCTTGCACTTATCCCTTTGGAGAAACGAGGGCCATAAATAGGGGAAGATAGGTTTTGGGACTGACTAGTATTCTTTAGAGGGGTATTCTGAGGGGTCCAGTTTGATTTAGTTGACTAAGAAGTGGAAGAATCCTTAGAGGCAATGATAATTTCTTAAATATTATTCTCTTTTCCTAAAGCTTTCATCCTGGCCTTCCTTTGAGGGTTAATCCTAGTAGAGCTAGGAGGACGAGTAACTATAATAGAAGAGGAAACCCTTAAGTACTCTCCTACTAGTTATTCAATTAGACAATGATAAGGAAAATTTTAGGCCATACTTCTAAGGTTAGCGCCAAATGAAAGTTATACACGTAGAGGATGAGACCTTGGTGTAAAGCCCCATCCCCCGCCATGGGATTTGGATTTACCAATAGACTGAGACATCAAAGATAGAATCCAATAAGGGAAAGTGTGTTTGATATCATGCTAAAAATGATTGAGCATAGGAAAGAGGTAGGATTGGAAGTGTTTGGACCTATCTCTAAGAGTGATAAATTTAATAAGCACCAGAGCCACATCCTTCCATTTATATGGGAGCTCTTTGTGGTTGAAGTCATTCTAAAGGTGAAGGATTTTCACTCCAAAGTTGAGTAATTTGTTTAAGTCCTATTTATAATGGGAATTAGAGTTTCTAGGAAGGGCATTCCCTTCCATCAACAACCTTGTAACAGTTGTAATTGACTCAATTGAGACCACAAAAGAGATACTACTAATAGTCAATTTTCCTTGGTCTCAATACTTCAAAAACTTTACTGATAAAAGTAGATCATAACTCTTCATTCCTTCTATATAATTGTCCATATGGCCTTCTTGAAGAATATACCAAAGACTAGTATTTTTCATGAACTCTTCACAACTATCTAGTATCATCTATATATGGTCTCCCCCATGGATTCCTTGCAAGAATTCATGTAGATAGAAAAAGTAGTAGAGAAGAAGAACTTGCCAGAAAAGAAAGTGAGAAAAAATAGAGAGAATATCTAAATTAAATGTGCTACCATTGGATAATAATTACCTCTTAACTCATAAGTAATCATGATAAATGTGTAGTAGCGATTGGGAATCATTTTCCATGTGTGGGAGTAACTTGATTGATATCCTCACATGGATCATGAGGTAATTCTTGAACTTTGAATCGAGTTTGAAGTGAGTTCTGGAATTTGACATTGTCAAACATGGCCATTGACCCTTTTCTTTTGAGGATTAAATCTAGTGTCTCCCAACCAGGCTTAGTTTCTCCTATTGAAACTGATGTAGAGCATCTCAAGAAGACAAAGAGTAACAAATAATTACTCCATGAAGACCCTAATTTGTTGTAATTTTGGCCATTAGTGCCTTCAATTTTTTAAGCCATGTTCTTGTCAATATTGCCATGATAAGGCAAAAGAGCCCTATAAGGGTCACTATGTAATAGACTTAGGGTCATATGGTTTTAACAAGCTGGATATAGAGTTGAGAAAGTTGTTAAAGGCCATGAAGTAGAGGTGAAGGCCTCGTTAGGTCTAGTGGTCAAATTGACAACTTAGTTGTCAATTTTGGGTTTTACATCTTTTAGCAACTTTCAAGATTAGGGAGTTAGTTAGGTTTTTGGAGTGGCAAAAATAAGATTTTTTAGGTGAGATAGGAGGAGAGAGTGTGAGAGATCTCAAGCATGAGAGGAGAGTATAATTCATGAAGTTTTTTTTTTGGTTGGTGTTTTAGTTTTGGATCTTTGTATGGCTATAACAGAGACTGTATGTAAACAACAAGCATTTTCAATATAAAGGTTTGCATTGTTGTTTGTGGATAGCTTTGGTTTTGTGGTTTCTAGAAGTGATTGAATGCATATATATTTTACTTTCTTATCTGTATCATGAATTCTTTTTCATTCCTTGGCATCTGGACATAACTATCTATACTATGATAGTAGGGTTCAATCTTGCAGATTTCTTGTTCTATCCAAAAAAATACCATCTCGGTGTGGAGGCAAGAATTTGTAACTTAACAATTGGATTTGTCTTAGATTTGGATATGTTTTAGAGGGCCTAGTTTTTGATAGAAAAAGCAACAAGAGGGTGCTGGCCCATGGAACAAAGGGACTGGAAGCACATTAATAGCACATTAATGGCACTAGTCAAAGTAGATAAAATTATTAACAATAGAATCACCAAGTCTAATTCTGCCCCTATCAAAAACATAAATCACAGTACTGATCAAAAGGATTAAACCAGAGTACTTAAAATGAAGAGTTGCATATAAAATAACAGTCACAAGCCACGCAGGGTTGAACTGCAAGCTATAAAAAGTAACATTAAGCCCGAACGCAAAATAGGGGATCCGAGGGCCATGCCCACTCAAAATTAACCAACTCATGGACACTAGCAATTAGTTCTTCCCACCTAGATGTTTAGACAATAGGGTCCTAGCTCACTCCTCCTGCAGGAACATGAAAAGATCCATGTTATCCTTGTCCACTTCCAGACTATCACCCACCAGCTTTTCCTGCACATTACAGAGGGTCGTAGCTGAAGCATGCATGACCTTCAGGGAAAATTTGTTGGTCATCATGCAATGGTGCTTCAGTTCCTGCATATTCTTTTTGATGTCTACAATTTCCTTGTCCATATCAGAGAACCTCCTCTTGAGAGTGCCTTTAAATTTATTTTTGTTAGCCAGTACCTCGGTATTGTAATCAGAGGTGGGGGGCCTATCTTGGGGATCATGAAAAGGACTCAGGGGCAGGGTAGGGTTATTGGGGATTTCCATGGTTTGCTACAAGTTGGGTAGGAGAGTGTTACCAGTCCTAAGGGGACTCATATTATCATCTAAGGAACCTTTCATGGACTCAGTGGTGTGAGAGTCTTTTTTAGACAGGGATTGCTCTCTAGAGGCCACTTCAATCATCCTGGTTTTACACCATTCCTTGGAAATTCTATTGGACCTCTAGTGACCCAAGCCACTTCAGTCCACCTCTAGATTAACCTGGTTCTCCATCATTCTCCTTTTTTTGTGCCTTCATTCGGTCTCAAGAGTACTGTTAGACTCCTTCCTATCTTTGTTCTCCACGGACTCAGAGACATGAGACTCCTCCTATCCCTCCTTCCTATTGAAATGGTTTTTAACACATTTTTTGTGGGTTCTACCCTCTTTAGCACCCAAATTAGACTCCTGGATAACCTAGATGGACTAGGAGGTGGAATGGGTGAGATTTTTAGTTTTGGCCGGGGACTCCTCCTGGGTCATCTCTTGAATAATCAGGGGGGGGGGGGGGTTGGGGCGCTGGGCAGATAGCTTTGTGAAAGTGGTAAATGGAAAGAAGGAGGCCCTGATGGAGGATATGGATTGATTTATCAAGGTTGTTCTTAATATCCAGGATATTACTCTCTATGGAATGTAAAAGATAGAAGGGTATGGAAATTAAATCCTTATTTCTAATATGATTCAGGAATGGTAAGTGGTAGTAATAAAACACAGTGAACTTACCTTCTAGCATAAAATATTTCATCACAATGAGGGCCTAGTTATTAACATCTCCACCGAAGATATTTCCAAGTTCAAGCCTAAAACAAAATTTGTGAGCAACAGAAAACTCAGCGAGTAATGTCTTGACAATGCATATAAAAGAAGCCATGGGTACATAGCAGCAAGGATTATAGCCATGAAAGCATGGTATTTTATGTTTGATTCCATGGAATATAATATTATTTACCCTATGGGAGGTTCTGGAAGTGATCAGAAGGCACTAAGAAATAAAGCCCTAGCTTAGAGGCCCTTAAAGTGAGGGTTTATTGCATGGAAGGCTTAAGCAATTGGGAAGCCCAAATAAACTTGAGAATCCTTTGTTTTGGACCTTAAAATAAGACTGTTTCATGGCTATGAGGTCTCAAAAGGAGTGTTGTTAGTAGCTCTTTTGTAAATGTGGTGTTTTTAGGCCTATCCCTAAAACAAAGGCATCAATGTTTAGGGATGTTGATCCAAAGGAACAATACCTAGTTTTGACTTATATTAAATAAATCCAAAAAGGGTATTTGAATATGTAATTTTATTGGAAATTTTTTTTGAAAATTTAGAAGGAATCTGCAATATTCTCGCTGGACAGGCTAGTAGCCTAAGAGCCTAGAATGAAGGAAATGGAAGTAGATATGAAAACCTTTCCATGAAAGTTATCAGAACTTGGTATGGAGATTTTATAAGTATGAAAAGGCCTTTAGGAGATTTTGAAACAAAGGCTAAGGCTTATGTTCAAGTTTTAGCATTTCAATGCTGTGGAGCCTAGTGGAAATGACTCTTGGAGAAGACTAAGTGTATGACCTTAGTTGGTCTTGGAATTGGATTGGATCTTGAGTTTGATCCAGGAGTGTAGAAGGTTTGAGGGTCCTTAGACAACAACATTTCTATTGAATCCTATTTGGAGAAATGAAATAGAAGTCTTCCACTTTCGTTCGCATCAAATTGGTATCATAACAATGAAGTAGATCCTTGCAGTTGGTGTAGTAGTCAAGATGTATTTGAAAAAAGAAGAAAGGGTAATATATGAGGTATAAAAAGCCTTTAAATATTATGAAATAAAGGAAAGAGAAGAAGTAGATAAAAAGAAGAAAGAAGAAGCAAGAAAGAAGCAATAAGTATGACAACAAGCACTCGAAGAGATTAGAAACCTAAAGAGAAGAATAGAAGAAAATGAAGTCCAGATACAAGAAACCAATAAGATGATGGAAAAATCCTAGAAAAAGAAAAGAGATATGAGTTATTGAACAAACAACACCAAGCTGACCAAGCATCTATTGAGGATAAGATTCCAGATGTTGCAAAGGTTCTTAGTGCCAAATCAAATATGATAGATGGAGATGCTTTGGAGAAGAAGTATCTTAACAAGGTAGGTGAAGATGAGGATCAGATAGAGGTCCTTAGTGAAGACAAAATGCAGAGTTGTCCATTGGCAAGACAAGAGGAGCAATTAGATCTGACAACAAAGACTAAGTAGTAGATGGTGGTGAATGAACCTAAGTGTGTAAGGGTCCATGAAGATGCCAAGAAGGTTGTAGAATGTGTTACTCATGAAGTCAAAAGATGTGTGATTCTAGAGGAGAAGTTCTTGCAAGAGGTTAATTATAAAAAGCCAGTACAAGTTGTGGAAGGTCCCAAGCAAGTAAGTCCTCAAGGACTTGATGAGAAAGAACTCTTAAAGGAAGAGTTGGAAGACATTGGTGAAGAATGGAAAGATAAGTTTGGAGAATAAGAAGCATGCCTAGGACAAAGGCGCAAAGAAGAATTGGATACCTTCATGAATGTAGCATTGATCTCAGAGAAAGGAACTAAGAAGGACCTTAAAGAAAGCATTGGTAATGAGCAGACCATGGTGACTACATTTTCTCCAAGCATGGAGAGCTCACATGACAACATAATGATGATTGTGTTTTTCTCCTCATTTGTGTTTGATTGTAGGTACATTGGTTGTTTTGTTGGTAGAGATATTCTTGTTGCAGGTCCTACACAAACAATGGCCCCAAATTGGAAGACTAGAAAGAGGTCGCCGAATCCATGGGACTTGGATTCTTCCCCACCTCAGGAATATGATGCAGAGAATCTCAAGAAGAAAAAGAGTCACAAAGAATTACTCCATGAAGACCCTAATTTTTTGTAATTTTGGCCATTAGTGCCTTCAAGTTTTTAAGCCATGTTCTTATCAATATTGCCATGATAAGGCAAAAGAACCCTACAAGAGTCACTATGTAATAGACTTAGGGTCATATGGTTTTAACAAGATGGATATAGAGTTGGGAAAGTTGTTAAAGACCATGAAATAGAGGTGAAGGCCTCATTAGGTCTAGTGGTTGAATTGACAACTTAGTTGTCAATTTTGGGTTTTACATCTTTTAGAAACTTTCAAGATTAGGGAGTTAGTTAGGTTTTTGGAGTGGCAAAAAGAAGATTTTTTAGGTGAGATAGGAGGAGAGAGTGTGAGATCTCTCGAGCATGAGAGGAGAGAAAAATTCATGAATTTTTTTTTTTGGTTTGTTTTTTAGTTTTGGATCTCTATACAGCTGTAATAAAGACTGTGTGTAAACAACAAGCATTTTCAATATCAAGTTCTTGCATTGTTGTTTGTGGATAGCTTTGGTTTTTTAGTTTCTAGAAGTAACTATATGCATCTTTATTTTAATTTCTTATCTGTATCATGAATTCTTTTTCATGTCTTGGCATCTGGACTTGACTATCTATACTATGACAGTAGGGTTCAATCTTGCAGATTTCTTGTTCTATCCAGAAAAATATAGTCTCGGTGTGGAGGCAATAATTCATAACTTAACCATTGGATTTGTATCAGATTTGGATATGTTTGAAAGGGCCTAGTTAATAGCATCTCCACTGGAGATATTTTCACGTTCATGCCTAAAAAGAAAGTTGTGAGAAATAGAAAACTCAGTCAGTGAGTAATGTCTTGACAATGCATATAAAAGAAGCCATGGGTATAGTAGCAAGGATTATAGCCATGCAAGAATGGTATTTTATGTTTTATTAAATCAAGATAGATTTAATTTAAGATGATTTACCCTATGGTAGGTTCTGGAACTGACTGGAAGGCACTAAGCAAGATAGCCCTAGCTTAGAGGCCCTTAAAGTGAGGGTTTATTGCATGGAAGGCTTAAGAAATTGGAAAGCCCAAATAAACTTGAGAATCCTTTGTTTTGGACCTTAACCTAAGACTATTTCATGGTCTTGAGGTGTGAAAATGAGTATTGTTAGTATCTCCTTTTTAAATGTGGTGTTTTTAGGCCTATTCCTAAAACAGAGGCAACAATTTTTAGGGATGTTGATCCAAAGGAATAATACCTGGTTTTGACTTATGCTAAATAAATCCAAAAATGGTATTTGAATATGTAATTTTTTTGGAAAGTCTTTTTGGAAAAGTTATAAGGAATCTGCAATATTCTTGGTGGATAGGGCTAGTAGCCTAGGAGCCTAGAATGAAGGAAATGAAAATAGATACAAAAACCTTTCCATGAAAGTTATCAGAACTTGGTATGGAGATGTTCTAAGTATGAAAAGGTGTTTAGGAGATTTGGAAGCAAAGGATAAGGCTTATGTTCAAGTTTTAGCATTTCAATGGTGTGGAACCTAGTGGGAATGAGCCTTGGAGAAGACTAAGTGTATGACCTTAGTTGGTCTTGGGATTGGATTGGATATTGGGTTTGATCGAAGAGTGTAGAAGGTTTGAGGGACCTTAGAAAACAACATTTGTGTTGAAGCCTATTTGGAGAAACCAAATAGAAGTCTTCCACTTTCCTCTACATCAGACACCAATATGACATTGAGGGAATCACCCTCAATGATGAGCTTTTTATAACCATAGTGTGTAGCCAACTCAATACCATGATGAGATGTTGTAACTTCTACCATGTGCACAGTTTGGGACCCCAAATTAACTGCATAGGCCAATACTATTTTTCCATTTATATCTCTGATGAGACCATCCCCATCTACCTATCCAATAGAAAATAATAATATGTTATTAAAATGAAATTAATTTAACTTATTTTAATACAATTAAATAGAAAAAATCATCAAACTACGTGCTTAATCACCTTCTCTGTGATGCTTTAATCTTACTATGATGTCCTCATCACCTCTTAATGCCTTTTTCACTAGGCTTTCCTGTTAACACTAAGGGAATGTTCCAACTTGAAAGAATAGTCAAGAAATTATATACCAAAGAAACAAAAAAGAAAGAAGAGGATTCACAGGCCTTCTTCTTATACGTAACAAATAAATATACAAGATAATTTATTCATTGTATATTTAAAATTAAAATGTCTACAACCTTATAAACAAATTTTGATTCAATTGCTACACAAAATAATAAAAGGTGCCATAATTTCATTTTTCTGAATACGTAATGATTAAGAGAAGCAAGAACAAGGAGGTCTAGCTTTAAATCCATTTGCATCTAATAATTACTTAAAAAATTGTCAATAAGTATATGAACAATATTTTAATGTTTTCTTAATTGATAAGATGAGAGTCGAAGACCAAGTTTTATCCTACAAAAAAATGAGGTTATTTTTCTCTATAGAAATCACGGGTTCCCCAAAATACTTTAAATAGTAAAATAAAAATGTCAAAAATAACTTCTTCGAATATGTCACTGTCTTTAACCAATACACATGGCAACTTCCAAGAAAATAATTCTCTTAGAAATATCTTTAATAAACCAAAAATTTCCATGTGTAATGATATGGCTTCACATTAACAAGCTATTATGGATTTGTCAATCCATTTGGAAGAGATTGGGTAGACTACACTACCCAAGCAGTTTACATTGACAAGTTATTATGGACTTGTCAATCCATTTGAAAGAGATTGGGTTGACTAGACTACCTCTTTAACCAATGTACAATGCAACTTCCAAGAAAATAATTCTCTTACAAATGTCTTTAATATACCATAAGTTTCTATGTGAAATGACATGGATTCACCTTGACATGTTATTGCGGATTTCCCAATCCATTTGAAAAAGATTGGGTTGACTAACTAACCAAACTGTTCACCTTGACAAGTTATTATGAACTTGTCAGTCCATTTGAAAAAGATTGAATTGACTAGACTACTTACACCCAAATCTATCATGTCTATTTATTACATATTCTTAAAAAAACAAAACTTAAACTTCTTAACTACCATCAAAATTAATTGCAAATATACCATCCCATCCCATGATAAAAACTCACAAAATAATGTGTAAATATGGGAAACACTATTTTTTAAATCCTTAAAATTGAACCGAAACAAAAAAAAAAACAAAAAAAAACCCTAGTAAATTTTAATATATTGAACGAAATCCACATTCACTACTGAATTTTTTAATGATCTATCCATGTTATGCCAATTAGATAAATTACGTTTAGGGAGAGTTTCTACCATTATTATTATTTTTATAGTTATGATTAGACAATATTTATATTTAAATGTCCGTAATGTTAACGCGAGATGGCTCTTTTTCACGAGTCTTCTGTGGCACTATGACAGAGAAAATCCACCACCTGCATGCAGATTCAACGAATAATTATTTATAAGACCCGTCAACTTTTCTAGAAGCTTTACTTAATTGGAGAGGTTGGTTCATTATATAACAATTCTAGGATTGTTGATTTGTTTTTCTTTTCTCAATGGTTGGTTCCACTTCTCAATTTGTTTATGACATTGTTATACTGCGCATTCAAAATAGTAAGTCGTTAAACTAATAAACACTATAAACTATACTTGCATTATTAAGTCTGTTCGTCTGTGAAGGTGTTTAGACGTTTCTTTTACTACCTCTGATGGTACGGTTCGCTTACCAGAGAATAATTTATTTCTATACTAAATCCTCAACTTCTACCAATAAGCTTCAATATACATGCATTCTTTTTATGTAAGATATTGAAATTTGATTTGATAATCAATGAAAGTGCTTTCTTTCCAAAATGCTTAAAATAATTCTCAAGATATATTTAGAGTCCGGACTTACCAATAGTTTATGTGACGTTTCTGTTTGAAAGATGGACATAAGAATCAATCACATGCCTTCAATGATATGGATTGCTTTGACTTCAAGGCTAATGGTTGTCCATTCACAAATGCACTCTTCGAATAGTTAATTATTATAATTAATGTTTAATGTTTTACTTAAAAATAAGATAATTATTAATTATTTTTTATAAATGAGATGTAAAACTTTTATAAATTATTGAATAATTCAATTAGAAGAAATTCACATAGAATGATTGTACTAATATTGAGTTGTTCTATGTTTTTTCATATAAAATTAAAATGAAAGAAAAAATTAACAAAAATTCTTATAATAGACAAGAAAAAAATGTTAATCATATTATGACAAGAAATAACAAAAGATGAAGATAATCAAATATATCATTTTTTACTTCATCTAAATTTTTTTTGGTAGAATCTTATAAAAATAATTTTAATTTGAAAGACTTCCATTAATTTAATATATTGTATATAACTATTCAATTTAAAGGATTAAAAATATAAAATAAATAAATTAGAAAGGGAATGAAGAAAAAAGACCTATGACATGAATGAGAATTACATAAAAAGTAGGAAATACATTGGGAAGGTAAGATGTGGTAGAGTAAAAGAAAATCAATTAGTACATAACTTTTTGGTAAAGAAAATTAGCTACATGGTAATGTGAATTAAAATAAAAAAATTAGGTGGCTATTGGAAGAGTTTGGTTGCGATTTGAAAGTACAACACTCAAGTTTATCTTCTTTTCATCATCATCAATATCAAGCAATCAACATCTACATCAACATGGAAACTTTCATGGGATTTTGATTCATGATAGGAGATTACGGACTGATGATTGGTTGTACTCCTGGCCTTGGGTTGGGTATGATTTCTTGTTATTCTTAGATGTCTACACATAAGCTTAAAATTTGCATTTAATAATTTTAAATTATATTATCTTAAGTACATTTGATTTTAATATTATATAGTTTTTTCTCTAACACATTTGAGTATATATCTAATTTATTTTTATTCATTTGAGCTCATAGCAATCTTAGATAGACTTAAGATTCAAGAGCACACAAAATTCTTAATTTTGATATTGGCCATTTGTGGAGGTGGAAATAACCAAAGAAGGGGGGTGACTAAAGAAAAGGTTTTTATATAGAAATGTAGACACACAAACCATTTTTGTCCTTGCATGTGCAAATGCAAATTTGGGATTTGATTTTGATGGTAGAAATAGAATCCTGAGATCTAGATAGTTTTAGATTTGTAATTTGAGGCAAAATTGCAAGGTTAGGGGGAAACTCCTTGGTTAGGTGTGAGTCCAATCACCATTGATACTCCTTGTTTCCTTTGACCTCCTAGATTCTACTCAAATGTGAGTCCTAATTTAACATATAGTCTTTGGGAAGACAAATCCATAAGCATGCCAGTTTCTTAGCCTGTTTTGTCAAAAAAACCTCAAATTAAAATTAGAGGTGCGGAATATCATTCAATTTATTTTTATATGTTATCTTGGGTTTTGATGATTGATTATTTCAATTATTTTCCAAAATTAAGTTAAGAATCATATATTTATTTCTAATTAGAAAAGGAATGGAGACCCTAGGAGCATAGATACTAAATTGACCCCCTTGAGAAAAGAGTTGATCAATCATATTTTTCTCTTGGTTGCCTCATATTCCAAAGTGGTTTAGAAAAATGGATTCACAATCATGGCCTTAACCCATCTCAATTTTTATCTATTACACATTCAAGATGACATATCTCTTTTGGAGACATGTATACTCTAATTCTCTACTAGTTATTGTAAATAATGTGCAAATTTATTTTTTCAACACAAATTTAGAAGAAAATTTTGCTCCATTTAGTGATGTTAGCATAATTAATTATATTATACTTGAAAATGGTAAATGGTGTAGAAAATATCAATTGAGAATTTGTTCTCTTTTGGATTTCTAACAATTATAACAAGAAACAATTGCAAGTAAAATGAAGAATGTATACAAAAATAAAAGACATTTTTTGCAATAACCAAAAAATGAGGAAAAAGATTATCAATTTTATTTGCAATAATAGTACAGTAAGGACTAGTTGGCTGACAATCTTAGAGAATTAGCACAAGAATTAACTTCATCGTCCTCCTCTCCTTCTCCATCCAAGATGAAAATGTATTACCAATTTGAGATATTACCCTCTTGTCAAGGAGGAGAAGGATTTTTCAAAATCTAGTATGGAAAGTTAGAGATTTTGGGTTAAACCTCAAAAGAAAAGTTCCCCTATGATTTTCCAAGTTTGTAGACTCCCACTACTACAATAGTTGGTCTCCTGGTTATGGTTTTAATGTCAAGTATTCCACTCCATGGATAAGAAAAGAACTATGGGAGAGACACCATCCTAGTTCTTGATCCCTATTACCCCTAGGGCCAGTTTCTTAAACCACCCATCGATGTTCCACATGCCACCACCACCTACTCTAGAATCATCTCTGATCAAAAGGTTCCAATGACACCTACTCATGTGACACATCTTCAAGCCATCCTATTGCATCTTTCCAAGACTATGGAACTTGTATATACAAAGCCAAATATTCATGTATCATCCATCTAAGGTATTTTGTAAAGATTTCTAAAAACTCATAAATATTTCCATGTATTGAAAAGATTAATTACACTAAGTACAAAAATAAGATTCTCTTTCGTGATAGTGATGTTATTTGGGAAATCTAAACAGTTGGTACCTGTGCTTAAAAAAACATAACAGTTAATGATGTAAAAATATTCAGCATGAGAAGTTGTTAAAGGCCACCATGATTGAGAATAATGAGGCCATCATGAAAAAATAGGGGCCTTTTCCTATAAAAACCATAGACCTATTGTAGAAAGGGAATTCAAAAATTTTAATTCTTCCTTCCCAAGTTCTAGGAGAGCCACTTTTATTTTATTGTAAGATATGAAGCAATTTATTATGGGAAAAACATTGTAATCTATGATTTGTGTTCCAACCTTAGTATGTTTGATATTAATAAATTGTGGAGACCGTGCCTTTGTCAAATTTTTTCATTTCATTGTCAATTTTTTCTGTGTTGATTTCTTTTGCAGTAGGGCTAGTTTATTAATGTTGGTCTTCTTGTCTTCCACTTAGCCTAAAAAATTATGGATCATGTATGGTTTTTACTCTTCCATATGCCTCTAACATAGAAGATGAGTTGTATCTTTATTAATTTTAATTCCCTAGAATGGCCGATTAATATAAAATATGGGATGCATGTTTCATTTTTATATACCCTTGTATGAACAATTTATGTCTGGATCCTAAACACCACTCTTTATGAGGTTCTGGTAAAATCTAGATGGTTGTTCATAGCATCGTGTCTTCCTTTTTCAAAAGATCAATATCCATCAAAGGGGAGTTCAAGAATTATAGGAAGGTTTGAAGTGTTGAAAAAGATTTACATTAACATTTTATCCCTTTATTCTAACTCTAAAAATAGGGAATCCCCTATCCATTTTATGATACCACTCAAGCACAAAGAGTCATCTTCTAAAATCTTAGATGTTGTTTCACATAGTGTAGTGAGTCTCATACTTGTGAAATTTTTAAACTACCAGTTTATTTAGGCATGAGCTTCTTAGGAATGAACAAAAAGATAAATAGAAACATAGGTTACAAAGGATAAATAGAAATATAGGTTATTATGACCCCTACTCTAAATAATTATAATTTTTTTGAAAAGGTTATTATATCCTATAATAATAATAATAGTTTGGTAGCACTTTTTTCCCTACATGGGTTTGGGAATAATATTAATTCTTCCCTGAGAAGAACTTGGTTGAAAATACTAAAGAAGAATGGACTAAAGTGAATGGAAAAAAATGAAAAGAAAAAAGATGTTGGTGGAGCAAAAAAGGAAGTCCTTCACATAATGGCACACACAATAGCTAATTGACCAAGATGTTTCCTCAAGAAAATAATAGAATCTAGAAAATATTTGAGGGTCCAAAAATAAGAGGAAGTGCCCGTATTCAAGGGATACCTTTTGTTAGCAAAAAGATTTTGATATTTTCTCTTTTACCTTTCATCAATATTTTCTCTTTAAATATAAGAAGAATTTATAATATTCCTCATAAAAAAACCTAATTAAAAGATGTATAATAGATCATAAAATAGACATTATCATCATTCTAGAAAGTAAGATGAATAATTGTTTATTATCTCAGACCTCTATGAGAGTTTGGTCAAGTTTCTTTATCTCTTGTAGACCTATTTGTAAGGCTTTAGGAGGATTAGATACATTTTTTAATCCCTCTCGAGTTAAAGGAAATAAAAATTTGAAATGTAAGAAGATCTTGGTTGTCACTTTTAAAAATCTTAAATAATCAATTAAATGGAATTTGGTCAATATTTATGCTCTAGATATAAGACCTACAAGGAAAAAACATTTGGATTCCATAAGGAATTTAAAAAATTATAGAACATTGGAGAAATGGATGCTTGGATAACATTTTACTCTCCCCGTTTTCCTTTAGAGAAATTGGGTGGCCTCGAAGTTGATTACTCTCACACCATGTAGGATCTCTCTTACTTCATCTTCTATTTAGGTTTATTTTATGTTTATCTCCAAGGACTATAATGTACATTTTCAAATAGGAGACAAGTGATCAATCACATTCAAGTCAATATTGATAGGTTGTTAATCTCCATGGGTTAGAATATCATGTCAAATATCAGTTTGACTAGAATTCATAGAAAAGGTTTGAATAATATAGTTCCACTGAAAACTGATCGGAAGTAGGAACAACAAAAAAGGTAGTTGATGGTGATGAACTAGCAGACAGGGGATCAACAAGAAGTGATGCAGTTTCATAGGGAAAACATTCAGGGTGATGGAAACATATCCAGTGGTCCATGACTTTAACCCTGTGAGTAGCACTATAACTCAAGTGTTGTGGGTCACAGGTTGTGACAGTAACAGAACATGCAAACTCGGGACCATGCCAACTCTTGTGGTCAGGGTAATGACAACAGGCATGTAGGACTTTGTGTAGAGGACTAAATGATGATTTTGCACATATCTTTCAAGGTCCCCCGATTGTCCAACCAACTAATGCATGACGCAAGGATCAAAATGGCTTCCAAAGTTGTTCGTTTGTGGAAAAAATACTTCAAGTTCTAAAACTCCCCCACATCTGGTGATAGGGCCATTCCCAAGGTTAATATTCTCTAGCAAAGTCACTATCCAGCCTGCTAAGCCCTTTTTTGTCAACCCTAGATTTTATTTCACTAGAACCCAACATGCGGCGGGATTTAGTACTTTTGAAATTGGGGAATCTTCATCCAAAGCAGCCTTGTGCATTGATCACATGTCTTTACAAAAAATGGGACCCCAAAAATTTGAACTTCAAAATGAGCGGGAAAGAACATTTTTAAAAAATAGAGCTAACATAACCAAGTTTAGGAATAATCCTAGGCTCATTAAGGGAAAACAACCAATCTTTGACATCTATGAAGGAACCCTACCTAGGTCCCCAGTAAACATCAACCATGTCTTTTGAAATGATTACAACCCAAAAGGGGGCAATTTAAATATGGGGGAAGGCATGCCTAAGGTACCCACTTTGAAGGTCAGCAAGGACATGGTAGGTTTTGCTCTTGCTGAAGACTTCTCAAACAGTGCCCCTTTCATCCCACCTAAATCTAAGTTTATTTGGCAAAAGAAATGACATCAAGATATGGCTCCACAAGATTCCAACATGGCTACATTCACTCTACCGAAGGATTCCAACATGGCTACAATCACTCTACTAGAGAATATGCTTCAACCAAATATTGGCTTCCTTCGTCAAATGACTCTTATCGGTAAGTCTTCCAATACAGTGTTCCTTTCAAATATTAAGGACTGGGCGATGCAAAGCAGGGTGTACTTAAAAGATTTTTTTATACATACCCAGATTCTAAATTCTTTGTTGCTATCTTTCATTCTAAAGAAGCGAGAGACACAATTCACAAGCACAAAGATTGGTTTTGCAAGGAAGTAGGATTATATACCATGATTTGTACCCCAAATTTTAATTTGGACCTTTGTCCTATCTGGTTCTTTTCGAATTGGATTTCCTTTCTCCTACTTCCATTAGAATACAAGGACCCAAAGATCATTGAATGTATTGCTAATAAACTAGGTATTTTTATCAAGCATGATCTTATCCCTTTCGAGCTCCCTTCTCGAGAAGTCAGAGTGTGCATCCTTATTGATAGTCATAAACCCTTCAGTCAACAAATACAAATCAAATCCAAATGGGGGGATTGGGTTCAAAAAATTGTCATACAAGAACCGTCTAATATTATCAAATACCAACACATTTTGGGTCACTTTAATACTAAATGTCAATAAATGTTTCATGGTGCAACTATAGTCTATTCTGATCATAATATAGATCCTTCGGCCTGTACTCATGCTAGGATTGCTCAAGATCTTGATGCCCCTATTTCAGAGCTTCTAACTGATGCCTATATAGATACTCAACATCAGCCAGGTAAGGAGACATGGATCCAGAATCAGAGCTTGTATGTTAAAATTTCCAATCTACTATATTCTATTTTCTCCTTCTTAGCCTTTTCCTCCTTTTGGTGGGAATATTCACCTCCACCCTGAAGAATTGGTTTCACAGATTGTTCACTACCTGATGTACTGATATCTTATGTTACTCTGACTGTCAACTAGTTAATGTTTCATGATTCCCCCATTACTTTACCTAACAATCAAGGGAATATACATAGCCTCTCAGAGTTAGACTGTAGAGCTAAGGAAACAACAAACAAGGTGCTCACGGACCTTGCCATACAAATGATAGATGAGATTGTAGTAGAAGAATGATTCCACTCTCTAGACTCAAAAAAAGAATTCAAAGAGGATATGTTTCCCCAGTCTATCTCAAAAAGTGAGCTTGAAATACTCAGCTTAACCCATTCTAACACCCTAAACAAGACTAATCTTGATAACTCACATTTTTCATGGCATCAACCCATACCACAGGACTGCATACACTCTCTAGGATCTCATTCAAATATGGATCTTTCAATGACATCAAGGCAACAAAAAGAAACTTTGTTGGGTGCAGAGAAAAAACAACCATTTCAATTCCAACTGAAGATGATTTTATCTTGGAAGAAAGTATCTGCCATGATATGTTCATGCTTGGTGATAATCTAGACCA
The DNA here is from genome assembly GCA_027943335.1 of Chamaecyparis obtusa. Taxonomy (NCBI): domain Eukaryota; kingdom Viridiplantae; phylum Streptophyta; class Pinopsida; order Cupressales; family Cupressaceae; genus Chamaecyparis; species Chamaecyparis obtusa. The sequence goes on along the minus strand of BSBK01000972.1, from coordinate 48,435 downwards.
AGATAAGATACTTGAAGCTCAAAGTGAGATTGACCTTCAAAAGGAAGTCCCTTTATATTATATAGGGAATAAGAAAGAATTGGATTCCCCCTCTCTCTATCATACTCTTTCCATTGAGAAAACACCTTGTCATAGTTCGCAGTCTAAGAAAACTCCAAAAACCAAAGGCAGAAAACCAAAGGGCACAATAACAAAGGAAGAAATTGTAGTAGGAATTCAATCCAAGGTATGTGCAGGATCATGGTATGCGAACAAGTGGCGATGTGAGAAAGAAGTCTTGATTGATAGAATCTTTGAAAAATAATGATAACTTTCAAACTATATAATATTTTTGAAATCTAAAATATACATCACATTCTATGCTTCACCTAGTACAATAATAATAAACAATTCTTTCAATTTGATGAAGTTTAGACTAAGTTAAGGTGGTCAAACGTGAGAGTTTTTATATTTAGGAAATTTTGTAGAAGAAAAAGCATAATTAATTATTTATTTGGAAAAAAAATACAAAAAAAAATACATCACATCCGAACATGAGTCTACTACTTTTATCTAGAATCTTATACAAAAATATTATAATTTGATTTTGTTTACTGTGGTCAGACATACACCTACTTGTTATCTTTCTAGTCGTGATTGATAGACTTATTGAAAAATAGCTATAACTTTCAAACTATATAACATTTTTGAAATTCAAAATATGTGTCACATTCTATGATTTTCCTACTACAAGAAAAATAAAAAATATTTTCAATTTAATAAAGTTTAGACTAAGTTAATGTGGTTAGACACGAAAGTTTTTGTATTTTGGAAAAATTGTAGAAGAAAATTCATAATTGATTAGTTAGTTGGAAATGAATTACAAAAAAATATGTGTCACATCTGTACATGAGCCTAATACTTATATATAGAATCTTGTAAAAAAAAATTAGCATTTGATTGTGTTTAAGGTGGTCATACATACACCTACTTCTTATTCTTTCTTGAAATTTTTGTACTACTACATTGAAATTTGAAATTTTCAACATATAGAATTATTTGTTTTCAAAAAAGGCCTAGTATCTTAGAAACTAAATTCAATTTTCTACAGATTCTCTTCTTACATATTTTTGATATAATATTTATAACTTGTTCAATTTTTTATGTCAACTTTCCTAAACCTGATTTTTTGAATTTTCATTGCCACTTAAGGGTGTAGTTTGGCACACCATGATCCTGCACATACCCTCCACTCTAGATGATAAATTTGGTTCCACCAAAATATTGACAAGGAGAACAAGAGGTTCTTGTCTGCGATGAAGATAGCTTCTTGGAATGTTAGAGGCTTTAATCCCTCTGACAAAAGAGGTAGGGTCAAACAGATGCTTGACTCTTTCCAGGAAGATATAGTGTTACTTCAAGAAACAAAAATGTCTCATCCAACATTTGATAAAACAATTTGCAAATGGGTTTCTTGGGCCTCTACTCATAGACAAGGAATTGGTGCCTCTAGAGGCCTAGCAGTACTATGGAATCCCAAAACAATTCAAGGGCATATGGTTGCTCATGACAATAATTGGCAACTCTTCAAGATGACTAAATTTGACTTATCCATCATGCTGATAAATGTCTATGGGCCCACATCAACACAAGAAAAATTGAGTGTGTGGAATGCACTGACTCATATCATTAAACAATATAGTGCTCAGAATGTAGTTTTAGGTGGAGATTTTAATGCTATTCTCAAATTGACAGAAAAAATTGGCAGAATCAGCCCTCCTCTTAAGACTATTTAGGACTTCTCCTCTTTCATCTTGGATAATAATCTTGAGGACATTGTGCCAGAAAATGGCTCATTTACTTGGACAAATAGGAGAGATAACTTTGCACAAATTGCTTGCTGACTGGACAAATTTCTTGTCTCTCAAGAATGGAAACTCAGTAACTACACCTTTCAATTAGAAATTTTGGCCATTCTAGGGTATGATCATTTCCCGATAGTTCTCACCATAAAGAATTCTTCAGCTTTAGTGGGCCATCAACCATCATTCAAATTTGAGAGAATGTGGCTTTGTCATCCTCATTTTATCCCTCTAATCAAGCGGTGGTGGATCAACTCTCCACGAGTCAATGGGTCCAAAATGCACCAATTCTCTATGAAGCTAAAACATGTCAAAACTTTGATAAAAAAGTGGAATGAGCAAGTATTTAAAAACATCTTCAAGCAAAAAGACATAGTCAAACAACAATTAGCTGATATCCACGAACATACTATCCAACATGGTATAGATAATGACACATATCATAAGCAGAAAGAACTACAGTTGGAATGGGAAGAGCTCTATGGTTAGGAGGAAGAATACTGGAGGAAAAAATCAAAAGAACTATGGCTACATGAGGGAGATAAGAACACAGGATATTTCCATGCTTCAGCCAAACAGAAATGAGCAGCCTCTTCAATCTTTTCAATTAAAACCATAGATAATGGGAAAATTCTAAACAATGCACAAGAAATTTAGTTAGAAGGAGTAGGTTTTTTCAAGAATCTTCTTTCTCCTGCTTATGGACCTTCACCATCTCAAGCACAAATCAATAATATTATGGATTCCATTCCTTCACTAGTTTCTCAACAAGATAACAAGCTGCTCATGGCCCCATTCACCCTGGAAGAATTTCGTAGTGTGGTGTTCTCTCTTCCACCAGACAAAGCTCCAGGTCTTGATGGATTCACAACCCTCTTCTTTCAAATTTTTTGGGATTCTGTTGGTGGGGAGTTGCTAGGCATCATTGAGGAATCCAGGAAAAATCTATTTATCTCCAAGTATTTCAACACCACCAACATTGCTATTATTCCAAAAGTGAAAGACCCACAAACATTTTCTGATTTTTGCCTGATTTCCCTTTGCAATACAACATATAAGATTATCACTAAAGCAATCTACTTGAGACTCCAACATCTCATCCCATCCATTATCTCACAAGAGCATGGTGGCTTCATCCCGGGGCAAGAAACTATGGATGGGGCTTTGGTAGCTCATGAAGTCCTTCATTCTATTAATAATGACCAGTCCTCTAGCTTTGTCATCAAGCTAGATATGATAAAGGAATATGATAGAGTATGTTGGGATTTTCTCTTGCAAGTCCTTCATAAATTTGGTTTCTCCAAACAATGGTGCAAATGGATCAGAACTTGTATCTCAGGGGCAAGGTTTTCTGTTATCATTAATGGAACTGCAACTAGATTCTTCTCTTCTTCTTAAAGGATTAGGCAGGGTGACCCATTATCACCATTCCTATTCATTATAATGGCTGAGGCCCTTAGCAGGACTATTCATAAACAACACTCTTTGGGACTTTGGAAAGGGGTTCATATTGGTAGGACAGACATATCAGTCACACATTCTCTATTTGTAGATGAGACCTTGTTGTTTGGGATGTCTAGAGTCAAGGAGGCTAGACAGATAAAATACACTTTGGAATTATACTCAGTAACAACCGGCTAGAAAATAAACTCACAAAAATCAAAGGTTTTCTTGTTTAACACAAATCATATCATCTCCAATAAAACCGTCCAAATTCTGGAGTTTCTGGTTGACTTTCTTCCCTCTACATATTTGTACATCCCTTTTTTTGTTGGAGCAAACAAGTCAAGTTACTGGTCCTCAGTCATTGATAGAATCAAGAGTAGAATTGTGGCATGGAAAGCTAGGTGGCTTTCACTGGCCGGTAGAATTTTACTCCTCAAATTTGTCCTTTTAGCTATCCCCAATTATTATCTAGCAGTACTCAAAGCTCCCTCATCAATTATTCAACAAATTTAGAAATCAATAAGAGATTTCTTATAGTCGGGAAACATGAATAATGAGAATAAGATCTCACTCATCTCTTTAAAAGATATGGCCCATGTTCCAGGCCTAGGGGGAGCTGGTGTCCATGACTTGAGCAAACAAAACAAAGCCTTTGGGGGTAAAACAGTTTGGCAGATGATCACCAGACACCAAAATAAATGGTGCCAAATTATGCAATAGAAATATCTTGATAATTCTAATCCAGCATAGGTTGTGTCAATTTCTAATCCCCCTAAAGGATTAGAAATTTGAAACTTCATGATTTCATCAAGAGAAGTTTTGCTCAGACATGTCTTGTGCGGGGTTAACAAAGGAACAAATATCAAATTCTGGAGAGACTCATGGAGTGGGTTACCTATCTTATCAACCCCATTGATTCCTCAAGATATAATCTCAACATCAGAAAATATATGGGTACTTAGCTCATAAAATTTGTCTCTATTGTGTGTATATTATCAGGTAAAGTCATTTGGAAAGATCTAGATGATTTAACTCTCTTAGTGCCACATAAAGAACTATTACACAAAATATTTTCTTCTATAGTAGTTCACTTGTTAGATAAAGAAGATTGCCTACTTTGGGCTATTGTGAAGGATGGAAAATATTCGATAAAAGAGTGATATAAAAGCTTACAATACTCAAAGTCTGATATGATTTCTTCTTGTGCTTATTCCTTCTGTTGGAATTGGGTGGTCCTTCCTAAGGTAGGATGCTTTGCGCAATTGGCACTAAGGAACAAAATACTTACTAGTGACAGACTTGAGAAGTTCCACATCATGTAACCTTTTAAATGTAAGCTTTGTGAAGATCATTTTGAGAATGTTGATCATCTATTTTTGACATGTACTTTTGCATAAGATTTTTGGTCCTTTGTCCTTAATAAGCTTCATTATTCTACCCCCCTGCCTAATAAAATATGGGACCTCTTCCAATCATGGCCAACTCTGTACTTGAATTCCTTATTTTCTGATCTATGGAGATGCATACCATCTTTAGTTGTGTAGTCAATCTGGTGGGAAAGAAACAAATGCATTTTTAAAAACATTTATTCACAAATTGAGGATGTTTTAAGGGGTACTGAGAGGCTAATATCTGAAGTGATCAATGCGATTATTTACTAGTGTAAAATCAATCTAGTAGTTTCACAGTGGGATAGTATTGTTCTCAAAGAATGGAATATGATCCTCATTCCATTAGGCTAGGGTCCTCCAAAATAGGTATTACCACAAGTGGATCGATCGACAGTTAGGGAAATCTAATGGCATTCACTGCCTCCCCACTACCTATAGGGTCTAATAACATGGCAGAAGCTCAAGCCTTACTTGCAGGACTCATTTTGGCAAAACATGGTGGATTTGCAAACATCCATATTAAAGGAGATTCAATGGTAATCATCAATGCTTGTATCAAGAGGAAATCTAATAATTGGCAACTTGCATATATTCTTAAACAAATATGGCGTATTATAGACACATTTCCTCTCATATTTATGTCTCATACATTGAGGGAAGGTAATAAGGTTGTTGACTACCTAGCTAACTTGGGGTGTGATGGAACATAAATATCATGTTTAGTACCAAAAACATTCCTAGAAATTTGTGGTGACTTTGAAAGATTAGTGAATTCAAAAAAACCCTCAGGTGTGGTATAATGATACCACACGTCCTAACTAGATTTCTTCATCCCCACTATGATTTGAAGTTTCCCTGAATGATAGGCTTAGTAGCAGGACACATGTCAGTATCCATCACCATTTTTAGTTCTATGTCACTTGCCTAATACTTACAACAGATGAAGGGGATATTAAATATTTGCATCGGATGCTTAGTACAAGGAGTACATAGCTGCATTATTACGAATAGCTGCCACTCTCCCAATATTTGGTTACTGTTGAGACAAGTGGACATTTCACACACTCGGGTAGCTACCCATAGTGATGACTGGCAACTTCACACATGTATCTAATTATTTCATTTGAGGTGCAATCATCCTCAATTAATGCCGCAAGATCAACTTGGATTCGACAATTACCATTCATAGGGGCTATTTATGTGGCATTTCCATTACGTTTTTTCACACTCTCCCTCTGCTGAATTTTGTTAATGGTGAATTTAATGGATGTATGTGTCTAATGTGATGATTTTTCTTGCTTCCACAATGAAATGCTTCTGAAAAACTATTGGGTGTGGATTCCACTTGGCGAGGATGAAGAAGTGTTACCATGGAACATTCTTGATTCCATGTTGGATGAGATGTTTATCTTCTCTGTTCCAAATTGGCCAGCCATCAAAATCTTAATTGGAGAAGAATTTCTTTCCCCATGGTCAAAGCAATTTTTGTACCCATCACAGTTAGTGTCAATCTTCCTCTCAAATGCCATGGACTTGCTGTAATCTGTGCAACTCTTGGAAATCTTTTCTTTCAAATTTGTTAAACCCCATTTCTAGGAAGGTAAGAAATCACAGAGGGTGATGCAAAGATATGATCTATGGTCTGGCCACACACTAGTAGGTGGCCTATTTTCTCATCATAGGCTGCTTAAGAACCATCCATACATGGTTACTTATGATATTATAAAGAAAACATTGGAGAAACAAAGTTTTAGATTCATCAAAGGTGCCTTGCAGTCATATGGTCAATTGTTGGGGCTGGAATTGGAGTCAAAGACTAAAATGGTGTTTGAGGCTCTCCTCCAACTTCTCAAAGTGCCATATGTTCCTCTTCCCTCATGTCTTGTGACTCACACATCTCCCTTTCTAGATCTCCCGTTACCAGCTGCTTCGAGCCCAAGTGGAAATGTACTATTTGCAGGTGAAGCCAGTGGCTCTTTGGTTGCTTAGTCTTCTCATTCACAACCTAATGCTCTTGGATGGAATGAAGCTAACCCTATTCTTAGGGGCCCTAGAGCTAATGTACAAGATGCCCCATGGAATCTAAACTCAGACATGGAGCTGATATCAGACTGGATTGTAGAGCCCTCGGGATGGTCACCACACTCTTAGCCGGATTTCATCCCACAGGCTTATGATGCCATGGAGGAGTAGAAGGTGATTTGGAGCTGCAAGGTTTTGTTTTTTGTGGAAAATTTGAGTTGATGTCTTTCTATGTTTTGGACTTAGTTACTTTCAGCTCAAAATTTAAAATGTGTTGGTCTTTGACCTTTTTCTTTTTTCAAAGTTGGCCCTGGCCTCACGATTGTAAGGAATACGACAATACTTTAAATTTTGATAAGGTCTCACCTTATGACCTTTTGTATATATAGTGATGATTTTGGGTTTTCTTCCTAGTTCTTTCCTGATTGAGCTCTTTTTGAATCAGTTTTTTATAAATATATAAATATATACAGTGGTTCAACCACTTTTTCTTAAAAAAAAAAAATAGTTCCACTGAACTAGTACCATCCTAAATTTTAAGAACTCGCGTGGTCTACAATTTAATGATTATTTAGCACCTAATTTAGTGTATTTACATTATACATTTGCATTCTAGGACTTTATAATTTCACTTAATGCATTCCTAATTTAAATTTGAGTCATCTTAGCTCTCCAACTTGTGTGAAATTGAGGTAGGATCTAATTTATTGGTATCCTCCTCTATTTTCCTCCAATCACAATTTTTTTTCCATCTCTTAGGCCTTAGTTTACCTTCTTTTGGCCTCAAAATTCAATCTCATCATCAGAATCAACTACAATTTTGGATTTAAAAATATTGGATTAGAAGTGACCCATCTCAAGATCAACCAAAGTCCCTAGGGACTAGGTTGAAAATTTTGGCCTTGTCTTGGACTAGGTCAACTAATTCAGCCTTGCCCTATGGGATTGAACCCAGATTTAGGGCCCAAGTCCACTCCAAGGGATTTGAGATATTTCTAGATCTGTAGTTATCATCTTAATTCTAACTCCTCAAATCACTCTAAAATAAACCTAATTGTTTCATTTTGCAATAATAAAATTAAGTGCAAAGTGAAAACCCCAATTTTATTACAAGCAGTTGCAAGGTGGAATCCCTAGTTTGATGACATCTATTGAAGAAAGGGTTTTCTATTAAAGACTTATTTCAAGCATTCACATCAATCATCTACATTTTCATTCAAACATTCAAGACATAAACTTCTACATTATCATGGAGTTTCAAATGAATTGTGAAGATGACTAGGAGTAATTTTTCCCTCTAGGGCTTTTTATGATTTCCTTATTATTTTTAGATTTATGTATTGATACTTCATACTTACATATTTACATTTGCATGCATTCAATAAAATATTGTTTTCATTTACATTCTAGGGTTTCACTCTATCACATATAGGGTTAGATCTAGGAATTTTACTTATGAGTTTTAGCTCACTAGCATTCTAGATACTCTAGATCCATGAACACAACATATATTTTACATATTCTAATAGCTATTCGTGGAGGTGGGAATCACAAAAATGAGGGGTTGATTAAGGGAAACCAATATATAGTCACCCACACACACTCTTTCCAATTTGTAGGTTACAGAAGTACATGTCCAGGTATAGATTTGCAATCTTGGCTTAGAGATCATCAAATTACCATTTTTTAGATCTATCTAGAAAGTCTCGGGATAAGGTCGAGTAAGTAAATCTAGTCCTAGAACTAGTTCAACCAAGTTAGGCTTGTCCTTTCCCAAAATATAAAATTATAGTGCAGACATATACAAATTCTAGATTGTCAAATCTAAAATTCAGTCGAATTTGGGATTCTGATAGTCAGAAAATTTAGTTTTTAAGTGCAAATATTTCACTTCCCTTTCCAAGTGCACACATTCCTATCTCCAATTCCTTTCATTTAATTTCATAGATCAGACTTTTCATTTACATTTGCACAACATCTACAATTTCTATTGGAATCAATCAAATCTAACCCTATAAAGCATAGATCTCAAGTTGACATCCTATCTTGACTTGGTTGTACTTACCGAATCTATCTTGTAGGAAAGGGTTTTTTATTCCAATGTAGAATAGTACCCCATTATTTGGTGAGTAATTTGTATCATACCATTGTTCATTACTCACCATTTCCTATTATACATTTTGGTGAACCCAAACCTTTCATGCATTATACCTTTTGTGTGGGTTAGTTAGATTTTGTATTCATTTTAAAATCATGAAAAATAACAAAAATACTATCATTTAGTGTTTAGATTTAATTTTCACACATTGAAATATATTAGACCTACTTTTCATGCTTTTATTATCTTGTTAGTTAGATCTACTTAAGAAAAAAATAATTTAAAAAGAAGTTGTCTTTTCATTTCTTGCATCTCATTTACATATAAAAACTACAAAAGAATTGAATTTCATCCAACTTGTTTCAAATATGTATTATTTATTTAAATTCATGATTATTTTGATTATTCATTTAGTAGTCATGATGTTGAGAACCCTTATGCGATGTCTCTTAGTGAAGATACTATTATAACATGTGAAGCTCTTGATGACTTCATCTCTTCAAGCAATATTTTACAAAAAAATCCTTGAACTGCTTTCTTTGATTACCTCTATTTTCAACATTGAAACACCTAAATTAGTTTCCCATGATTAGCGTATGGTAACCAATAACCCTATGACAACTGTTAAAGGATGTGCTCAATCTCAAACCCCTAAAAAACCTCAGATTACTTTTAAGGGTTATCCTAAACAACATTCTCCTCAAATTCTCACTACACCTTTGATTATAGCTAAGGGATATAATCAACAAACTTCTTTTCAAACTCTGAACAAGCCTATTATAACTATGAAAGGGAAAAGTACCAGCCCTTTGGAGATCATTACAGATTATCATGTGGTGGCTCACACATATCATACACAAAATAATCCTCAACCTACTAATATGGTTGTTCGTACTTATTTACCAGCTTCTTAGCCTGTGCTTCCTCTAGAACCATGCTTATATCCCAATCTTGGAAAGGAGTATGATTTGGTAGAACAAATTACATGCTACTCCTACTAAGATCTCTGATACAGGGCCCTCTGTAGGTCATAATCTCACACAGAAACTTCTAGAGGTCATAACTTTTGACTCAGGTCTGGGTTTTTGCTGAAATTTTTCGAGTGTGTGCCTCAGGTGGTGGCATTTGTTTTGCCAATGGATCTCAAATCGATTGGGGTCTGTTTAAGCACATTTTCAGGAGTTGAAAGTTTCATCTCGGGCTCCAAAATCAGCTTTTAGTGTTTTTTTCTCTAGTTTTTAGAAAGTTCTATTTTGTAATAAATTTGAGTTTATATTATCAAATCTCGGATATTAGTTGGCAATTCATTCTAACTTAGTTGAGGGCATGTTTAGGGAAAATCTCATCTTTTTAGTTGTTTTTTCAAAAATTACCAAAAATGGCAAAAAACACCTGTGGAAAAAAATTGCCAAAAAGGGTAATTTTAAGATTTCTTGTTTTTTCTATTTTTTTGGTTACTTAAGAGTTTGTAGCAAATTGTAGAGGTGGTCAGTGATGAATGAGAAAATATTGAAGGTTTCAAATCTGTGTTATTTGTCTTGTGATTGAGTTTATTGTTAACAGAGTGTGTTGTGCTACATCATTTGGTATCAGAGCCAGAAGATGGCTAGGAGAGGAAGAGGAGGTGTAACACCAATGCAAAGATTGATATTGGATATGCAGAGACAGATTGAATGACTCAGTGAGTGAATGGATAATCAATGGATACAAGGAGGGAATGAATCTGATGAAGAGGGAAACCAAAGAGGTGCTGACCAAAATGAAGAATATATAGGAGAGAGGCTGGAAGAAATGAGCTATGAAGATAGAGTTCTTAGGGCTTTGGAAGGAAGAAGTGAATCAATCAAGATTGACATTTTAGACTACGCTAGTATTCTTAAGCCAGAAGAATTAATAGACTAGCTAAATGAGATGGGAATTTTTTTTGAATGGAAGCCTATGATAGAAGAAAAGAAGATAAAGTTTGCATGCACACAACTAAAAGGACATGCAATGATATGGTGGGATCATCTCCAAAAGGAACAAACTAGAAAAGGAAAGGAAAAGATTAAGACATGGAGTAAGATGGAGAAAAATCTCAAAGAAAAATTCTTACCCATAGATTATTCACAAACCCTCTTTCGCAAGTTCCAAAATTTGAAAGTAAACTTGTCTTCAGTGCAAGACTATACAAATGAATTCTACAAGCTATCCATGCACATAGAGCATCAAGAAAATAATGAGTAGATGGCTGCTAGGTATATGAATGGCCTAAAAATTCTCCATCCAAGATGAGTTGAGCATGCATCATGTCAACAGTATGGAAGAAGCCTACCAGTTAGCCCTGAAGGTTGAAGAAAAGTAGAATAGGCAATATATCCAGAGGAATAGAGGTGGTCAAAGGGGTACCTCAACTCCATTTCGAGGAGGTTCTAATAATGGTCAGGGAGATTCCTTTCAAGGATTTGAAAAGAATATAGACACCAGGCAAGATCCTCCAAATCAAGAAAGAGGAAGGGGGTTCCAAAGAGGATGAGGATACAGAAGCGAAAGAGGCTGGGAAAATCAAAGAAGGCCTTTCAATTGTTTTAGGTGTGGAGAAGAAGGACATAGAGCCTTTGAATGTTCAAATTATAACATACTAGAAAGAAATCAAGGAGGAAAACCTAGAGTGAACCTGGTTCAGCTAGAATTAGTAGAAGTAGGAACAGAGCAAGAAGTCCTACTAGATGTGGGAGAAACTCTCATGATGAGGAGATCAATGATCATTCCGAAGAAGGAAGAAGTCCCTGAAAAGAACTCTGATGAATCGTGGCTTTGAACCAACATCTTCAGAACTAGATGCACCTCAGGCGGAAAGGTATGCCAAGTTATTGTTGATGTAGTTGTGAGAATATGGTAGCTAAGGAAATGGTAGAGAAATTAAATCTGTAATGTGAGAAACATCCTCATCCTTACCATATTGCATGGTTTAAGAAAGGAAATGAGGTTACTGTTGATAAAAGATGTTTGGTTAGGTTTACTATAGGAAAAATCTATAAGGATGAGATATGGTGTGATGTTATTCCTATGGATGCCTATCGTATTTTGTTGGGAAGGCCATGGTAGTATGATAGGAAGATCATGCATAATGGAGAGAAAAATACATATACCTTCTAGAAGGATGGCTCTAAAGTGACTTTCTTACCACTTAAGGATGAAAGGAAGAATGAGACCATGTTGTCTGCAAAGGATGTTGTCAAAGAAATGAAGGTGACAGGTTGCTACTACGCATTGGTAGTAAAAAGAGGAGAAGAACTAGAAGACGTAATACCACATGATGCAGTAAAGATACTAGAAGAATTTGCTGATGTTATTCCAAATGAGCTACCTGACGGGTTCCCACTAAAAAGGGATATACAACACCATATTGATCTGATCCCCGAAGCAACTCTTACCAATCAAGCAGCTTATTGACTGAACCCAACACAACATGTAGAGCTCAACAAACAAGTAATAGAACTAGTTGAGAAAGGCCTAGTTAGAGAAAGCATGAGCCCATGTGTTGTGCCAGCATTGTTGACCCCAAAGAAGGATGGAACATGGAGGATGTGTACTAACAGTAGAGCAATTAATAATATTACTATCAAGTATTAGTTTCCTATTCCTCGTATAGAGGATATGATGGATGCATTAGCAGGGGCCAAATACTTTAGCAAGATTAATCTACAAAGTGGATACCACCAAATTCAAATTTGTGAAGGAGATGAGTGGAAGATAGCTTTTAAGACTAGGGATGGCTTGTATGAATGGATGGTTATGCCATTTGGGCTTTCTAATGCACCAAGTACATTCATGAGATTGATGAATACTATCTTACGACCCTACATTGGTAAGTTTGTTGTAGTTTATTTTGATGATATCATAATTTATAGTAAAAACAAAGGAGACCACCTATAACACTTGAGGATCATCCTGAGTGTATTGAGGAAAGAGAAGCTCTGTGCAAATTTAAAGAAGTGAAAATTCATGCAAAATAGTTTGACTTTTCTAGGCTTCGTCATTTGTGAAGATGGTGTTTAGATGGACCCAGAAAAGGTCAAGGTAATACTAGAATGGCCTAGTCCATCTAGCATAGCAGGGGTAAGGAGTTTTCATGGATTGGAAACCTTCTATAGAAAGTTCATTCAGAATTTTAGCAGTATTGTAGCACCCATCACATATTGTACAAAAGGAAGGGAATTCACAAGGACAACAGATGCTGGAAAGAGTTTCCAATTCTTGAAGAAAAAGGTAACTGAAGCTCCTATATTGGTACTTCCAAATTTTGATAAAGTATTTGAAGTAGAGTGTGATGCTTCCCATGTTGGGATAGGTGTTGTTCTTAGCCAAACAGGTAAACCAATAGCCTTTTTTAGTGAAAAGTTAAATGATGCAAGGAAGAACTATTCTACCTATGATTTAGAATTTTATGCTATTGTTCAAGCCTTAAGGCATTGGAGTCATTATCTTGTCCCACAAGAATTTGTACTATTTACATATCATTTGGCCCTGAAATATGTTTACACACAAAAGAAATTGAATAGTAGGCATGCTAAATGGGTGTCTTTCTTGCAAGGGTATAATTTTTTTTGGAAGCATAAGTCTGGAAAGTAGAATCACATTGTTGATGCCCTAAGTTGATGTGTTACACTCATAACTACAATGGAAATAGAGGTCATTGGTTTTGATGCTATTAAAGTTTTGTATGAGATTGATGATGATTTTTGGGAAATTATAGAGAAGATTAAAGAACCAGGAACTAATCTTTTGGATCACATGAAAGGAGAATACTTTATGCAAGACGGTTACCTCTTTAAAGGGAAACAACTTTTTATACTAGCTAGTTCCATGAGGGAAAATATTATCCAGGAATTTCATAGTGGTGGTTTGGCTGGTCACTTTGGGAAAGACAAGGCAATAGCCTTGGTTGAAGATAAATACTATTGGCCAAAACTGAAAAGGGACATTACTAAGTATGTGGCAAGATGCAGAATCTATCAAGTGGCTAAGGGTCACTCCCAAAGCATAGGATTGTACACACCTCTACCTGTACCCATCGAGCCATGGCTAGATGTGAGTATGGATTTTGTATTGGGGCTTCCCCACACCTAGTGAGGTACAAATTTTATCTTTGTAGTTGTATAGATTCTCTAAGATGGCTCATTTTATTGCTTGTAAAAAAACTAATGATGCCACAAGGATAGCCAACTTATTTTTCTCAGATGTTGTTAGACTCCATGGCATTCCAAAGACTATCACTTCTGACAAGGATACTAAGTTTTTGAGTCATTTTTGGAGGACCTTATGGAAGAAGATGGGAACACAGTTGCAGTTTAGTAGTGCCTATCATCCCCAAACTGATGGGCAAACTGAGGTAGTCAATTGGAGTTTGGGAAACCTGTTACGGTGTATTGTTGGTGAAAAGCCCAAGAAGTGGGACTTGGCATTACCTCAAGCAGAATTTGCTTACAACAGTTTTGTTAATAGATCAACTAGAAAATCTCCTTTTCAGATCATATATGGTAAGAATCCTTAGGGTGTTTTGGACCTTGTACAACTCCCTATGCAAGACAGAATTAGCAATGATGGAGAAGAATTTTTTGAACACCTTCAAAAACTTCAACAAGATGTGAGGAGTAAATTACATGATAGCAATGAGCGATATAAGGCTACTGCAGATGTCAATAGAAGGAGATAGATATTTAATACGGGTGATTTGGTGATGGTATACTTGAGGCATGAGAGATTTTCCACTGGCACATATCATAAGTTGAAATAAAAAAAGATAGGTCCTTGCCCAATCTTGAAGAAGATCAATGATAATGCTTATGAGGTTTGTCTCCCAGATGATCTGGATATTTCTCCTATCTTTAATGTTTCTAATTTGTATGCATTTCATGGAGAACTATTTGAGCCATCTAGTATAGATGAGGTGGATTGGCATCACCACCTTCCAAGCAAAAATAAGGAAAAGATTGCTTACATTCTAGACAAGCAGTCTACAGTCACCCGGACTGGTCATTACAATAGGTACCTGATTGAGTGGGAGGGATTACCAACAAGAGATAGCACCTAGATCTCAGAATGGGAAGTGATGAAATTGGACCCCACAAAGATGCAGCAGTTCACAGACAACCACTTGTAGGAGCTGCATTCCTTTAAAGAAGGGGAGAATGATGTAGGGCCCTCCGTAGGTCATAATCTCATACAGAAACTTCCGGAGGTCATAACTTTTGACTCAGGTTTGGGTTTTTGCTAAAAAATTTTGGGTGCGTGCCTTAGGTGGTGGCATTTGGTTTGCATCAATTGGGGTCCATTTTAGCACTTTTCGAGAGCTGAAAGTTTCATCTCGGGCTCCGAAATCAGCTTTTAGTGTTTTTTTCTCTAGTTTTTAGAAAGTTCTAGTTTGTAATAAATTCAAGTTTATGTTATCAAATCATGGATATTAGTTGGCAATTCATTCTAACTTAGTTGAGGGCATGTTTAGGGAAAATCTCAGCTTTTTAGGAGTCATTTCGAAAATTACCAAAAATGGCAAAAACACTTGTGGAAAAAAATTGCCAAAAAGGGTAATTTTTGGATTTCTTGTTTTTTCTAGTTTTTTGGTTACTTAAGAGTTTGCAAAAATTTTTAGAGGCAGTCAGTGATGAATGAGAAAATATTGAAGGTTTCAAATCTGTGTTATTTGTCTTGTGATTGAGTTTATTGTTAACAAAGTGTGTTGTGCTACGTCAATCTCTCTTTGGGAACTTCAAAATTCTCCTACATACCATGAAGCCTTACAAAAATATTTAACCAGTCTTCCAACTCTACCACCTAATGAGGATAACATGTTAATATGATTTAGAACAACAGAGGGGGGGTGAATCAGTTATTCTCAGGTCCTGATGTATAAAACAAACTTCAAATTTTTTTCTTTAAATCAGATCTAACAACCAAAACCAACTCCCTCACCACTGATTCTATAATAGAAACATATAAAATTGTAGTCCACTACACAGCTGTATCTAACTTGTAAAACACATAAATGTTCAAACCAAAAAATTCACACAAGCATTGACGCTGGATTTATAGTGGAAACCCAATCTGGGAAAAACCACTTTGTAACATGCTATTATTATTTTCACTCTTCTGAAGTGAGCTCGATTAAAAGCCAACCCTATCAAAGGTTACAATACACACTATTAGGTGTGACCTGGTTAAAGGATTTCAATCACCCTGCTAGAAGTGAGCCTTGTTATAGGACTTACATACATTCCATTAGAATGCAACCTTGTTCAAAGGATTTAAACATATGACTGTTAGGTCAACCTCTGTTAAAAGGATTTTGACTATTACAATGGTTAGAAAGTAGCAGCAGTATTGATCTGAGAAACATACAACTCACTTTGCAAATATTAGATCCAATTCCATACAAAAATGTTGGTTTACTGACATTGAAACTTTGCCATCTCTATCTCTGATCTACTCGGAACTTTTCTTCAATCAATCACCACACTTCTCCTTCAGCCTTTTTTGCTTATACACTCAATAACATCTACTGATCTTCTAGCATCCTCTTTTCATCCATGCACACACATACCTAATGCTTAGGTTCCCTTAATACTTCCTCAATTAGGTTAACTCATCTTTTGTTGCTCAATCTCCTTCATAGATCTTAGGGTTAGGTCAAATTCATTGAATCTACCTACTTTATGTTCTTCGGCTTCTTTTCTAGAAACATCTCAAATTTCTTAAAGATTTACAATAAAATGTTTTTTAGTGCATTCAATGCTTTCAAACAATCAATAAATAAAGTCAACATGTTTTACATAATCCAAGAATTCAATAATGTCAGCTCCAAATCTGAATTCTCTTCAAATATAAAAATGTTGATGCTCGGTCAATACTGTGATCAACTACTCAGTCTTCATGTAGAAATCTCGATCATTACTAAAAATGTTTCCTCGACTTATATTGTCTTTCTCGGTAATTAATTGATGTTCGGTCAACACTAGAATTTTACTCGACATATACTGACTCGGTCGACACTAACATTACTCGGCTTGAACATGATTTCTCCATTTTTTCTTGGTCAAGCCTACCAGTTTAGTCTTCAATCTTACTAAGATAAACAATACATTGTCTCATCAATGTACAACATAGTCAAGTACACTTTGTACTATCAAGCTAACTCAACCTTTCCTTAGGTGCTATTGTTACCATCCTTTCTTTCCCTTCCTCACAACAATACAATAGATATAGTACTTTCCTAAGTAGCAACAGTCTTACCAGTTAAGGTTTGATATCAATGACAACACAATAATTATTTCAATTGCAGTTTCCAACAATCTCCCTCTTTGACATTGATGGAAACACCATATGATATCACCTGAATAACACATGGATTACCAACCAATCCAAAAACTTATCTGTCCATCAGAAAAAAAAAATTGTAATATCCTTAGCTTCATTCTGATTCAGAATCTATAAGCCTCACTTTTGTGACCATCAGAAATATCCAGATCTCCCTCTATCCTGATCCTTCATTTTAGTTCATCATCTCCTTACTTTTCTTTTCAATGTCATGTGTTATTATATTATCTTAGTTCATCTCCCTCTTTGACAAAAATGCCAAAGTAGCAACTAAAACATACATCCATCAGATGTAGATATTATTTGTGTAGCTCAGCATTTCTCCCTCTGTCATCTTAATTATGACTAATTCCTTGTCTTTGCTGCTCTTCACAAGTCTAGGCTAGTCCTAAAGTGTGACAATCTTTTGCATCAATCTGTCAAATATTCTGCTGTAGCATATTTGATGCAGTGCTCCTAGCTTAACTAGGTAGCCTCATTTAGGGGAAGGACCCCTAATTGACTTCACAAATACTCATGTTCATCTTTAGGTAAAGCTTTAGTGAATATATCTACTAATTGTTCCTCTGTATTCACATATTCCATTCAGACTTCTTTATCTTGTACCAATTCTCTCAAGTAGTGATACTTGA
Source organism: Chamaecyparis obtusa (assembly GCA_027943335.1). NCBI lineage: Eukaryota > Viridiplantae > Streptophyta > Pinopsida > Cupressales > Cupressaceae > Chamaecyparis > Chamaecyparis obtusa. The sequence continues at coordinate 30,650 of BSBK01000972.1, read as the reverse complement.
TTGCTATGTGCTTGGTCTTAGTATGCATCACTCGATTCTTAGAAATGTTGATAGCACTTGTGTTGTAATAGAAAATAACAACAGGTTCAGTGATTTCTTCTTTCATGCCTACCAACAATTGTTTTATCCATACCAAATTTGAACAGTTTACTACAGCAGCAACATACTTGGCTTCAGCAGTAGATTGGGAAATGCAATTTTGTTTCTTGCTCATCCAGGAGACTAATCTCTATCCAAGAAAGAAAGCTCCACCACTAGTACTCTTTTTGTCATCTACATTTCCTACCCAATCAACATCTGTATATACTCTTAGTTCAAATATGTCATCCTTCTTGTAATATAGCCCATAGTTAGCAATCCCTTTCAAGTATCTCATAATTCTTTTCACAACCATCATGTGTGTTTCCTTAGGATTGGCAGAGAATCTTGCCACAATCCCAATAGTTAGTGCAATATCTGGTCTACTATGTACATCATACTACAATTTTCCAATCATGGATCTGTACAAAGTCTGGTTCACTTCTGCAGCATCATCATTCTTAGATAACTTTTGTCTAGTAACCATAGGAGTACTCACTGGTCTAGAATCTTCCATCCCAAAAGTTTTTAGTATTTCATTAACATACTTAGACTGTGTAATGAAAATTCCTTTCTTCATCTGATATACTTGTAAACCAACAAAGAATTTAATCTCACCAAACATGCTCATTTCAAATTCAGTTTGCATTTCATTTGAAAATCTTTTACACAAAGCATCTTGTCCAGCAAAAAATAATATCATCCACAAAAATTTTTGCCAACAGAATACCTTTACCTTCTTCATCTTTCATGTACAGATTGCTTGTGTCATTTTTTCTTGAAAATCCAATCTGTATCAAGTAATTATGCAATCTCTCATACCATGCTCTAGGAGCTTGTTTTAATCCATATAGTGCTTTGTTCAATTTGCATACCATGTGTCTTCTGTTTGGATCATTCTTCTCTATCTGGTCTATTTCTTCATTCATTTCTTGTATCCAATGTTCATTTTTCAATGCCTCTCTAGTTGACTTAGGTTCAAATTCACACAGTAAAAATGTTGGATCCTTTGTCTTACTTCTAGTCAAAATTCCAGTATGTTTATCTCCAATTATCTATTCAGGCTTGTGATGTCTTCTTGCATATTTTGCCAAAATAGGTTCATCTCTTCTCTCATCTATTTCATCAGGTTCCTCAACAAGATTATCAGATTCAACTTCTGAATGCTTGGAAACCTCTTCCTGATACTTGGTAGCATCTTCCTATCACTCGGCATTACTTACCTGAGACTCGACATCAGGTGCAAGTCTGCTACTTGCCTCTTCTTCTTCTTCAATATACACAAAAGATCTATAATCTTTTGGTTCTCTTTTGCTGTCAACTTTATTTCTTTCTGCATACTCATCAACTTTGACATTCACACTTTACACAATTTTATTAGTGTTAGAGTTCAAACACTTATAAGCTTTAAATTTTGTAGAATACCCTAGGAATATGCCTTCATCACTTTTAGCATCAAACTTTCCATTCCTATTGTATTTTAATATGTAACACTTGCTTCCAAAGATTCTAAAGTATTTAACACTTGGTGCATGCCCATGCCATAGTTCATAGGGTGTCAGATTTGTACCTTTCTTGATCTGTACCTAGTTAAGAGTGTAGATAGTTGTACTTATAGCTTCTTTCCAATATTTCTATGCCACATTCTTTTCAATCAACAATGTCCTTGCACAATCCAAGATAGATCTGTTTCTTCTCTCTGCTATACCATTCTATGGAGGTGTTCTAGGTGCAGACATCTATCTTTTAATCCTTCTTTCATTGCAAAACAGATTGAATTCATTTGATGTAAATTCTCCACCTCGTTCAGATCTAAGACATTTTAGGTTCCTACCTGTCTCCTTCTCAATCTTAGCCAAATACCACTTAAAGAATTGAAAAGCTTCAGATTTTTCTTTTAGAAAAATTACATGCATCAACCTGGTATGATCATCAACAAACAAGATAAAATATCTAGCACCACAGTAACTTTGTACACCCATAGGTCCACAAAGGTCATTATGAACCAAATCTAAAATGTTTTTAGAAGTAAAGGATTTTCTCTTAAAACTTGACTTTGTCATTTTTCCTAACTGACATTTCTTGCACACCACATTCTCAGGTTTCTTCAATCTAGGTAGACCTCTTACTTTCTTCTTCTTACTTATTTCTACCAGATTATCAAATTTAACATGACATAGCCTCTTATGCCATAACCAAATGTCATCAAGTTGTGCAACCATACATGCTTCTTCAGATAGGTCAAGATAGAACAAATTACCTCTAGTTTGTTCTCCACTTCCAATCAGCTCACCAGTAACATCAAATATTTTATCTTTCTTGTGATGAAATTCCACTCGGTAACCAGTGTTGTTGAGTTGAGCAACACTTAGAAAATTATAATTTAGACCTTCAACCCAATATGCATTTTCACAAGAGATCTTATCAGTCAGTTTAATCAAACCTTTTCCTCTAATAGGACATGGTGTATCGTTACCAAATTTTACACTTTTACCTCTATAATGATGTAAGGTCTCAAACTTACTCTTGTCACTAGTCATGTGATGTGAACAACCATTGTCAATAATCCATTTGTCATTCTTGTTCACATAGGAGATCAATGCAGTTTTCTCATCCTCATCAGATTCATCTTTCATTGCAACATAGACTACCTCAATTTCAAAATCATCACTATCAGTGTCAGTTTCTTCTTCAGCAGTGTAACAAGATTTCTTACTGTTTCCTTTGTAGTCTTTGTGCCTTCGGTAGCTTCTTTCATCTTTTCTATCTTTGTGTTTTCTTTTTCTTTCTTCATCTTTATCATTCTTGTTAGGACATCTAGTAGCTATATGACCAACTTTATTACATGCAAAACATATAATAGGGAGTTTACCTTTATATTTTCCTTTTCCCCTTCTCAGTCTTCTAGCCATAAGAGCTTCTAGATCTTCAAGTTCTTCATCAAAAGTGTCACTGTCACTTTCACTTTCACTTTCACTGATGCATCTTTCTTTTTCTTTCGTTGGCTTGGTCAGAACTAATTATGACTTAAAAGAAGATTCAACATTACCAATACTACCAATAATGAAGTTATCATAGTTATAGAGTTCAAAAGCAGTCAGCTTGCTAACCAAACTTTCCAAAGTAAGCACATTTGCAGAGTTACATCTAGATTCCTGAACAGTTGAGATCTTAATAGCATAAATAGGATGAAGAGTTCTTAGTACTTTTCCAATTATAGTTTCATCATCAATAATCCCATTTGCTCCTCTAATAGCATTCACAACTTCTTTTATTCTACCACAATATTGTGCAATGTTCTCACCTTCTTGCATTCTCATTTCATCAAACTTACCTCTGAGACTCTCAGCCTTAGCTTTTAGTACATTTAAGTCACCACCATAGATCCTTGCTAGAGTGTCCCACATCTCCTTAGCACTTGTGCAATCTTTAATGTCCTCAAATTTTGGATAACTTAGGGAAGATGCAATTTCTAGCATTGCCTGATTATGTTCTTGCTTAGCTCTCATTTCCTCAGCAGTCAAAGGTGCGACAGGTGAGACATAGTCATTCTCAATTTAGTACTTTGCAAAATTACCAATACTGGCTAGATGCAGCTTCATCAAGCTTTGCCATGTAGGGAAGTTTTCCTTATTCAACTTCAGTAGCTCCTTATACATCCTGATCATTTTATTCAAGTCCCTTTAAACTTGATTTCTGTAAACACCAATAATAAGAAACATAGCTCTGATACCAATTTTTAATATGATTTAGAACAATAGAGAGGGGGGCTGAATCAGTTTTTCTCAGGTCCTGATGTATAAAACAAACTTCAAAAACTTTTAATTAAATCAGATCTAACAACCAAAACCAACTCAATCATCACTGATTTTATAATAGAAACATATAACATTGCAGTCCACTACCCAGCTATATCTAACTTGTAAAACACATAAATGTTCAAACCAAAACATTCACACAAGCATTGACACTAGGATTTATAGTGGAAACCCAGTCTGGGAAAAACCACTTTGTAACATGCTACTATTATTTTCACTCTTTTGAAGTGAGCTCGGTTAAAAGCCAACCCTATCAAAGGTTACAATACACACTATTAGGTGTGACCCAATTAAAGGATTTCAATCACCCTATTAGAAGTGAGCCTTGTTATAGGACTTACATGCATTCCATTAGAATGCAACCTTGTTCAAAGGATTTAAACATATGACTGTTAGGTCAACCTCTGTTAAAAGGATTTTGACTGTTACAATGGTTAGAAAGTAGCAGCATTATTGATCTAAGAAACATACAACTCACTTTGCAAATATCAGATCCAATTCCATACACAAATGCAGGTTTATTGACTTTGAAACTTTTCCTTCTCTATCTCTGATTTGCTCAAAACTTTTCTTCAATCAATCACCACACTTCTCCTTCAGCCTTTTCTGCTTATACACTCAATAACATCTACTGATCTTCCAACATCCTCTTTTCACCCATGCACACACATACCTAATGCTTAGGTTCCCTTAATACTTCCTCAATTAGGTTAACTCATCTTTTGCCGCTCAATCTCCTTCTTAGATCTTAGGGTTAGGCCAGAGTCATTGAATCTACCCGCTTTATGTTCTTCAGCTCCTTTTCTAGAAACATCTCAAATCTCTTAAAGATTTACAATAAAATGTTTTTCAGTGCATTCAATACTTTCAAACAATCAATAAATAAAGTCAACACATTTTACATAATCCAAGAATTCAACAATGTCAGCTCCAAATCTGAATTCTCTTCAAATATAAAAACATTGATGCTCGATCAATACTGTGATCAACTACTTGGTCTTCATGTAGAAAGCTCAGTCATTACTAAAAATGTTTCCTAGGCTTATGCTATCTTTCTCGGCAATTAACTAATGTTCGGTCGACACTAGAATTTTACTCAGCATATTCTGACTCGGTCGACACTAACATTACTCAGCTTGAACATGATTTCTCCATTTTTGCTCGATCAAGCCTACCAGTTTAGTCTTCAATCTTACTAAGATAAATAATACATTGTCTCATCATTGTACAACATATTCAAGTACACTTTTTAGTATCAAGATAACTCAAGCTTTCCTTAGGTGCTATTGTTACCATCCTTTCTTTCCCTTCTTCACAACAATACAATAGATATAGTACTTTCCTAAGTAGCAACAGTCTTACTAGTTAAGGTTTGACATCAATGACAACACAATAATTGTTTCAATTGCAGTTTGCAACATAACATCAATTCCTTTTTGGAACGTATGCATGCTATGCTTGTCCTGACTCAAATTTTCTTTACTCAAGATTATTTACCTTCTAAAGAAATTCAAGATCAAAATGGTTCCCTTATAGTAGATGTCCTTATCAAAGGTAACCTCATTCATAGGAAATTAATTAATAATGGGTCTAGATTAAATGTTTATATTATGGACAAGTTGAAAGAGATAAAAGATGATATTTAAACTATTAAACCTAATTTCATTCTTATTTGTGGCTTTGACAATGTTTCTAAGAAAATAATGGGTAATATCCCCTTACCTATTAAGATTGGTCTAGTTATTCTAGACACTCCTATCCATGTGATGCCTGAACCTATTAACTATAACATTCTTTTGGGTAGACCTAGGTTACATGTTATGCATGTTATTCCTTCAACTCTTAATCAAAGGTCAAGTTTATCTACAATAGTTTAATGTGTACACTTCTTGCAGATGATAGACCAAATAGTTATTTTCACATTGAATCGAACAATAAAATTGTGTCTATTGAAGAGAAATGAGATCCAGATCCCAAACCTGAGGAGGAACCTTCTTCCTCTAGTGTTCATCTTGATGATGATTAGGGATCTTTATATTTTACACAAACTTATGTTGGAGATTACAAAGCCCAAAATTAGAACTTAAGAAATCTAAATCCGAAATAGAATCTAAAACAACTTCTATTTCTGATGAGCTTAGTTAAAAAAAATTTCTGCTTCTGAAAGTGCAATAATCAATTCTTCCCTTGCAACCATGTTGCAATGAAACAATTTATTATCATCTTTAGTAGCATTAGCTATATTGGATTCTACCTTGATCTCTTCATCCTGCTTGATAATCATCCAGTAATAAATTCCCATCTAGATCAGATGAGTCATGATCTTGTTTTTCTAGATGTCAAAATTTTAAGCATCAAACTTAGGGCTCTCCTTCCTATAGTAATCCATCTTAGGCTCTCCTCAAGTGGTTAAGATTTTTATCTGAGAGCTAGAAGCTCCAATATCAATTGTTAGGAATAAAAATACACCAACATAACTAAGAGTGGGGGTGCATCATTTGTGTGCCAAATATTAAACTTAAATTCCTTTTAATCTGATTACTTTTAAAAAAATGAAACAATAATGTAACCAGAAGAACACCACAAAATCAAAACACCATAACACAAATATTTGTTGTCAAGAAAAACCTTGTTAATGAAAAAACCTCGGTGGGGATGCAACCCACTAATAATGTACTAGAAATATTATGTCCCTATTACGAGACCTAGCCCTGTAAGGAGTTGATTATTACATTATGTACAAGTCCCTGTTAAAGGGAAAACCATGTTAAGAGTCTTCCCAACCCTATTAGGAGTTTATTACAAAGATAAGCTCACTTCCCAAAGTGAAGGTTAAATCCACCTTGTCAAGGTTAAACTCACCTTTTTGATCCACTGTCCAAAAATATGTATAAGAGTATACAATAATAGTAATGAACTGACTTACAACAGGTATCTTTGCCTATAAAGTTCCAATGAGCTGCTTAATGAATGATCTCTTCTCTACATCTAGCAGATCTCTCTAGAACTAGTTCACAACACCAAAAGCCACGTTCAACACTTAAGCAATAACTTTCCTTTATAAAATTTACAACAAGAAGTTAGGTCAACCTATTAGGACTTCAATGTGCAAATGAATACATAGACCCTTGCTAAGATACACACAGTATATTAAAAAAGTATACAACAAATACAAATCATCAAATGCATGCCAAGATCTACAATCCATGCTAGAAACCTTTTGAAAAAGTTATCTCCTCTGGTTGGCCCCAAATAGGTCTTCACAAGATCACACATCACATTTGACATCACCACAATCATAGTGACCCAAGAATCTCACATAATGTTCTCCAATGTGTCTTATGTCAAGCCTCAAACTCACATACCATAATCCATGCTCGCATCCAAGTTATCCTAAAAAATCAGAGACCATCTCTGTCATAATCCTCTATTACTCCACTATGAATAGTCTTCACCAAATCAGTCATAAATCATGCAAAAGAATAAATAATGATTTGTGACCATAGAAATAAGGTCTACACATCCTTCTTCACAAATCTAAGCTCATGTACCTTGGAAGGTTGTACGTTATCCGTACCACCCTATCAGACCTTCATTTTCCTATCATAAACAATTTGTTTGACACTCGTGATGAAACCAATTGAAACATATGTTTAAGTCAATGAAAAAAAATGAATGTCAACACCTCAAACAACAAAAATTCAAATAGGGTAATCCCTCCCTACAAGAATTAGGGACTTATTCTTTGGTGTTTGGAACAATGTTGAAAGAGTGTAATTGATGGAAAGAAACATTATGAGTTGTTGGCGGTAGCACTGCTACATAAAGGGGGGATTTAAGATAATAATTGAGACAATTTTTAAGAAAATTGTCTTAGCTTGAGATAAAATAAAACTTATGTATTATCTTAAATATTGTCTTTAATCGAGGGTCTTAAATTATTGTCTTAGAATATTGTCTTACAAAGACAATAAAAAAACACCAACAATATTGTCTATTGAGAGACAATTTTAATTTTTCTTTATAAAGACAATAGATATAATTTAAAATATATTGTCTCTATGGAGATATATGTTTTTAATCCTATTTATTGTCTTTCTTAAGACAATAAAAAATGTCTCACTAGAGAGAATATCACTTTTATCTCTCCAAAAATGATACAAAATAATGAATTTTAAAAACAACACACTATTTAAATAAATCAATATTAATTCATGCTAGGGCACAATAGAATTGAACTACCATCTTCTTGCTAGTAAATCAAGTGCTCTTCCATTGAGCTAGCACCCTTTAAATAATAATTATACTCTTTAAGATCTTGGGACTCAAAAAAATACTTTGGTTTAATAGTTATTTTAAAGTCTAAATAATGTTTGAGAGAAAGTTTGGTGAAGATAGAAAGATAGTTCTCTTTCTAAGCCATTTTTCCACGTCAAGACAATTTGTAAACTTGGAATTTATTTGAAGAAAAAGGTAAATTAAAACATAAAATTATTGTGCATGTTTTAATAATTTATTTTCTATTGTGCTTCTGCTACATGAATCATTTTTTGAGATTTCAGTCAATATAAATTATTCAGTGAATATTTATCTAAGTTATTGTTTAATAGAAATAACACTCACATATTTTTATGTCTTCTCTTAATGTTTGATCAGCCATATTATTGGAGCATTGGAGATCTCTTTTATTGGACCCAGAAGGTCACTTTAAGTTAATGATCATCAAAATTCTTATCCTCAACATGCATAGCAACAATTTCAAATTTTGGTGGTATGGTGTTTCCATCCTTGTTGTAATTGTATGTTGCACCCAAATATAAAATATGAACTTATCACATGGAATTATTTAATCAAAAGAATGCATATTATATTAGTCAGTGTTAATGCATATTTATGTGGTTTGATATTAATCTCTCAATAGATTATAAAATAGATAGGAAAGTAAATTGAAGGAAATAGATTCATTTAGTATTTTTTCATATCCTTCTTCCATTGGAAGTCATACTTTTATCCCCCTATAAATAGTTTGACAACTTCAATAGTGTGAGTTTTTTTAGAATAAATACATAGTCTGTTACACTTCATTGTTGACTGCATCAATTTCCCATTGCTAAAGACTTTATGAATTAATGAATGGTAAATAAAACCCCTAAAAATGTATTATGGTTGGGAGGAGGATTTTTGCACAACTTATCTAGCACAAGAAAATTATATTCCAGATCTAACTCATAATAAAGGTCTAGAAAGAGTAGTTCAATAAGACACACAAAATGAAAATAATAAAATTGAAATAAGCTAGTGAATTTCTTTGGATTCAAGAAGACTTGTATTGCATTTCTAATTTGATTGGGACTTGAGGGTCAATATAGACCATCCATTATCTCTAGACAATGAAAATGGTTTCATTATGTATACTCATTGCTTGTTAATGTGAGTTGGGATATTGTAATGATTACTTCTGATTTCTTTTTGTAACTTGATTATTGCATCTTTATTGAACTATCCCAATCATCAATAAGTATTTGAATTTAAATCTATTAATCAATTTCATTTAATTTTTTCTTGATGGCAGTAGATTTTTACATGAATTTTTAATTAGATCATGCCTAAGCAATCATATTTACACTATGTTTCACTCAAGTATTGATGTTTCATTTCCAATTTAAGAAATTCTAAGGGCCCCAAGGCTAAAACCAACATACAAAAAAATCAAAATAAAAAATTTCTATAAAAGAATTATAATGGTCATAATTCCTAAACAAATTGGAAAATTCTTAATAAAAGCTACATTAAAGATGCCAGTCAATAATAACTCAAGTTTGTATCATTTGGTAGCACTTACTCATTCATTAATGATCCTTCTTGTCTCTTGACACATTCTTTAGTTGACACTACTGCTTTCTAAGGTTCAATGATCTTTTCATATAACATTCATGATGGATCATCTTCATGGCTAATTGTTGATTTTTGCATATTATCTTCATAATTATTACCTTGAAACTATTGATCACCATCTATAGTAGATGATGTTTTAACCTTCAAATCCATAGAATCCTTATTAGTTATGGTTTCTTTCTTTGACCCCTGAGCCTAAATCATCTTCATCAATTTTTGAAGGCATTGATTTGGGCATTTTCTTCTCAATTGGAGTTGCAACACTATCTGAAGAAGATTGTTGGGAAGTGTGATTTTAAATATTTTTCTCCTCTAACTCACTACAAACAAAATTTTCCACATTCAAAACTTCAACCAAACTCATCTGAGTGCTTACCAAACATACACCACATATGAATATATGAGGCAATAAGAGAAACAGTTCTCCACTTTTAAAAGTGTAGTAGAACTTTATTATCCAAACTGTTACTTTAAATTTTCCTTTACAAACTCCTTCTGAGACTCTAAGATGAAAAAATCTTTAAATAAATAATAGAAATTATGGGGAAATACATTAGTATTAGTAATCTAGAAACATGGCAATCTTCATAAGCCACAACTTGTGTTCAAGGTAATCTTGTTAAAGGGCTATTTTGTTAATAACATTTTGATTTCTTAACAAACACTTGCAATTAATACAATTGATTGACATAACATAAATACCAGCTACAGATTAGGTTTTTGAGATATATAAGTTTTAAAATCAGATACTTGCAAAGAAAAATATTCTTCTGCAATACTAAGATATAAGACTTACAATATATTTAGCTTTCATAAGAAAACTCAAAAAAAACTATTCCTATCAAAATTATCTTCCAATACACTATAAAAAATAAAATAAATTAAGAAATATGGATTGATAAAATAGGAGCATATTTTTTAAAGAATTTATAACTTTCAGTAGTACTACATTACATAAACAATCTATCTTTAGAAAAAAAATTAGTTTATTTAGAGGATGCAAGAGTGAAAGATAAATAGTTGTGAAAATTATACTATGCACAACATAAGAATAGGATAACTATTTAAAATACATACTCCATGATGAAATGCACCCCATACAGACATCTCTACAGAGATTGAACATCCATTTTATTTGTGAATTTCTTTATGCCAAGAAATCCTTCCAGTTGTCGTAGTCCAATTGTAATGGCATGACCTCCCATGAAGCCAACAATTGATACACATGATAGAAAGGCAATGAGGAAACCAAGCCAGACCAAAAGATATCTTATTTAATTGATGGTGCATTCAAAGTATCATAATTTCTTTCCACACCCCCAAGCCAGACCAAAAGATATTTTATTTAATTGATGGTGCATTCAAAGTATCAGAATTTCTCTCCACACCCCCCCCCCCCTCCATACATACACTCACACACATATTACATACCTGTAGATTCCAAGAAATGCCTAGAAAAGTACCAACAAAAAGGTTGAATGAACCATTATTTATTTTAGATATGAATTATAATGAATTAGTCAACTCTAAAAAAAAATCCAGTTATCATCCCATAATTTGATTACAAATGTTCCAAGTAAATTTAATATCAATAGAGCTGCATATTGTTCAGAATTTGTATTAAAACTCAAAAAGTACCATCTTAACTGAGGTTTCATTGTGTCATGATATAGTAGTGCTCTCAAATTTCACAATCATAAGATAATATGAGAATCAAAGGAGTTCATTGCAACTCCAATCAATTGACAAAGTCAGTTGGGGGTGCAGGTCCAGATTGTTGTAGATTAAATATTTGCAATCATATTGTAATCTGAGTTTGAGACTTGATTTATTATCGTTTATCGGTTTCTAAACATATAGGATATTTTTTATTTATGTCAAGTTCCATCAATTATGTCAAGCACCATCAATCATTATTCTTGTATGATTGACATTCCAAAAAAAAAACACTCTAGAAATGTTTGGATATGCTAAGATTAAAATAAATACAATTATACTTTATGTTTCAACAACAAAAGATGATATAAATTGGAACTCTCTTTAAAATGATAGTTCTCTACAAAGTTCTCAAATCCTTTCCTCATTTAGTTCTTCAAGAATTTGATGGAAGGAGCTTAGTACAATTATACAAAAAAAATGTTGTATTACTCTCCTGTAAATTTAATCATGTTTTTTTTATCTAGTAGTCTTCTTTCCTTAAAACTTATTTCCATACAATTAATCTTATCCTCATCTTTAAGATCTAATAATTCATTACATAAAGGCTTACACTCATCTTCGTGCATTCTTTTCCCACCTTAATATTATCACTCTATGTTGGAAGGTCAATCTCATATTATAAAAAAAACATTTATACAAGTTGTCGAGGAATGTGATAGCTTCTAGAGTTGTCCCAAATAATTTTTAAGGTTTTGAAATGTGGGTAATTTTTTTTTTACAATGAAAACTTCCATATTAGAAGGGCTTCTTCATATCATTTCATGATCACACCTGGGAGGAAAAACCTTGTTTTGGGGTTACTATTTATTTCTATATATCTTCTCTTATAGAAGACCTTTAATCTCAATTCGTCTTATTAGAAAATACATGCAAAAATATTATATATGAAGAATACGATAGATTTCTCTCAACCTGTACCTTAAATGCATCTTGATTTTATTAAATGTGAATTAAGAGCATATGTCTTAGGTTGAGAGGAATATGTATTAATTACGCATCTGAAATAATTTTCTCATCAAATGTACTGCTAAATATAGAAACATAACCATTTTGAAATGTACTTCTTATTGAATTTCTCAATGTATTGTACTCTGCATATCTCTTTGATGAAAGTGAAATAAGATATTAGGCACTAATGGAGGCCTAATTAATCAACACTCTTCTCATTGGCTAGTGATGAATTGGTTGATATCAATCAACACTAGATTTGTTGTTGTTGCAGGTACATAAAAATTGTGACTTTTACATAGTTCACTGCTTTTCTATATTCTTTACATTTTGAAACAAATGATGTTTGATATAAATATTAGTGATAAGTTCTAATCATGCACAGGTCTTCTTCAATTGAAAAACCTGGATAGCTAATGAAAATCCTAACACGTGACTATTAAAGTATGTAATACCCTAAAATTATTAGGACAATTATCAAAGTTTTGATTAAGCATATACGAACAATGATTTTACATGCATGTGTTGACACACTATAATTGGAAAGACAAAGAATGATTTTGGAATGAAATGGCATTGCATCATTTTGTTCCAAAGCTAATATGAGATCAAAAGCAATGTATGTTCTCTTTCAAAGGATATCTTGTACAACTTTAGATAGACCATGGGCTAATCATGTGTATGTAATCCAATTTATAGCTAGACAATGCTTGAGAAATTCTTACACAACTTTAGATAGATCATAGGATGATCATGGTTTTTGAATCTAATTTACAATTGGACAATACTTGAGAGCTTTTTAATTCTAATTGGTTTGGGACAATAAAGTAGCCTCAAAATCTAGAAATTGTGTTACACTACATCTGATTTTTGAATGCCTAGAGACTTCTATTGGATATTCTTTATGCACTTCATTGTGTCATAGATAGCATGATGATATGATGTGGAAGTTTCATGATTTTTTAAGTCTTTTTATTTATCAATAGAATAAAATTCAACCCTTCTTTAGAGATATCTTCCACTACTGGAACAATTATTTATGCTCTAGAAACAACAACCATTCTTGTATAGATTTCTCTCAATGTGGACCTTAAATGCATCTTGAGGTCACTGAATGTGAATTAAGAGAATGTATGTCCCAAATTGGGAGGAATTTGTCTTAACTAAGAATCTATATTTTTTTTTATATTAAATTGTACTACTGAAAATAGAAAGGTAACCATTTTGACATGTACTTATTGACCTTTTTAATGTCTCCTACTCTACATATCTCTTTAATACAAGTGAAATAAGATCTTGGGCACTAATGGAGACCTAATTAATCAATGCTCTTCTCATTTCCTAGTGCAAAATTTTTGAATATCAATCAAAACTACATTTGTAGTTGTTGTGACTACAAAACAATTTGTGTCTTTTTAGTGTAAGAGCTCCTAGAATAAGATCACCTTGAGTCCATTATGGTATAAAGCATAAGATATTTAATGATTTTTGTTTTTCCATAAATAAGGTATTATAAGACCATTATTTATGTTTAATCAAGGTCCTAAATAAGTAGTGAAGGCTTGGAGGGGTGTGAGGAGTTAGTGAAGACCCTAAATAAGTATTTGTGGCCCTTGATTGGTGAAAATTCTCACCATTTCTATAATTGTCCTAAAAATTGGTACATTGTTGTTCCAATGAACTAGTGGAATGAGTTTTTATGAATTGGATGAAATTAATGAGTTTGGTGGCTGAGAGACCATTGGGAAAGGTGTTTGGAAGTCCTTAGTGACCTTTGACGGTGATATGAATCCCTAGAGAGGGGATATTGCTCATATTTTTATGACTGTATCACAATGAAACAATGGTATAGCAACAAGTTATTCATATGGCCATTAGGGTGGATGGGTGGGTCAAGAGTAGTTCTTTTTATGTATGTGGAGCCTAATCAGATTCATGTTCTTTTAGTGCAGTTTCCCCCCTGACTTATCTACGAGGTCAAGGGGCAGAGCCCCTGATGGGGTCAAGGGGCAGTTCCCTAGGGCGGGGTCGAGAGGTAGCACCCCTCGACACTAATAATGACTCAATAATATTCTAAAGGGTCAGCCATCAATTTTCTATTAGTCAAAGTATTTTTTGCCCTAATTTTGTTATGTCAAAAATACTTGTAAAAGGGCTTAGGGTTTGAGATTCATTGTATGAGGGATTTTGTAGCTTCTTGTGATGGTATTGAGTTGCAGGCTTCAGATTGTAATCACTGGATAATAATAAAGATATTGGACTCGCTATTGGTGGATGTAGCCCAGGGATTGGGTGAACCACGTTAAATTCTATGTTATTATGTTCTCTTCTGTTCATTAATATTTGCATTTTTTGCTTATTATTCTAACAAGTGGTATCAGAGCGAGGTTATTTTCATTCATTCTTTCATCTATTCTTTGAAGCAGGTCTCACAAGTCAGAGGGAGAGTCTCTCAGTTAAGTGGGAGAAATGGAAGATGAGGGTAGGCTGAAGGTTGACAAGTTTAATGGGAAGAACTTATAGTTATGCAAGATGAAAATGGAGGGCTATCTCTATCAGAAGGATCTATGGCAACCATTAGAGGGAATAGCCAAGAAAGAGGCATCAATGTCTTAGGATGACTGGGATATTTTGGATAGGAAGGCACTGGGGAGTATTCGTCTATGCCTAGCACAATCAGTGGCATTCAATATTACTAGAGCAACAAAAGCTAAAGATCTGATGGACACCCTAGTGAAGTTGTATGAAAAGCCTTCAACTTCAAACAAGGTATTTCTTATGAAGCATTTATTTAATATGAAAATGGTAGAAGTTGGATCAATCACTAATCATTTGAATGAGTTTAATACAGTTACAAGTCAGTTAGCCTTGGTTAAAATTACTTTTGATGAAGAGGTTAGGGCTCTCTTGATTTTGTGCTCTTTGCCAAAAAGCTGGAATAGCTTGGTAATGTCTGTTAGTAATTCTATTTCTAGTTCTAATACCCTAAAGTTTGATGATGTTATTGGTGTTATATTGAGTGAGGAAATTCGTAGGAAAATCTCAGGGGCATCTACATCGGGTAGTGTATTGAATGCAGAAAGAAAAGGTAGAACAAGAGATGGAGGAAACAACTCTGGAAATCATGGAAAATCATGAGGGAAGTCAAAGGGAAAGAGGTCTCAGTCAAGAGGACCTAGCGACTATTGGTACTGTGGAAAACTAGGACATAAGAAGAAAGATTGTTGGTCTCGGAAGAAAGATCAAGGAAACAAACATGATGGAAACAACAAGGCAAATGTGGTAAGTAACAAATCTGAAGAGGATGCTTTGCTCTTGTCTTTAGAAAATGTTGATGATTCATGGGTGTTAGATTCAGGGATTTCATTTCATGCTACACCCCATAGAGGTTATTTTGTTGATTATGTCCAAGGGGATTTTGGGCTAGTTTATTTGGGAGATAATGAACCCTATCAAATTGTTGGAAAAGGGAAATCAAGATTAAGTTGCACAATGGGAATCATTGGCTAATACAAGAGGTAAGACATGTTCCAAGGCTGAGTAGAAATTTAATTTCAGCAGGGCAACTCGCTGATGAGGATTGCATAGTTACTTTTAATGATAAAAATTGAAAGGTTTCAAAAGGTTCCTTAGTAGTAGAAAAAGGTGTGAAAGTAGGCACCTTATATCTTTGTACAGGTCATACTGTTCTCTCTACTTTAATTGTTTCAGAGAAAAATGAATGTTCAAGAGCAGTTGCTGCAGTTGAGCAGGTAGAACAAGAGACAATAGCTAGACATTTTGAAACAACTTTGTGGCACAACAAACTTGGGCACATGAGTGAAAAAGGTATAAAATTACTTCATTCAAAGAAAGCTCTGCCAGGTCTGAAATGTGTTAATATGGATTTCTGTGAAAGTTGTGTGTATGGAAAGCAAAAGAGAGTCAGTTTTGTAAAGAGTGGGAAGGAAAAGAAAGATTAAAAATTAGAGCTTGTGCATACAGATGTATGGGGTCTAGCTCAGGTATCTTCCCTTGGTGGCTCTCAATATTATGTTACATTCATTGATGATGCAACTAGGAAAGTATGGATATATTTCATTAGATAGAAATATGATGTATTTGAAACTTTTAAGAAATGGAAAAGCTTGGTTGAAAATGAGACTGGAAAAAGATTAAAATGTCTCAGATCTGATAATGGCAGTGAGTATTGTAGAAAAAAATTTGAAGATTATTGTGCCTCTACTGGTATTCATAGACAGAAAATAGTTCCAAGGACTCCATAGGAAAATGGAGTGGCTGAACGCATGAACAGGACAATAATGGAACGTGCTAGGAGCATGAGGTTGCATGCTGGGCTCCCCCTAAACATGTGGGTAGAGGTTGTAAATACCACTATATACTTGATAAATAGAGGCCGATCTACTCCCTTGGATTGTGGTATTCCAGAGGAAGCATGGGTAGGTAAGAAGGTGAGTTATTCTTTTCTCAGAACCTTTGGTTGTGAAGCATTTGCACATATAGATTCTAAAAATAGAACCAAGCTGGAAGCTAAATCTAAGAAATATATTTGTTGGATATGGCATTGATGAATTTGGTTATAGGCTTTGGGATTTTGACAATCATAAAATTGTAAGAAGTAGGGATGTCATATTCAATGAGAAAGTGTTGTACAAATATCTGTTGCAGCGGCATGAGAAGAAATAAAATGATTATGTAGTGCTGGATGATATTCCAAATGATAATGTTCCAGAAATTCCTTATGCTCCACAACAATAGCAACAACAAATACCACACACCCCAGTCAATGTTAGACGGTCAACAAGGCTAAGTAGACCTCTAGATATATTTTCACCTTCTTTGTATTCTATCTTATTAATTGATGTTGGTGAACCTGAATGTTATAATGAAGCTATGCAAGTGGATACAAAACTTCAATGGGAGTCTGCAATGATAGATGAAATGGACTCCTTGCTGAAAAATTAGACTTGGGATTTATGTAAGTTACCTGTAGGTAAACGGGCTTTGCAAAATAAATGGGTTTACAGGTTGAAAGAAGAAGATGGAGTTAAGAAAAGATTTAAAGCTAGATTAGTCATAAAAGGATTTGCATAGAAACATGGTATTGATTTTGATGAGATTTTTTCTCCAGTTGTTAAAATGACTTCTATTTGTACTATTTTAAGTATTGTGGCTACTAAAGATTTTCATTTAGAGAAACTTGATGTTAAAATAGCCTTTCTTCATGGTGATTTGAATGAAGAAATATATATGGTACAGCCACAGGGATTTGAGGTCAAGGGTAAGGAGAGTTTAGTGTGGAAATTGCAGAAAATTTTATATGGCTTGAAGCAAGCACCTCGGCAATGGTATATTAAATTTGATACTTTTATGAACAAGAATGGATACACTCGATGTAATTCTGACCATTGTGTTTATTTCAAGAGGTTAAATAATGACAGCTACATTATTCTATGTTTATATGTTGATGATATGCTTGTAGCTAGATCTAACATGGATCATATTTAGGGGTTGAAACAACAGTTAGCAAAATATTTTTCTATGAAGGATTTGGGGGCATCAAAACAAATCCTTGGCATGAAAATTTGTAGAGATAGGAAGAATAGAAAATTAACTCTATCTCGGGTTGATTATGTTGAGAAGGTGTTGCAAAGATTCTACATGAAGGATGCCAAAGCTGTCATTACACCTTTGCCTGGACATTTGAAATTGACCAAAGAAATGTGTCCAAAGACACCAGAAGAAGAGGCAAAAATGTCTAAGATACCTTATGCTTCAGCTGTAGGGAGCTTAATGTATGCTATGGTATGTACTAGGCTAGACATTGCACATGTAGTGGGAGTTTTTAGCCGGTATATGAGTCACCCTGGGATTGAGCATTGGAATGCAGTCAAATGGATTCTCAGATATTTGAGAGGTACATCCAATAAGTGTTTACACTTTGGGGGCTCTTCTACTACTGTTCATGGCTATGTTGACTCAAATTTGGCAGGAGATATTGATACCAGACGGAGTACTACAGGTTATGTATTTACTATTGGCGGGACAACAGTGAGTTGGATAACTCAGTTACAAAAGGTGAATGCTTTATCCACTATGGAGGCAGAGTATGTTGCTACTACAGAGGCAGCCAAGGAAATGATATGGCTTCAATTCTTCATGGTAGAATTGGGACATCTATAGGCATATAATTATTTGTATTCAGATAGTCAAAGTGCCATTCATCTTGCAAAGAATTCTGCTTTGCACTCAAAAACAAAGCACATATAGTTGCGATATCATTTCATTAGGTCAGTTTTGGATGATGGACAGTTAAAGTTGGAGAAGATACATACAGATGATAATCTAGCAGATATGTTTACAAAGATAGTGACAAGGGAGAAGCTAAATTCCTGTTCAGCTTTGGTTGGTCTTCTAGACTGAATAGAATAAAAGAACAACAGTCCAGGGTAGTTTCATTATTCCAGTGGGAGCTACAAGTTTGGTCGATCAGTCTCCAAGTGGGAGGATATTGTTCTGGAGTCTGATCAGTCTCCAAGTGGGAGATTGTTATGTATGTGGAGCCTAATCAGACTCAGGTTCTTTTAGCATATTTTTTCCCCTGAATTATCTATGGGATCAAGGGGCAAAGCCCCTTGCGGGGTCCTAGGGCAGTGCCCCAGGCGGGGTCAAGAGGCAGAGCCCCTGATGGGGTCAAGGGGTAGAACCCCAGGGTGGGGTCGAGGGGTAGTGCCCCTTGATGCCAATAATGACTTAATAATATTGTAAAGGGTTGGCCATCAATTTTCTGTTAGTCAGAGTATTTTTTGCCCTAATTTTGTTATGTCAAAAATACTTGTAAAAGGGCTTAGGGTTTGAGATTCATTGTATGAGGGATTTTGTAGCTTCCTATGATGGTATTGAGTTGCAAGCTTCAGATTGTAATCACTGGATAATAATAAAGATATTGGACTCACTATTGGTGGACGTAGCTGAGGGATTGGGTGAACCATGTTAAATTTTGTGTTATTGTGTTCTCTTCTGTTCGTTAATATTTGCATTTTTTGCTTATTATTCTAATAGTTCTTTGCCTATGTTGAGGATTCATTCAAAGGGTTTCATAAAATTCCTTGGGTTGGCAAATACCCATTTGTCAGTGTGAGTTATGCCTAAGGACAATTTGGAGTCCTAGCTGGAGATAGACTTGTGTGGGTAGTTTCTTGAGGAATTTGGATGATATGTTATTGGGAAGGAAAGCTCTATTTCCAACGTGTTTTGTGATGGTCTTGGTATGCCAAGAATCAGGTTTTGAAGTGAGAAACCTTTGAGGAGTTGATTAGTTAAGTTAGGAGGAAGAAATCCCTAATAAGAGTCTACCATAACAAGTGGAAGTGATTGGGTTTAGTATGTTTTTTGGAGGTTTCCTCTCCATCACTTTTATAGAGGAGTTGACTTCTTTTCTATATTCTTTACATTTTGAAACAAATACTATCTAATGTAATGTGGATACGTTGTAATTATGTATAGGTCTTTTGCAATTGAAAAACCTTGGTAGCTAACAAAAAGCCTAACACATCACTATTTAATTATATAAAACCCTAAAATTATTAGGATGCTTTGAAAGGATAGTTATCATAGATTTGATTAATAAAAAGGGATAATAAGGGTTCCTAAAAGATCTGAAAATGGTTATAGAGTATTGTGAACAAGAGCTAATGGGAAGCATATTGGTCTTGTCCCTAGAAATCAGGCATCATTTTTAAGTCTTCCAAATGCAAAGATATATACACATGAAACTATAGGAGAAGATATTAAACCCTAGTTTAAAGCTCCCATGGCTAAGAAAAAAATGAAAAGAAACATTACAATTGATAAAATCTGAAAACTACTAGATAAGTAGTCAATAGTTAAATAGTTACAGTTGGCATAGTACCAAAGCTCCATTAATTTCATGAAACATACTAACATAAGATTGGTTTTTAGATTTTATCAACTATAAAAAAGGTGGTGGAAAAAATATCATTGTGAAATATATTGTAATAGAGGTAATTCCATACCTTCTATAGATAATGTTTCCAAAGTTGCCAGTTGGCCCTCCTCTATGAGTTGTAACCTAGAGGAGAAAAAGATCACAAAATTTAATTTTGTAGCATTCATTAGGATTTCAAATAGTATAACAAGGCTTAGAGGGGATAATTTTTTACGGTGATTTCAACCACACCTATTTGAGGGTCTTGAAACTAGGGTTATATGTCTTTGAGCTGATGAATTACTATCTTGGTTAGGAGAAATAGTAGTTTAATAGCCCACAAAGGTGATGTATGGTGAGGTGGTGTATGAAGAGGCACTCATGAGCCCCTGAATACTATGACCCAATGGTGATGAAGCTATCTTTCATACATATGTTTTAGAAAACTCAAAGGAATAGAGTCTTGCCGAATGTGACATGTATACCTAGGGAATAGGAGAGAATGATGTGTATAAATAGTTGATTCATATTTCCCCCTTTTTTTTAATTTAGCTTTCGGTTATATAAAGTATTCTTTACCTCCTATTTTTTATTAAATAAAATAGGTTTTGACAGGTATCTGAAACTCAGAACAAGTTAAGATTTTACATTAAGTTTCTACAACAAAAAATAAGCAACCAGCCAAAAAGGCCACCAACAGGGCCAACAAAAAAAGATAACAAAAAAGAACAAGCACCAGGAGCTACATAAATATAAATAAAAAAGGAATAACTCAAGCCATCTTCTTGAGAAGATTGGTAGCTTGCACTTCCAAATGGTCAATTGTTTCGCCCACTTCCTTGATCTAGATGAGATCCTCTAGGGAAGTAGTGGTGACCTTTTTCCTTGTGATAGACATGGTGCACATGCCCATACCCTAGTTTGGGGTGGCCTCTTTCTCATCAGTAGTGTGCTCCTCATCTTTTTTGCTAGGGGTAGCTTCCATCTTGTTGATAAAAATCATAATATGCTTGTTGGAGGCCTTGAGAATATTAAAATGTTTCTCAACAATACCCTTGAGGGTTTTCACAATTCCAGAAACCCTATTCTCCATATCCAATGTACGAGCCTCAAGCTTGTAGAAGTCAGCCACATTGAGGAGGGGGTCAGAGGTAGGCATGTTCCTATCACCCTTATCATCTTTCTTCTTTTCCACATCTCCCATCCTAGATTTCAAATTAGCCACTTCAAATAAAATCCATTTGATAGACCTGTAGTTGTCCAACATGCTATTCTTGGAATTATTGAGCAAGTTGAAATCAAATTCCCTAGTAGAATCACTCAGGATAACCATAAAGGGATCAATGAACTCAAAGGTCTCAATTTGTCCTCCTTCCCCATCAGGGACCATAGGGTTAATCAATTATCTGGTAATGCCCAATTTGGCCATGTGGCAATTGAAAATCTTCCATGCAATGTTTTTCCCTTTGGTATCCAGGTGGGGTTCCGACAGGGTCCTAGGGGGATTGAAATGAGATGCAATATCATCCTCAGGGGTATTCTTCTTCCCAAAAATTGGGGATCCAATAGGGGTGGTCTCATGGGGATTAGGGAGGGAGCAAGCATCCTTACCATCCTCTTCATAATTAGCAAAGCTCTGGGGCAAGCTTGTCCCCCAGGTCTTGTTCAATTTGATCCTCTTGGAGTGCTTGGGATATTTTTTTAGCTTTATCCTCTTTCCCTTACCCCTCAACTCATCCTCCTTAGTTTCTGAATCCTCCTCATCCTCATTATAATTCTCTCTGAGGATATGGAAATTCTAGTCTATTTTTGGGGGGAAGGACCCTTCGCTTCTTTTTTAACCTTCTGCAGGTTACATTTTCTTTTTTTTGAAGTAGAATCAGAGGCCCCTTTCTTAATATCTTCCTCAACTTGGTCTTCATAATGTAACCTAGTGCTATCCTCAGTGTCGAAGGGCTCATAGTCAGACACTGACTCCTCCTCCTTGAACCCTTTTTCCCTAATAGACTTACTCACCATTTGCAGTTTGAAATATTCATAAATAAGTAGTAGCAAGCCCTCATGGAAAGTAGGGTTAGCATTATAATTACCCCTAAACCATTGATATTTTCATTAATGGACAAATACAGGTAGAAGGGGATGGAAACAATCTTACCATGTCTAAAGTGGTTAAATAGGACAAAGTGGTAAGTGCGGATTCTAGATAAACTCAAGTCCAGGGTGATGTGGTAGAAGATGGCCCAAAGTACGAACCTCCAGATTTTCTTGATGCCTTCAGGGTGGTAGTAGGTTTCTATCTTTGAGAGAGCCTCTTTCTCTCCTGGGTCCTTGGGGAAATCATTAACTATAGGGTCCCAGATCTTGTGATCCCTATAGAAATTTTTTCCTATAATAGGGATACCAGTGACCATGGAAATGACTTCCTCCATCATAGTAAACTGGCATCCATTGATTTCAACACTTCCTTCATTCTAGTTCTCAAGGAACAAATTTTTGACCTCCTAGTTGCCCTCGTGTAGTCTCTCCATAAAAGGAGTAATGCCACCCATCTCCAAGATGTCCTAAAAAACACATATTTTCTTCTATTTTATGCAATCTGTGGGTTCCCTCCTTATTCTTTGGCCACCCATAGTGAGATATTGTCTAACACAAGCACTGTTATTCAGAAAAATTTAGACCCACAAGAAAATAGGGATGTTTTTATTACACTTGAAGTAACCATGAAGATTAGAATGAAAATGAACACTAAGGTAAGAGTCTTTGGCTCTCATAAGAACCCAGAAAGTGTGCGGAGTGAAAGCTTCATAATTGTAGGTAATAAAATCATCGTACTTCATGCACTTGAAAAAAATCATTGGAAAATATTCATTAAATGTCATTATTTCCATATATGGCTCCTTCCCTACCATGAATGTGATCCCATGTGGTCAGCACCATCACCTCCTGTAATATGTCCTTTCCATTATGCCACCTCACCATATCTTTCTTCTCGATGGCCACATTGGACATAGCATCAGACACTTGGTTCACCTCTCTGAACATGTGAGAAATATGTACCTTCTCGAAGGTATTAAGAATGCTCCAAGTCTCCAAAATTATGTTATCTATAGTCCAAAAAGGGGAGGAACCTTTCAAACATCTAATGATATTATTAGAGTCACCTTCAATCCATAGGTATTTGATCCCCACATCGTGAGCTAGCTTTGCAACTTGGAGGGCAGCCATGGCTTCAACATAATGATTAGTTTGGGGTAACAAGGGGAAGAGAACCTACAAAAGTAAAAGCACCATGGTGGTTTCTAATAACTCCTCCACTACCATTCGGGCCAGGATTTCCTTGGACTACCCCATCAAAGTTAGTCTTATGCCATCCCTCAAGGGGAATGAGCCAGGTGCAATTGTCCCTTTGGTGATCAGCTTGATTGGAAAGGAGGTCCATGCTATTACCTAAAAAAAATTAGGACCACAACAAACAAAGAATTTTTCAAAGAGAGCATGAATAATTTTAGAAGAAACCGCTTTGAATGGAGCATGTAGATCTCTAAAAATTCTATTGTTGCACTCCTTCCAAATGCCCCAACAGAGATGGGGAAAGGCCCAGGACTAGAGTTTTCTAAAATCAGAAGAGGATGGGAAAGGGGGAGTCTGTTGGAAAAAAATAGTCAAGAATAGTCAAAGGAAAAACCTAGACCTGGCCGAAAGAGGAAAGTAGGGAAAGCCAAAATTCCACATCCTATTATTAATAGTGTAAAGAGAAATTAATTCCAACTGATATTTTTGACCCCATTATCAGTCGTGAAAGTTTTAGCAGGTGAGATTTGATAGTTACTTGGAAAAATTTAAGGCTAGGAATAGCCTTATTGGCTAAACAAGTGTGAGGCCTCACCCTGAGCCTGTCATAGCCATTCAATTTTGCATTTGAGATAGACATATTTGATGATTATATTTTGATGCTCTATGGATTTACTGATACTTTCTGTTATGGTTTTCTCACCTTAGAGTTTAGTTGCACTTTCAGTTATGTTATTTTGATGAAACTGTGATATCTATTTGGAACCTTTATGTGAGATTAAGTGGATTTTATGGATGATTATGATGTCATGATGATATTTAATTGCAATTGAATTATATATGAAATGATTATGTTATAATTTTAATTTAGTAATGAATTATGTATTTCATGATGAGTTGTATGTATGTAATAGATGAATGATTATTGTCATGTGAATTATGAAATGTTAGATAAATTATCTTGATTATTAATGTTATGAATTTACATGTTTTTATTTCCTTGGACTACTGATGTTGGACTTTAGTGTGTAGGTAATTAGACCATGGTAAATTCAGGGAACCAGAGCATAGATTTTTGTGTAAATCAATTCGAGCCATGGTTGCTTCTAGTGAGAGGCAAAAACCTCATTGTATCATATTTAATTTGTGAAAGTAATGTGCATGAATGTATTTAATTTAAAATTTTAATTGTTAATGTGATTTATGTTGAGTATGCCCAAGTGGATATGCCACATGGCTTGTGATGTGTCATTTTTGTTTGTGTCACTTGACACTTGTGTGTGTACTTGTGGCCATGACATGTCCACTTGGGGATTGGATGCCCATCAACCTAAGATAGTACCCTTGAGGATCCCCATGAGAATCCCTTGGTTAGGAAGCTTGAGGTGGAGTCATTCCATGAATTTTCGAATTTGAGCTTTACATGGGTTTTTGGGGGGCTTAAAAGGTGCCTAGGGGTGTGTTTAGACCATTTTTAGTAAGCCCACTTGATATACCTATGGGTAAGGGGATTTTTTAACCATAGGAAAACCCATAGTTGACCAAAACCCCTCCAAAAGTTGGATTTTCAAAATGGCCCAAAATTCACTTTTGAAGCAAGGTCTTGGTTAGAGTCCCATCCAATTAAGTTGCAAGTCTTGGGTCCACCTTTTGGCCAACCTTTTTAGGAATCCATATTTGGAAACCATGTACGAAACTTGGGAAGACCATCCAATGAGAGTGAGATCCTATCCCTAGGAGATTGTGTGGAGGCCTTTTTAGAGGGGACTCTTCTTTTGGAAGAGTTTGACACCCACTCTCTAGATTTGGAGACTTTGCTAGTTTGGAGAAGGAAGACTTAAGAAAAGAGAGGCTCTTCATCAACTTTCTTCCATAAGCTTGGATCTAGGTTGGTGAAATTCTTCATTATACTTGTAGATGTTTTCATGTAGAAGATTTCTCAAGAATATTTTCATTCTTGTATGTAAAATCTAGTTATTGTGTTCTTATGTGTTTATGTTTGTGAATCTTGTTATGTTGTGTAGTATATGTGCATGCAAATCTTGTTCTTGTTGTTGTGCAAGCCTTATTGTTTTGTAAATGTGAAGCTTTGTTGTTCTTGTGTTTCCTTATTTGAATTGTTGTTATTGGAGTTTTTCCTCAAGGCCACACTCACCCTTGGGAGGGAAGAGTAGCCTTGGGGGTGAAGGAAATTTTGGGACAATCATGGGTGTAGAGTCCTCTCCTTGGTATGGAGAAGGAAGAAACATGGATGTATGGGCTCCATGTGGCCATTTCTTATTTGTATTTTGGGGGTCATAAGGGATTGTATGGCTTGAAGCCATGGGGGTCATAAGGAGTTTTGTTGTGTTGGGATTTTGTGGTAAGATGTGTGATAAGAAAGCCAAGTGTAGGCTTGTCTTTTGTTTTATGAAATGTGCTTTCTCCCCTTGGGTTTTAGTTCCATCTTCACCCCAATTTTTGAGTCATTGAGAGACTCTTGTTTTGGCCTTGGATGGGAGATTTAAATGTGATTTTTGTGTTATTGTGATTGTGGTTTGTTTGAGTTGAAACCTTGTCTATGTGATGGTTCCCCAAGCTCAGGGGTGGATTCATAGAAGCCTAGGTTGGGAGGTGAGAACTCCATGGCCTATATTTGTTTTATTGCAGGATTGGAAGCCATTGAAGACTTCTTGTTTGAAGTTGTGTTCTTGAAGAAAGTTTGAGGATGTAATCAAAAGTTGTTATGGATCCCATTTGTTTTATGTATATTGTTATTTGTAAGGGAATCTTAAGGATCCCTTGAGTTCAATCTATTTTTGTAATGGAGTTATCACTCCAAATCTTGTGTTGTATCAAGTGATGTTGTGTTTCAAAGTCATGAAGAAATTTATGTTTCTTTCCTTTTGATGGATTCATGAACTTATGAAAATAATGTATTTTTAGTTCTCTTGAGTTTCTCCTTGGAATAGACATTGTCCAAATGATATTGTTATTGTAAATTGGGTTCAATATGGAAATAAAGATAGTGGAACTTGATCCTTATATTACAAAGTTTCATGTTAGATTTCATATTGGAAGTTTAATAGGTGTTGTATTTGTTTCTTGTTCTTACTAAACTGCTATAAAACTTTTTAAGTTCCATTTAAATAGCATGTTGTTGCTATAACAAAAAGAAATAAGTTTCCATATCATGTTGGAAGGAAAAGTAATTTAATTTTTTCAATACAATTTTATGATTAATTCATTGTTGAATACATAGAATGTAGGAGAAATCCTCTCTACCTTATGTGCACAAGGACTAGATCTAATAAACCTATTTCATAGTTAGAAAAAAAAAAACAAATCAACAAAAAGGAAGAAGAAGAAATCAATAGAAACAAACAAGTGAAAAAACAAGAGAAAAGTGAAAATAGAGACCTATAGGGCTCTGGAAAATGTATGGGAAAAATTCTCATACATTTTCCAATCACACAGTCAATTAAATATTAAATCCTTCATCTACTTGGCAAAAAGGGGTAAAATATAATAATAAATAAGTCATATAAACCATCTACAAATGTGCTTACTTGGTGGGTCCCACCTGGGTCGCCACCCAAGAAGCCCAAAAAGGTCTTCTTAAAGGCCTTCTTTAAAAAAAGAAATTATGTTATTACAAAAAAATATGTATATATTTAAAAAAATGGGAAAGCAAATACCTTTTCAAAATATCCCTACGTATGCTTTCATAAAAAGTGGTTAGTTTTCAAAAAAAAAAATTAAAACAAATTTAAAATTTAAAAAATAATATATTTGGGGGGGGGGACCCGCGGGCCCCACTCCCCATACCCCCTGCCCTCAGCAGAGAGACCTGTCGCAGCAAGTTCTGTTGTGCATGATAGGCTTGCTATGACTGACCTATATCATACCATGTGGGCACCGCCTATGCGGTGGTTCCACGCGGCAGTCCCCACGGGGGACTTAAACATGAAAAGGGGCGTGAGTGGGGGGGGTATAAACCCCAAATTAAAAATTGATTTTAAAAAAAAAATTATTTTATGTTTTATTTAATACTTAATTTATTTAATGAATGAATTAATAATTAATATAGCATTAATTAATATATATTATTTGATAATCTATTATTAATTAATATATATTATTTATTAATTAAATAAGATAGTTATTAATTTTTTATAATAATTTATTTATTTATTTAATAATTATATTAATTAAATATTAGTAATTAATATAATTATTATTTAATAAGTAATTTATGTATTTTGTTATTTAATAATTATATTAACTAATAAATATTATTATTTAATATAATTATTATTTAATAATTAATTAATTTACTTTGTTGTTTAATAATTATATTAATTACTATTAATTAATATAATTATTAATTAAATTGTGTTTTTTTAATTTAAACTATTAAAGGGTTGATAGTATGTTTCTAATGAATGAGTATTATAGTTTAATTTATAGTGAATTATAAGTTAAATTGTAATTCAATTTTATGATCGATGAAATTCATTTAGCTATTATTTAGCTAATTAGATTCCTTTGATATATTATCACAATGCTTAAATAAATGAATTTTAATGACTTAATCTAGTATAACATTGACGTTAGGTCTAATTAATGATGTTAGTATAACTTAATTCATTATTAGAGTTGGTTTTATATTTCAATGATATGCCTAGTTAGGAATTAACCTTGGTTGTTAAATTAATCAATCAGATTTATTTGTTTGGCAAATTAGTGCAGCTAAGATAACCTATGTCACTTACGTTTGATAAGTTAGGTACCAAACCCTTTTAAGATGTGTAGATTGACGTGTTTGATGTCCTTTGAAAAACTTTTAAACGTTGCCTTAGAATGAATGTAAATTTAGTTTCGTTAACTCAAACTCTTTCACGAACTTGTTATGCGACTCTCAAGTGGACATTAGAGTTAAAGATTTTAACCCATGAATTAAAGCACTTGTGACATAGAGTAAGTATATTAGATTGGTATAGGACTTGGACTTGACAACTAACCTTAAACATAAACTTATAACCCTATTTAAAAAAAAAGTTGGTGTATTTTTGTGCGTAAATTCTTGGGCATGACAACAAGGCCACATTCATCACTTTCTTATTGTTTGATATTGTCCCCAATCTATAGGCTATTGTTCTTGAATTGTTCTTGAATTGCATAATAGGGCATGAGGTTACCAGAGTGAATTTTAAGCAATGTACGCTATCAATTTCCAAATGGAATCGAGCAAGACTGAGGTTCCCAAACTAAATTGTTCGCAATGTACTTTTCCAAATCCCATAAATTAATTAGAGCAACAATTTTACTCAATGATTATGAAAAAATATTAGAACCACAATGAATCTAGACTCTGAAGTTAAGATTAGTAACTTATTTCATTTCATTTGGGTCATAGTTGTATTGTACATTACAATTGGCATTAATATGATAGTATAATAGCTCCCATTGGATGCAAGTAAACCACTAACTAAAAACAATTTAAATTTACTCAACAAACAAGATGTAAGCAATAATATTGGTAGACAAATGAATGTCTAGAAGAAACAAAATACATATCATTATGGTGATCCAAATGCTTTTAATCATGACTATCATGAGTAAAAAGGTTCTAAAGTCATACTACAACAAACAAGATGCAAGAAAGAATATTGGCAGAAAGATGAATGTCTAGATGAAATAACATACGTATCATTATACTGATCCAAATGCTTTTTCTCATGCTTACCATGAATACAAAGGTTCTAAAGTCATACTAGGATCCAAATTTTGTCAAGTATCGGACTAATTGGGTAGAATCATGGCACTAGGATTAAAATTGCTTCAAACCTATAATTCAAACATGGTTTACATTAAGCACTAAGAATATCATAAGGCTTTGAAATCATTAAGAAGGGTTCAATTATTTCAAATATGGACAATCTGAGGAAAATGCTATAATAATGTTCATTTAAATGCCTCATATTTTACCCAGATTCTGATCAAATCTGAAACAAATTTCCAACACTCTCATTCATACTATATTAAAAGAACACTATTTGATATAAATGACAAAAGTTGTCATACATTAGCACTTAATAACACAATTTTGTGCTACAAAATTTTAACTTTAAAATCTACATGTTACAAATTACTACGAAGCTTTTGTAAAAAGTGGTTGTGGAGACATGTTGTGTATTTATAAGTTACAAAAGTGTCTAATATTTCAAATCTGCATCTACAAGTCTCTATAAATTTACACTGAAGTAATATCAGAAAGTATGAAATAGATTACAATAAAATATTCAATAGTCAATTCATCTATTGTTGAAATATTTAGCACAAAAGTACACTAGAAGACTCAATACTCATCATCAAAACTGACCTACATATCCAATATCCCAAATTATGTGTTGGGAATAAACAAGACTCATGCTCATCAAAATCAGATTTTACAAAATTCATTGTTCTAGATATAAAACAATAGATGCAAAAATCAAGCCTCCTTGCAGTGACAAGAAATGTGAACAACACAACACTTGAAAATACTTCTGTAAGGGGAAAAAAATCATTCCTAACTATCACTAACAACAAAATGCTCCTTTCTTTGTTGGTAAAATCTTCCCAATCCAAATTTATCAATGCAAATATAATTAATTGGTGGTTGATTAGAATGATGACAACAATATTCAGAAAAACAAATTGATTTATTTCTAGATGGAACAATCCTTCCACAACAACTAACCTTCATCAAACTCAATTTGTGACTAAAAAAAATATAAAATGAACTAGATCTATGATCTGATTTTATGAAACCAGATTACAATACCTGGTGTGATACTTGCAGTATTGTAGAATTCAACACAAAAATTGAGAACAACAAGATTGCAAACCAAAAACTGATCCATTCTATTCGAATAGTGAAGTTTATACAAATTTGATGGATCCCAAGGTCATCAGAATCCCTTGGAAAT